>OZ026512.1:7626989-8226989 GCA_964019985.1 Aurelia sp. 4 Dawson et al 2005 | reverse complement strand
AACAATGGTTTCTTAAAAAGGACTTCAACATGTAGCTGTCACCCTTTCTGGCAGACACAAGTGATATCAATATCATCTCATTGCTTTGGTATATGTATTTAAGCTAATGTATCATTCATCCCAATCGTACTCCAGTGGCAGCTTAATAAATGTGAGAAACTCAACAGTCAAACCGTCAAAAGTCGATAGATGATAGAAAAACAAAGAAACTGCAGTAATGGGAAAATGTCAACTTAGACACTATGCAAAATCTAAAATGGGAAATCATTTAGTAGCATGTTTTATTAATTTTGATTTGTATACTATATCATGCTACTCAAAAGATATACTTGAGTAGTGTCAAAACACTGGAGAACTGCATAAAACTTTTTCTGAGCTGTTTCTTTCCACAAATGATTTGCCAAAGGCACAGGTAATAGACACCATTCTCCGACCAGGTATAACTTGACCACACATCAGCAGTGTGTTGCTATATGTCATTACAGCATTGCAAACAAATTTCATGCACACCAATTGTTAACCAAAGGAACAACATCATTTATCAGTGATTTAAATGTTGATGTTGTCAAGCAAGGTAGTTCAAGTGACTCAACTTAGGTGGTAAGATTAACACGACTCAACTGGTACATTACTGTGTTTGGCCTACGTCCTTGGCCAGAGAGTGGCCTAAAGGAAGAAGTGCAACTGTCTACCTTTTCCAGCGTTCCGTTTTTAAGAAAGAAGACATGCAGAAAAGCTACTGTCATCGACAAAGCAGCCCTCTCTCTGATCTCCTTCGACGTCTCCATAATTTTTCAGATTCGTCCAGATTCTGCTGTGATTTCTCTGCCAACTTTCTTTGTCATACGTCGTTTCTTCGAAGCAACAAATGATAATTCTCTACGCCTTCGTTTCCGAGGCGAAGGCTCTATGCCCGAAAAGAAATGCATTTCTTCACGAGGTTATCCTTCGTTTCCAATTTTTTCGAGGATTCTCCTTTCGTAGAAAATCTGTAGCGGCGATGGAACTGGATTTTTGTTCATAACTTTTGCGAGCGAATTTGTGCTGCTTAGCCCAAGCAACTCAGCAAAATGTTGTCTTGTGTCCCGCAGGTGCGCACGTGCAACGGCCCCTTTAAAAAATAAATAAGACTACATGTAACCATTACAGAAAAAGGAATTATAAAATACAAACTGAAAATAAGGATGCAAGCAACGGTGGCCTGCAACCAAATAAAGTAATTGCATGGATAGATTTGCAGGTTGAGGACCACACAGGATAATCTGCAAATTGAGTTATTTAGTTGCAAGCTTCCTTGAGACATTACGTGTATGGCACGCGAAAATCACAAAAACCTGATAAACCTAGTTGATCACCGATAAACTAGGATTATCACTTTGATAAATAAGGTTGATCGCTATAAACTAGGTTTATCAACTGATAAGCTGGGATTATCAACATTTTTTTGATAAACTGGGTTTATCAAAGAGGTAAACTCAATTTATCAACAACGAATTTGATAAAGTAGGATTATCAACTGATAAACTAGGTTTATCGAATTCCATTGTTTATGAGCATGCCATTCAGTCCCGCTAACCCGCGTGCAAGCAAGGCCAAGGCTTAGCATGTTTCGGTGCGTTTATGCCTTTATCAGAACCAGAACATGTTCTTTTCTGGTCTTTCTTTGATATGGCATGTAACGAAGAGAATCGACACCAGATATTGCGTTTGAAAGCAAACTTCGAATATCGTCATCGTCGTCAAAACTGTTCATCATGATACCACCTTACATTTTGACTTTTTGAGCTTTGAGCGCCAAAATCATGAATGTGCACCCGCGTTTAAAGCGCGTCTTGTTGACGAACAATAGATACAGAATAATCTCATAAACAATGGAATTCGATAAACCTAGTTTATCAGTTGATAATCCTACTTTATCAAATTCGTTGTTGATAAATTGAGTTTACCACTTTGATAAACCCGGTTTACCAAAAAATGTTGATAATCCCAGTTTATCAGTTGATACACCTTGTTTATCGCGCTAAACCTAATCTATCAAAGTGATAATCCTAGTTTATCAGTGATAAACTAGGTTTGTCAGGTTTTTGTGATTTTCGCGTGCCATATACGTGATTACAAATAACAAAGAACTACCACAACAAACACATACAGAAGGAAGGAAACAAACATCCTATCAAGTTGAGAAAACCAAACTCGGAATCCGACTTGCTTTTTATGTTGATTCTTAGCCTTGATCCATATGGGTTGTTTGGAGTTCCTCTTGTAGCAAGCTATGGAGTCCTTAGCTTGCGGGGCTCTTCGCAAGGAATGTAGCAAGCTATTAGACTGACGGCGTTATTCCTTGTATTCGTTCAACATTTATAATCAGATGTTTTAATTTCACTCATACAAAGCGACAATAACTGAAGCGATAACAACAATAGCAGCAACAAGCGTGAGTTAGAGGGACTTAGGTAATGTAGTCTAGCAAGATCATTCGCTTCTGATTCCTTTCAGAATAGCTATAAAGGTCTATTTTTCATAGATAGGAAACTGGAAAACACAGCGACAGGGACACTTAAAGAAAAGTTCTTCTGTTCGGGATTTTACAAGAAATTGAAATCCTTGCTTTAAAAGAAATTGAGTTCACCTTGCAGTAATCAGTAATGTTTGTAAAAATCCTTGTAAGAAACGTTTAACTAGATGTCTGTTTTTCCTGCATCATTGCTCTATTTCAGAACCATATTTAGCTCTGCGTTTGTTTCAGTTTTGGTGGTTTTGATCGTTTGGTGGTTTTGATCGTTATCCTTGATCGTTTGGGTAGCTACGCCTATACCCTAGGCTTGCTATTAACACTCCTAACTTTCCAAATGATTGGTGAAGAATATTTACTCAGGCTCTGGATAAATTGAATTTCCAGAACAGTGGTTCAAGAAGCAAGTTCGTGATTCGTTTTCGTTTTGTGTTTTTGCTTTGTGTTTTCGCTTCGTTTTTTCGTTTTGTGTTTTCGCTTTGTGCTTTCGTTTTGTGTTTTCGCTTTGTGCTTTCGCTTTGTGTTTTCGTATTGTGTTTTCGCTTTGGGTTTTCTTTTTAAAAACACCCCAGCGAAAAGATCGTGTCTTTGCTATGTGAAAGAATTTCAAAGCAGCAAAAAGTGTTCCGTAAGTTTGGAATCTAGTGTTATGCCTAAACTAGGAAGTTAAGAGCTCGCTTCGCTCGCGCTTCAACATTCCTAGCTCCTGCAGGCTCATTCGCTTCTGATTCCTTTCAGAATAGCTATAAAGGCCTATTTTTCATAGATAGGAAACTGGAAAACACAGCGACAGGGACACTTAAAGAAAAGTTCTTCTGTTCGGGATTTTACAAGAAATTGAAATCCTTGCTTTAAAAGAAATTGAGTTCACCTTGCAGTAATCAGTAATGTTTGTAAAAATCCTTGTAAGAAACGTTTAACTAGATGTCTGTTTTTCCTGCATCATTGCTCTATTTCAGAACCATATTTAGCTCTGCGTTTGTTTCAGTTTTGGTGGTTTTGATCGTTTGGTGGTTGTGATCGTTATCCTTGATCGTTTGGGTAGCTACGCCTAGACCCTAGGCTTGCTATTAATACTCCTAACTTTCCAAATGATTGGTGAAGAATATTTACTCAGGCTCTGGATAAATTGAATTTCCAGAACAGTGGTTCAAGAAGCAAGTTCGTGATTCGTTTTCGTTTTGTGTTTTCGCTTTGTGTTTTCGCTTCGTTTTTTCGTTTTGTGTTTTCGCTTTGTGCTTTCGTTTTGTGTTTTCGCTTTGTTCTTTCGCTTTGTGTTTTCGTATTGTGTTTTCGCTTTGGGTTTTCTTTTTAAAAACACCCCAGCGAAAAGATCGTGTCTTTGCTATGTCAAAGAATTTCAAAGCAGCAAAAAGTGTTCCGTAAGTTTGGAATCTAGTGTTATGCCTAAACTAGGAAGTTAAGAGCTCGCTTCGCTCGCGCTTCAACATTCCTAGCTCCTGCAGGCAGGACAGAACTGGCAGGAAATCACAACTGGAGTGAACAGGAGCCTGACAAAACCCCTAAACATCTTGACTTTTTTTGGATACTTAATATCCATTTGCCACTGTCGTCTATTAATAATTTCTGCTCAACTTCAGGTTTGCACATAATTTTTCCGATGATATTTAGGAGGATGAGTGCATCCAAGGTTGGTTTGTAACTTGAAGATGTCTTCTCGTGTTTTGTATCACAGCCACTTTCTTGTATTTTTTACTTGCCAATGGTATCTTAGCTGGAACCGATTTCCTGAGAAGATAGGTGGCTTTCGTCTTCATCTACCCCTATGCTCTTAAGAGAATTCGCTAATTCTAGTCCCCCTTAAAGCTCACCTCGGAATGGAACAGAATTCGTGAACCTCTTAAACCTCCGAACGCGTAGAAAAAGAAGCCGTGCTAATCTAATAAAAGTTTGAGAAGACATGAGCCAGTGTCTCTTTTTAGCCCAATGCTCCCAAGAAAAACTTGCCCTCTCACAGCATCCCCCTTGGAGCTCTCTGTTGTAGAACTCGTCCATATCATTCTCGCTGAGATTTCTCATTTCCAGAATTTCATTACCTTGATCTTGCGTCAGATGAACGGAATGCATTCGCCTTATTTCAAAGCCTTCTTTCAAAATTTCAATGCTGAAAAGTTTTCTATAGGCCTCCTTGCACACACAAACAAAGCTGTTGATCATTTCAAAGGAATTGGTGAGTGGTGACGTGGTGTTCAGACGTGTTGTATCGAAGCTAAGAGAGTTGTTTATTCTGCTCTTGCACGAAAAGATAATGGCTACTCAAGACGCCCAAGTGATTGTTAAAGCTTTGGAGGACTGCAGAAAGAGGAATAAAGGTCAATATATTGACAACGTGTGCTCTTTTTGTAAGAAAGAATTCGATTGGGATCGGCCTAAGTCAATGGCGGCCATCGAAACTGCGAAGGAGATTGGCCTCGTCAGGCAAGTAAACAATTCCGACAAATGTTTGCGTATTGTTGAAACGTGCAATGAATCTACGCCCCCGACCCCCGATGAAAGAATCGAATCATCATCCCCAAGCAAAACCATTGGTGAAATTGACGAAAAAGAAGATCTCGTTGACTTTAAGAAATATATTCACTCTGAGCTTTTGTCGATCAAGGCCCATGTTCTCAATCGATCACTGTCCGAAACCGTCACAAATGGATCTAATAATTTCAATTATGAAAAAATGTTCATTAAAAGTTTGGAGGACAGAATCGTGTCACTGGAAAAGCAACTACACCACAAGCAGAGAATCATTGATAAACTGTTGGAACAGCCCAGCAGAATCGCCGAAACGACCTCATCCCCTGCCATCCCTACGACCCACAACCTCCCCGAAGGCGCTGTGAAAAATTCATCCTCTTCTAAGGAGAAAAACAACTTACAAGAAACAAGTCAAAAATGCATGGGCAAGAATCCCCAGAGTACTGAATCTTCAAAAGGGGATAACAATCTGCATGGTGGAAACAGTTCTCATAACAAATCCAAACAAAACCAAACCGATCCAGCAAATCAGCAAAGGAAAACAATCATTGTTGTAGGCGACTCGATTCTCAATGGAATCAATGAGAACGGTCTGTCCAAAAATGCAAAAAAGCACAACGTCAAAGTACGCGCACATCCTGGAGCTACCTCTAGGGACCTGATTGACCACATCAAGCCAGTCGCACGGCGCAAGCCTAGCCTAATTGTTGTCCATGTCGGAACGAATGATATCACAAATAATGTTGATACTGAAGAAATGCTGCAAACACTGGTCAATGATGTGAAAAAAGAATCACCTGATACGGAAATTGCTATCTCGGGGCTGGTTACTCGGAAAGACAAACCCGGAATAGAGAAGAAAGTTTCCAGCTTGAATACCTGCTTGAAGAATCTCTGTGCAAGAAGCCAGTTATACTTCATTGAGAATGACCGGGTCGACGGCTCTTGTCTTGGTAAGAAGAAGCTTCACCTTAACATTAAAGGTAACTCTATTTTAGCAAGAAACTTTGTAAATTATTTTGATAACATCTGACACTCTAACAAATCTGAAAATATTCGTACTAATGTAACTGGGCAAATAGACTGCGACTATATATCCTTGGACGAACCCCCTAGTACTTGCGAACCTTCGATTCCTCGTGATGCGGGGGTGCGGCAGTTGGGATGCAGGAAGGGGCTGGCAGTTGCGTCACTAAATGTCAACAGTTTGCTTCTGCACATAGATGAAATAAAAAAATTAATGAAAGAGAAATCTATTCATGTTTTGGCACTTAACGAGACTAAACTGGATGACAATATTGCCAGTGACTTATTGCGAATTGATGGCTACACTCTCTACAGGGAGGATCGTACAAGAAACGGGGGAGGGGTTGCAGTCTACATTAGTGACTCTTTAAAGCATTCTCGTAGAAATGATTTTCCCGAGAAGGCTTTAGAGATGATAAGTATTGAGGTTGAACCTAAGGGGGCGCGACCATTTTTGGTAGTAGCTTGGTATCGCCCTCCTGCGGAGCCTGTCGAAACATTTACGAAACTCGAAAAGAATTTGGACTTTTTTGATCATGAGAACAAAGAAATCCTCATCTTAGGCGACACAAATTGTGACCTTCTGAAGGTGAATTCGCCAGAGATGGACTCCAGCCTTGCAGGTAATTCATTGCACATGAGCAATATTTATGACCTGTTTGGATTCAGGCAAATGATCAACGAACCAACCAGAGAGACGTTGGACACATCTACATTGATAGATCATGTTGCAACTAACACGCCTGCAAACATTGTAGATTCAGGAGTCCTAAAAATTTCGCTTAGCGATCATTATCTAGTATATTGTATTCGAAAATTTCGGGGCTTCATACAGCGACAACCCAAACTTATCAGAAGTAGAAGAATGAAAAACTTTGACTATGAAAGTTTTTTATTTGATCTAGGCCAGATTGATTGGGATGGTATTGTACGTAATAGCGATAACGTCCATGATGCCGTTCAACAATGGTCTACAACGCTGTCTCTTGTCATTGAGATGCATGCCCCATTGCAGGATATGAGAGTATCTAACAAATATTCCCCATGGCTTAATAGCGATTTTAGAAAGCTTTCTCGTCAGAGGGACAAAATAAAAACTGCTGCCGTTAAACGTAAATCTGCTATACTGATGGATGCTTACAAACAGCTGCGAAATAAGGCTAACATTCTCAACAAAACTCTTAAACGAGAATACTTTTCCAAGAAATTAGCTGCTTGTAAAGGTGACTTAAAGCAGTCATGGAAAACAATAAACCTCCTGTTGAATAAAAGATCTAAAACTACCAATATCGATTCCCTAAAAGTGAATGAACAGGATATAAATAAGGATCATGATATCAATAACTCGATGAACAACTATTTCTGCAGTGTGGGGAAGAGTCTCAGTGACAAGATACCCGCCCAGTCTAATCCCCTTCTGTCTCATCAATACGATATAACATATCCCTCGAATGGAAGGGAACCATTCAAATTCGTTGCCATCGACAAGAGGACCATCGAAAAGGCCTTAAATAAGATCAAGACATCACATGGGTCTGGTGTGGATAACATAGCCAGCTATTTCTTAAAAGTAGCATTTCCCGTTATTTCTGATTCACTCTGTGATATTTTGAACCTTTCCTTATCTTCAGGAATCTTTCCTGACAGCTGGAAAGTTGCTAGAGTGGCTCCCATATTTAAAGAAGGCCCAACTGATGAAAGATCAAATTACAGGCCAATATCTGTTTTACCAGCTGTTTCCAGATTATTTGAAAAACTGGTGTACGACCAACTATATCGATACCTAGACGAAAACAAACTCATATGCTTGCAACAGTCTGGTTTTCGCTCTTTACACTCTGTTGTTACATGCCTTCTAAAATGCACGAATGACTGGTATGTCAACATTGACAAAGGGAAATATACAGCTATGATATTCATTGACCTTAAGAAGGCCTTTGATACCGTTGATCATGGTATTCTTCTTGATAAGATGAAATTCTATGGCATCTGCGGCTTGGAACATGATTGGTTTCGGTCGTATTTGAATAACAGAAAGCAGTTTTGCAAAGTAAATGGCGTCCCTTCTGACATTAAAGATATTGATGTCGGAGTGCCACAAGGGTCTTGTTTGGGACCACTTCTTTTTCTGCTTTATATAAATGATCTTCCCTTTGCACTAAAGAAGGCTGAGACAAATATGTATGCTGATGATACCATGATTTCATATTCCTCCAAAACTTTGGATGAATTGCACATGGTGTTAAACGCTGAGCTTGTCAATATCGAAAAATGGCTTCAAGGTAACAAGCTATCCTTGAACGTCGTCAAAACACAGGCTATGATAGTTGGGTCAATGCAAAATGTAAATAAAATGGCAGTGCAGCCTACTTTGTTGCCAGTGTTTCACGTAGGTGGTACTGATATTGACTTAGTGAACAAAGTGAAATACCTTGGTGTCCATATAGACAATAGTCTAACGTGGAAGTGCCAAATTGAGAACATAACAGGGAAAGTTTCTCGCGCAATAGGTCTTTTAAAATATAGTAAAAACTTTGTATCAATGGAAATCTTGAACGACATTTATCGTAGTATTGTAGAACCACATTTTAACTATTGCTGCTCCGTTTGGGGCTGTAGTGGTATTACGAGAATAGAGTCTCTACAAAAGCTTCAAAACAGGGCTGCTCGTATCGTTACGGGTAGTTCTTATGATGCACCTTCTGTGCCATTACGCAAAGAACTTGGCTGGTTGTCCGTCAAAGAAATGATTGTGAAAGAGACATCTACAATGATGTATAAATCTCTAAACGATCTTGGACCACAGTACCTTAGTGACCTATTCCTTAGACTATCAGATTTCCACACACGAGAGCTAAGAAACACCAAAAATGATCTTGCAGTACCGTTAATGCGAACAGTAAGTGGCCAAAAGGCATTCTCTTACCGTGGTACCAAAGTGTGGAACAAGTTTAACAATGATATCAAAGAGGCCCCCTCGGTATACTCTTTTAAATCAAGGTTGAGACAGTTGGGGTACGAAAATCTTTAATTTTGTATATTGCTTATTGTCGCCAGATGTGTATATTTTTATCTATTAATTTATTTGTAAATAGTTTATTAGGTACTTTAATTTTAACAGGGCCAAATTGTAAAACAATATCCTTATTGAATTTGTACCCTGTATAAATATGTTTAAAATATGAAATATATATCTTAAATATATAAATATGAATGGTGGCTTCTTTGTAGTCTCAGATATATAATCCAGAGCGGCAGAGGAAAGAAAGTCTTGGACTTTGAGACGATTTCGCTGCCATTTCGCTCAGAATTAGCTTCCCCTCTCATTCAAGACCCTCGTTAAAACCTTCCTTTATGCATCTCTGGAGCTTAGCTGGAAACAGAAAGCGATCTAAGTAAGTCGGGCCTCTCTTTTAGCTTTTTCGTGAAATAAAGGACGGGAGCACGATAAAGATCCAACAAACTGATAGTCCTGCAATGAGGATATGTGCAAGGATCATTTCCTTGGGAGTTGAACCTTGGATGGAAATTGATGTACCCCAGCCCCCATATTGCAGAGAAAGAAAATAAAACCATTCATATCCACTTCAGACTTCGGAGCAAAAGCTGGGAAGGTTTTTTTCCGTGGGAGAGACGCAGTTTCTGACTTACGCTGTTTACAGTGCTGAGAAAGGAAATACGGGAAGACAAAGGTTTCGAGTCATTCCTATGACGCATCTTAATATATAGATTTTGGATTAAAACTTCTTGTTATGCATCCATCAGAGCAGAAAGTTTTGTGCAGTCTGTTGCTTAAAAGGTTGGTTGTGACACCCCCTTCTGTTTGTGAAATTAATTTCTTGTTCTTTAGTTCATTCACAAAGCAATAATATTTTCTTGCCACAATGCAAACCCAAAAATGGCTGTGATTCACCTCAACTGCCTATAAGCATATGAAAATCAGCAAATGCTCGGTGCGCTAGCCTACATGCAGTGTTTCTGCGTTGTAAGTTGAAAGAGTATGAAAATAGGAAGACTGCACATTTGGCCAAGTGAACAATTGTTTGCATTTCGGACTATTTGCAACAAGGAAATATTTTTTGACTCACGGCACCAAATGTAATACTGCGCGTGCGTAACAGGCGGGCTGGCCCATTTCTTCTGTTTATATGAGAAAAGTCAGCCCGCTTGAGGCGGGATCCCGGTAGTCGATAACCGAGATCTCGGCAAGGCGGACCAGCCCGGCATGCATATAAACGTAAACTGATGTTTACAAAGTTGCGACCAGGTAAGCAGGATCTCACCTGAAGGTGAGCCAGCTCGCTAACGGGCCAGCCCGTCTCATATAAACAGGCCCTTAAAGTGAATGACCTGAGATATACAGTGCTTGTCTATAATAGGACAAAGAAACACATCTGGGAGGATCATTATGGAAACAAGGTTGTATTGACCTGTTAATGCCATCTCTGCCATTTTTAAACTGGGGGTGTTTTTAATCTCTATTTTGCATTTAAAATTTGTATTATTGTGTACACTTGCAATTAGATTCTTTTCTTTTCCTTTAAATTTTCTTATGAACTTTTCTCATTTTTTATCATTTTCATGGCAAATTTTTACTTATTTACATACTTACTTACCTATCCTCCATTGTTGTCGATGGCTCTGTTTTCTTTTGCCATGAGCTCGATTATCAGCTACAATGGGCTATTTATAATCCTATGCGATGTCACCTTTGAACTCAGGTCATTCACTTTAATTTCTTGTGAATTCCAGTTAAAAAATTCTAGCATGTCTTTTTCATTTGACTCAAGAATTCCTTCAGAAAGTGAAGGATTCTTGAAAGATGTTAAGAAATTAAAGAATTTTTGACAATAAAGTTGATCAATGTGCTTGTGGCTGGTACTATGAGCTTACATCTCACATCATATTTGTTCATGCCTTATATTTGTGTGTAGATCTTGATCTGAATATATTTTTTTCATAATATTGTAACAATATAAGAAATGCAGCGAGTTCTTGACTTTGCATCATGTTTCAGCTTATCAGTGGAACTTCTTCACCGCATATTTTAATCAGGCTGATCCTGAAGTAATTGTTACATAAAATCTAACACTTGATGAAAGGAAAAAACAATCAATTGTTTCAAATTTATAGCTGGAACTCATATGCGGTGTAGTTGTGCACTTCCATCAGATTGCCAAGGATATACATCGAATGGTCCCCTTGTCTTTACATCGAATGCCTCCTTTGTCTTGCCATTGCGTTGATTGTTAAATTTGCAATGGAGAAAAAAGAACAAAGCTAATTGGATAATTGTTTATCTGCCTTATATAAAGATGTTTATGTTGATCCAATGTGGATACGGCTACATCATTAAAGAGAATCACAGGATGATCAACTTTCACATTTTTCCTTGAAAAGACTAACTCAACAGCTTGCTTCCGGGGGTCCGCATTAAAGGACATTCTCCAATCACGTGCCCATAATGTTATAAGATCCAGGTCATGTTTCATGTCTCTAGTAGCAATGCAAGAATCTTGTACAGTCGTAAGAATGATGCGTCATCTGCAAGAAGCTTCACACTGCAATTCAAATTCTGTGTGAGATCGTTCATGTATATTAAGAAAAACAAGGGGCCCAGGATCGAGCCTTGCGGAACGTCAGGAGAAATATTCCCCCAGGTGGAGGTCGAGGCAGAAATGTCTAAATAAACAGAGCGAGCTTTTAGGGCAGGATTGCAGTCAAAAGCTTCGAAGACATAATGGGTTATGGAAGGCAATTGGTTTATTGTTGAATCTCCAGGACGGAAAGCTGATTGGTTGGGGTTTAACAAATTTTCTCTCTCTAAATGTGAATACAAAGGCTCGTAGATAAGCTTCCCTAAGCTTTTACTAAAAATTGGAAGGAGGGAATAGTGCGATAGTTTTCCTTCAAATTTTTCTCATTTTCTTATGAACAGGTTCAATATTTGCTCGTTTCCAGGTTTCAGGGAAAATGCCATGACGCCAATAGTTTTGGAAAATCAAATTTAATGGTATTATCCATTAGTTATTGCACATTTTCATCATTTGCACTGAAATTTCGTCCCAACCTTGCGCCTTGTTCGGGTTAAGATTTCGGATGATCCGTAATATCTTCTCTTTGGAGATGGCAAACTCTTGAAGCTGAGATGCCATCAGGGGTATATCAATTAGAATTTCACTGCCAGTGTCTAATGTTGTGCATTGAAGAATGAAATAATCATTGAATAATTGAGCCTTTGAAGAAAAATCTCTTTATATATCAGATACCAGTACTTGTTGGTGCCAGTTGAAGGATCTGAAAATGTACGACCAACGTTAGTAAAATATTTATGTTTAGCATCTTCCACAAGTTTCGATTCTTGAGCTATCATATTTTGAATACCTTCAAGCATATCTTCTAGTTGACCTTTCTTGACAAATGATTTGAAAGCACAATTTTTCTTTCTTAAGAAACTTTTTATGCTGGGGGAAATCCAATTGACCTAGTGGGCGGCTTTCTTTTAGTTTGTTTGGTATGAAATTCGAGCAGATATTCAGAAGGACTTCGTTCAGAGCCTTAACTTGCTCATCGGGATGTGGTACTTCTTCAAAAGTTTCTTGCCAACAGAACATTTCTACACTCTTTCGAATAGCGGGAATGTTTGCTCTATCATAAAACCATAGTTTACGAGTGAAAGGGGGCGGAGTAAGATTTCTGACAGACAATGTACCGTGGATAATTTGATGATGGCATTGCTCATGAAGGGAGAGGTGAATACCAGATTCAATGAACAGGTTAGGTAGATCTGTAAAAGTCAAGTCGATACAAGATTTTGATTGACCAATCATATGGGTCGGTCAAGAGATTAACTGATGTAGTCCAAGGTCTGATGTCAATGGCTCGAATTGTCTTCCCTCCTCGTTTTCATTATCTTTTTCCCACCACTGAGGGGAGCGACAGTTCAAATCCCAAGTAATGATGACGGCATATGGCTCCTCAGCAGACATTTTAGACAGCATTAGCTCAAAATTATTCACGAAATTGTAAAATTCTTGCTGGTCCTGACTGGAACTTCTGTATACAACAAAAATATATTTTTCCTGTCAAGATTGAGTTCACAAACGATGCTTTCAGGCAGTGTTGCAATTTCTGGCCTTTCCTTCTTCGGAAGTGAATCTTTAACATGCAGGCCAACTCCACCCCTTTTGGAATTCAAAGGGTAATTACGATTGATGAATTCATACCCTTTCAGAAAAAGACTTTCCTGATCTACAGAATCATTGAGATGGGTTTCAGCAATTCCTGTGAGGTCGATGAGGTCACAATTATATATGGATTTGTACGCCTCTATAAGTGAAACACGAAGAAAATCATGAGCAGCAATACTGTTCAAATTCCAGCAACAAAACTTTAGGGTCTCTGGACCAGGGTTGAGTTCAACATCACCGCTAAGTAAGATAAACCTTGAGATCACCCATTGCGAATAAAGAAGGCTAAACACTATGCAGACTGCATACGATTGGACTTACACGAGGAAAAAATACTTAATTGTACTACATTTTGATCGGAAAAGGCTGTTCAATGCAAATGATGTCCGTTTAAGAAGCTCAGAGAGGACATATGAAATTACCCGTATGTACGAATAAGTGAGGGAAAATAAAGGCAAATAACAAGACTAAGCATGAATAAATGACCTTTGAAAAACTGGACTGCAGCTGTGAAATGCAGGGTAACTATTGAAATGTGAATGAAACAAGCAGCAAAATGATATAGCTTAAAAACTTGCAATTGCACTACGGACAAGTTAAGTGGACAACAAAAGCTCTCTGATCTGGTGGTGAAGACCCTGAAACAACCTATTGCTGCTCGCCATTGATTGATATCAACCGACATCACAAAGAAGGAATCCTCTCGCCGTTGTCTTGACGACTAACCAAAGAACAGGTGACCGAGCGTAGCATTTCCCTTTGAAAAACCCCCATTCCCCTCAATAAACAAAAAAATTAATTTACACACGTACGAGATACCAAAATACAAACATCTGCAAAATATGCTAAAGAAACACAAGGACCTAAACAGTAATACACAAGTCCGTGGAGAATATGTGACCGCAGCTAGTATTCGCTTGGGGGTACTTAGGAATTGCAACCTTGGAAGAAACTAGGGCACAGCAAGAAACGGGCTTGTTTCACACTATTTCCTAGAAAATGCAATGCCCACATTTGCACATTTCGTACAGTATCTAGAAGATAATTTTCGGGTTTCTCTTTCACGTAAAATTTCCCCATTGGAAACTGGCAGTGTGTTATTTCCCTCTGATTTCCAGTAAGGAAATTTACACTCCTAGTTTCACCATTTGAAACGAAGGATTTATGCAAAGTAGAAACCAGAGATTTCTAATTCTAAGTCCTCGGAAATTCCTCGTTTAAAATTCAAGCTAGATTTCCCCACTTTTCTCATTTCTAATGGACATGACGACATCGCTTATTGATTTCTCAGTCCCAAGTGTCAAATTATGACAGCGCATTAGCTCTACTACTTAATTGTTCCATTATCTTGAAGCATCCTCCTTGTTTCCCACATGTGTTATGATCAAATTCAGCCGTGGTCTCACTTGGGAAATTGTTAAAGCTGACTGAAAAAACCACACCTTTCCACAGCCGCACTACATTTCTCAAAGGACAAAGAAATTATTTTGAAAATAGCCAGAAAACAGCATCTCGAGACGCCAAAAGTGCCACAACGACACATAGAAAAGGACGAAGAGTGCGAAGAGGAACGTAAAAACACAACTTGAAAGTCACTACGAAATAACAGTATCCTGGGATCTTCAGCAGAAGTGTTAGTATGCTTTCTCGCCTTTCAGTATTCTTTTTAGAATTGAATTTGTTAGTCTGCAGTTTTGGCGCTTCAGGCATGCATATGACAAGCTATATAGCGGGCTATATGTGATGCCGATCTGCGCGATTCAATGCACGATTTGTACGAGAGGCCAAAGATTTCCATTACCGTGGTTCTAACAAATCTTTCCATGATTTTTTTTAAATTTTACTAAAAATATGATCATGCAAATTCCTTTAACCGTTTATTTTTTCTCTCTCTTGCCAATACCAAAGCTCATCACGTCAAGACAACACAACTGGTTTGAGACGCTACTTGAGGTAAATCCTCTACAATTTTTGTTATGTTTAGGCGCGCTAATGGCGCTCAACAAATGACTGAACTCTTCACTCAACATTTCGATAAACAATGTTGAGTAATTGTTTTCACTGAACGTTTAGCTCAACATCTAGAATTGCAACGCAACTTGGGCTTGGAGCCAAGTTAGGGGGCTGGAACTCAGTTTGCAAATCAAAATAAGTTTGCCACTTTATTTATGGGCCAAAGGCAAGTGCGGTTATAGTATAAAATGCACAAAAAGAAACGTAAAATTTGCTCCCATCAACTTTCTGTTTTGTGCAGTGTGCTGCATTGACTGCCTCCTTAACTGACTGAGCATGGTGCTCTATAGAGGACTTTTTTGACATGGGGGAACAAAGGAGAAACTACTTGCTCTCCTTCGGTGCGCGGTGTCCCTTCTTCAAGATTACGTTTCTGCGCGTGTGGGAACTAATCTTTGTTTGGTGACTGGCCAAATGACTCAAAATCACTTAACAACACACAGAACAAAAGAAATTCAATCATGTTCACTCAACATTTTTGACCAAGATCAAACTTCACTAAACAACGCTCCACAAGGTGGCCAAGCGACTGAACTTTTCACACAACTTTTCACTAAACTTTGTTCACTGAACTTTGTTGAGTCATTTGGCCGTGCCTTTAGGTAAAAGCTGCAAATGAACTAAATGAGCCTACGTAACGTTTGTTCTGTATATCTGTTCCTCAATCAACATCCTGCTGATAACGAAGACAACTTTCCCCAATCCACAAAAGTATTTATAGAGAAAAGCTATGCAAACAGAAATGTACGTCTACTCTACCCTTACATCCAAAAAAGTCATCGGTTTTCTTTCGACGTTCCGTTGCTCCCCTTTTTACGGCTTGCCATAACTGCCATATTCACATAACTTCGCTAAGTGGGCCAAGTTTAAGTCCTATGCGCCCACGCAGCCATGCAGTTGAAGCACATCGCATGTCTCTCTCAAAGCGAAAGCGGGTGAGGATCTCATGAAACCAGAAATGCATAGGGGTCAGAGGTCAGAATTTATCCAGTGATTGCTTGATAAAGGAAGTATATATCTTCAAGACCAAATTGTTCTTTCAAGATCAAAAGGACAGACAAGGACACTAAATTTTAGATTTGACTTGTGACAGACCTTCTGTGCTCTGTGAAGCTAAAGCAATACACCCAGTCTAAAGAAAGTTGCCTAACATTATAAGATTTGCATTTCTCGAAGTTTCTTAGCAGTTTCTTGGAGGACAACTTGTTGATGATCTCCAGTACTTCTAATGAAAATATAAAATTTTCTCAACAATGCCAATTGAGCATTTCTCTTACTCTCTCTGTGCCAAAATTTCCGAGGGGCATCACTCTTAAAAATCTCGTTGTCCGTTAGCAAAAATCCTTTTGTCTTCAAGAAAATCTATCAAAACTCCAAAAAATCCCTTCTGTTCTCTGAAAAATTTGTTCGCTTTTTTGCATGAGTGAAATGCTCCTCGAAAATTTTGCTAGTCATAAGCTTGCTGCTAGTCGGTTTGCATCTTGCTCTAGTCTTGTTATCACATATTTTACCTCATAATCGCACGAGTACAAGGTAGTCTCGCCTGCATAGTTACATATCTCGGTTCCGTTCATCAGAAATAATATATCGATGACATATATGTTAAATAAAAGGGGCCCTAACACCGAGCCTTGTGGCACACCTAAGTTAGTATGTTTCCAGGTGCTAAAGGAACTGTTAATTTTGACCCTTTGCCTTCTATTCGAAAGATGCATACGCATGCAATTTGGCTAATAGTAGCTCGTGATTTAGTCCCCGTCCACACGTATCCGGATATTTTTGAAAACGCATCTTTTTTTATCCGTTTTGGGTTAGCGTCCACACGGAGACGGCGTTTTCGGTGAACAAAAACGAAGCTTTTCGAAAACTATCTCCAGAGTGGATCTTTTTGAAAACGTCGTTTCCAGTTGTCGTGTGGACGGGTGAAAACGGAGCTTTTCGAAAACGCTGACGTCACAGTGTCGATTTATAACCCATCAGAGCATGCGCACGGAGCTTTGGGGATCATGCAAGGGCATTTTGCTTGTTTTTTCTTTTTTCAAAGATCGAAGAGCGGAGTTTGAATCCAAAAAGTGTCTTCGTGTGGACGGGTATATTTTCGAAAACGCTCTTCGTGTGGGCGCGGATATTTTTTTATACGGATAAAAAAGATGAGTTTTCGAAAATATCCGGATACGTGTGGACGAGGCCTTAGACTGTCGAAGGCTTTTGAGAGATCCATTAATAGTGCACCAGCAACGCCTCCGTTATCCATGGCTATCTTGCAAGTTTCTAGGAAATTTAGAAGTGCATGCTGCGTATTATAGCCCTTCCGAAAACCACATAGTAGAGGAGACAGAAAGCACTCGACAAACGGCATTATATACTCATACATGAGCCGCCCAAAAATCTTAGAGACTGATGACAGAACAGTAATTGGCCTAAAATTGTTCTTGCTAAAAACATCACCTTTTTTACAAAGTGAGGAAATATCCCCAGCTTTCAGTTCGTTAGGAAAATCGCTTTCAGAAATACTTGAGTTATAAGTGCTAACCAAGTGTGGCAAAAGCAAATCAGAATTTTCTTTTACAACTCTAGCTGGAATACTTTCAATTGGAGGTGCCTTTTCAGGATCTAATCTTTCTATCTGAGTCATTATCTCCTCTGGCGAGCAAGGCCGAAATTCAAATGTTTCGGAAGGATGAAAACTCTCTGTTATCCTCTTAATATTTTGGTGTAAACTGTACTTAACAATAACGAGCTCAACAGGATCATCGATACCATCGGCTGATACAACGTTTGATCCTGTTTCCTCTATACCCAGTCAACTCATCATACTAGCGAAATTTTCATTGAATATCTCTGCAACAGATATTCAACGTTGAAAAATTCTCAGACAGACGATTTAGGCAAGAAGATAAGGCTTGATTGTGCTCGTTTCTTGTACGCCCAAAGACAATAATGCCATCAGCAAGATTACGGACTCCTGCTAATCGTTGTAACACGGTCTGCAAGGTGTGCTGAAATGGGAAAAGTGCTGGACCAACTTTTACGAAATGGGAAAAGTGCTGGACCAACTTTCTCCTTGATACGAAGGCTTTGTCATTGTTGGAGATTTAAATTCGGAAGAACAAAATTGTGAAATTAGCAATTCCATGGATATCTATGGGTTGAGAAACTTGATAAAAAGTCCTACTTGTTATAAATCTGCTGATAATCCCTCTTCGATTGACATGTTCCTAACGAATAAAACCTCTTGTTTTCAAAATACTACGACAATAGAGGTAGGACTATCGGATTTTCATTTAATGATGCTAACAGGTTTGAAGAGTGGTTTTGTTATAAAAGGCCCAAGAATTATTACATACTGAGAATACAGTAAGTTTGATCCTATTAAGTTTCGTAATGACCTTAAAGACAACTTAGCTAAGAGCAACGGAGAATGCTCAGTATTTGAAAATTTCAGTTCTGTAGCCGAAGTAGTGCTGAATAGCCATGTGCCTTTGAAACAAAAATATTTGCGTGCAAACGATGCACCTTTCATGACTAAAACATTACGAAAGGCAATTATGCTCCGAACAAAGTTACGTAATAGATTGAACAGGTATAACACCTCAGAATACTGGAAAGCTTTTAAAAACAGCAAAACAAGTGTGTGAAAATTTTGCGTCAGGCAAAAACATCTCATTATGGAGACCTTGATATGAACTCTGTCACTGACAATAAAACGTTTTGGAGAACTGTGAAGCAACTTTTTACTGACAAGGTACAAACCTCTTCGAGTATCACACTTGTTGAGTATGAAAAGATAATTACGAATGACAGTGAAATAGCTGAGATCTTTAATGAATTTTTCACCAATATTACAAAGACAATGGACATTGCCCCTGGTGAGTGCACACTTGTCCCGACAGAGCACCTGCTGGACCCTGTAGAAATTGCTGTTGAAAAGTATAAATATCATTTCAGCATTCAAAAGATTAAGGATAAGGTAAAACAAGACTCATCCTTTGACTTCCAACCAGTTACAATGAAGGCAGTCACTGATGAATTATCAAATCTGAACCACAAAAGGCATCAACAGTTAAAAGTATTCCTACACGGATACTAAAAGAAAATCGAGACATATTTGCACCATTTTTAGTGGAAACTTTCAACAATTCATTGTTCCAGAAAACGTTTCCGGAAGATCTCAAATTAGGAGACATAACGTCGCTACTTAAAAACGATGAAACCACAAAAAAGCGAAAATACAATCCTATCACAGTTTTGTCCGCGTTATCAAAGGTCTTTGAGCGACTTCTATATGCCCAGATGATTGGCTATGCAGATGCATTTTTGATCCTCTACTTGTGTGGCTTTCGGAAAGGTTTCAACACACAGCATGCACTTTTGAGATTAATGGATACCTGTAAGAATTCCCTAGGCAAAAAAGGAGTCGTTGGAGCTTTGCTAATTGATCTTTCAAAAGCATTTGATTGCATAGACCATGAGCTGCTAATTGCGAAACTAAGTGCTTATGGATTTTGCTACGATGCTTTGCTGATGATTTATAGTTATCTGACTGGTAGGAAACAGAGAGTCAAAGTAAATGGTTCATTCAGCACTTGGCGAGAGACCTTTGCATGTATAACGCAAGGATCAGTTCTTGGACCTCTTCTTTTTAACATTTACATCAATGATTTATTTTTTCGGTAATGGATACGGCAGTATGTAGCTTTGCTGATGATACAGCTATCTTTGCAGCTGACTGTCAATTAGATAGAGTTTTGGAACGGTTAGAAACTGATGCTCTTGTTTTATCAAAATGGTTTCCTGAAAACTTTATGAAATTGAATGAAGGGAAGTGCCATCTTCTAACTTTTGGGACAAGCCAAGATGATATTAAGATCACAGTTGGTGAAGCTATTGTTAAAGAAAGCTCTGAAGAAAAGTTGCTAGGGATGACAATAGATAAAAATTTGAATTTTAAAAGTCACGTCTCAAATTTATGCAAAAAAGCCAGCCAAAAACTGCATGGCCTGCTTGCCTTTCATGAATCCTGATAAACTGCGTCTGCTAATGAATAGTTTCATAAAATCCCGGTTTAGCTACTTTCCGTTAATTTGGATGTTCCATGACAGGGGCCTCAAAGCAAAATTAAATAAGATCCAAGGAAGAGCATTCAGAATTGTGTATAAAAACATTCATGCCGATTACAAATCTTTGCTGAAATTAGATAATGCAGTATCCATTCACCAACGCAATCTGCAGTACTTGATGATAGAAATATACAAAACCAAAAAGAGCCTGAATCCTAGTTTCATGAGTGAGATTTTTGAGGCAAGAGATGTACAATATGACTTGCGAAATAAGAATACTCTTGGCATTCCTAATGCCAAGACAACTTCTTATGGCATAGAAATTGTGAGATATTTGGGTCAAAAGTTGTGGCAAACATTACCTCACAGTGTTAGAGAGTCCCAATCACTGACTGCTTTTAAAAAAGAATTAAGAACCTGTACAATAGAGCGTGACTGTAGATTGTGTAAGACATTCATTTCGGGATTAGGTTTTATTTAGCATTTTTTCCTTAAAATTCTTTCTGAAGATTGCAACACTTTTTATAGGTATGATAGAAGGTTGGCATTAATTAGCTTTTCATAGCTATTAGAGTTGTACGCCAACTTTAAATAAATTATTTATTATATTAAGTATTATTATTATTATATAAATATTTCCACCGCCGTATTATTCCCCAAATTTAGGCGTTTGTGTCTATGCAATCCAACGTGCGTACTGAACGTCGTAATAAATCTGCTGTTTTCGTCTAACTCTAACTGATGATAGGACTGTGCAAGATCGAGCTTGGAGAAAAAACTTTGCTCCACTTAATTCTTGACATATTTCATCAACTGTTGGAATTAAATATCGAACTCTTCTTATTGCTTGATTAGCTTTAAGCATGTCCACACAAATTCTCACGTTGCAGTGTTTCTTTGGGACCGCTACGATGGCACTTATCCACGGTGTGTCTTGGGTTTGAGGGACCTTTTCGACGATATCATCCTTTCCAAGCGCTTTGATAGCATGCTTCACCTTTTCTCGGATGTGATAAGGAACACGCCTCTGCGGCTCGGCAGTTGGCTGAACAGTTTCATCGATGCTTAAAATAATCTTCTGTCCCTTCTATTCCGTTGAACACTTCTTTTTTCTGCGCAAATATTTTAATCAAATGCTTGTCCTTTGTTTTCGGGAAAGTAGGTGTTTCTCTTGGGGATTTCTGTGTAGACAGCTTATTCAAGTGAAGACTAATGAGACCTAATTCTTTTACTGTTTGTGCACTCATCAGATTTCCACTATCATCATCTTCAACAATAAAAAATGTTGCAACCGTATAGCGTTTCTTTGTTTGCACCAGTGCTTGGAATTTGCCAGCGAAATGCACGGGTTGTGACGTATTGTAGGGAAAAGCTTTTGTTTTTGTGCGAGCAAGTGTTACATCAACCATAAACGAGAAAGTTGCGCGATCAAGTACGTTGATAGATGATCAAGTGTCAACCATCAGATGATCCAGTGTCAAAGGGATGTCCCGAAACAGTGATTTTAGCATGAGGCCTAGCAGTCTGTTTACTGCTAATAGGATACAAATACTCATCGTTTTCAGATTCAGAATCAGAGTGGGTAAGTGGTCTAATACTTTCATAGTACTTGGCGTGAGCAGCTTTTCTTTTTTTCAGGCTTTTGAGGCTTGTGGCTATCTTTCGATTTTCTTCGACAAACATTGGCAAAGTGATTGGGTTTTCCACAGTAGTGGCATTCTTTACCTTTTGCTGGACAAAGACTGGTATGACTGTGCGAGGAACCACAGTTTCTGCACTTTCGCGACTTTATTGTAACCTGGTTGGTTTCCTCTCTGCAATCTGGTTTCCCTTCGATTCCTTTGACTGGAACTTGCTTATCTCATCTCTCCGACCATCGAGTAACATAGCTTTTAGGTCATATTGTGGATCACGCAAAGCTAGTTTACAAATACGAGATGAAGAACCACCAATGATTATTTGCTCTTCTAGCTCAAAATCAAGGTCTGCAAACGCACATTGATCAGCTAAGGCTCTTAGGCGTGTATGATTTGATCCAAAGTTTCGTCAGGCTCTTTCATCGTTTCTCTGAACACGTATTCATCATACCTTTTGTTTTTTTGAGGCTCAAAATACGCCATCAGTTTCTGCTTGGCTGTGTCGAAGGCATCTGCATTACTGGTGTCTTCAACCTGTGCAAATATTTCCCTAACTCTGGCACCAGCTTGATACAACAGGAGGGCACGTTTTCGGATATTATTGGTAATACCAGAGGCAGCGAGATACATGTCAAAATCTGTAAGCAATTTTTTCTAACGAGTAGCAAGGCTTGCTCCTACTTCAGTGTCAGGATTAAATTCAGGCATAGGATGAAGCAAAATGCTTGACATCTTCAACGAAACAAGTTGTAGACTCTTGTTTTCCTCGTCGCCAGTTTAGTGTCTCCGTGTTATCCGTAGTTTTAATCAAGAACGTAGAATATTGAGCGAAGAGACATGTTTACTTATACACGCAAATCACAAAATGAACAACTCATTTGGCAATAACAAAGCATGTCTTTCTCAGTTTCAGTTTCATCATATTTAAATTCACTACGTACAACTTATAATCCCAACAATACAAGCAAGTAACTTAACAACAAGGACTAGATGTATAAAATGTTACACAGAAAATTAATATAATGATACAAAAATTAATACAATACTAAGAAAAGATACAAAGAGGGGCTAAATAAATTGTATGCAGGGAATTACTTAACCCTATTACTACCGGGGGGCACAAAGTGCCCGCGGCGCAGATTATTTGATGCAGTGCTGTCAGTTGGAGAGATACAGACCTGAAACTTGGTGACTTTTCCTCAAATTTAATATACTAATTAAGAATCTAAAATTTTTTTCAAAATGGCAGACACTGATCACGTGACCAGCATCTTTTCAACACGTGGTCAGCCGTAAAAGAAAAGAAGGCACTCTAATTTTTTCCAGAATGATCACAGATCATTGACAACACTACCATTCAATAGATCTTGATGAGAGCTCTCAGATGATATATAGTTGTATTCATTTTCGATGACGTCAGCAATTTTAAACTTAATGACGTCATCAATGTTTATGACGTCATATAAACAATAACAAATAAATTAGAAAAATTTTGATGACCAAAAAGGATTCTCTTAATTATTACACATCGTTTTGAAGCATTTCAGAGTGTTTGAATTGACAATTAGGGGTTTAAATTAAACAATGAAAAACTGGTGTATAAAATTAATGAATATATAATATATACAATGAACTTAAATAGATATTATACTATGGATTTTTACTTATTAGTGCTTTGAAATACATTTTAGTCCATTTACAAAAGGAATAGTCAAATAAAAACTTAAATATTGTCAATTTTGCCAACAGCAAGCAAATACTTGAATTTTCCTCAATTATGACGTCATTGTGACGTCATGGATGTAATGAAAAATAAAAAAAGTAGCCTATTGTGTAGATTTTGTTACTGCACACCATTTCACCAATTTTCGTTCTCATATCTGCAATATTGGCGACTTTACGGAGGAGTATTACGGCAATATTGGCACTTTGTGCCCCCCCCCGGTACTACAAGGGTCCAAAAAGCCCGGTATTAATAGGGTTAAAGGAGGAGCTCTCTCAATAGGTAAACTAATCGAGGAGAGAGCTCCCCCTATCCTAAGGTATAATCACCTAAATTTTTGTGAGTTTAAACAATTGTGCAGTACCAAAATTGCTCAAATTCAACGGTCAACCTTGTTCAATAAATGAATATCCAGTCTTGCTTTGAACAATATTTTTGATGGAGCATTTCGGAGTTCCATTGGTAATGTATTCCAAAGCTTAGCACCAAGATATCTAATAGACTTCAGACCATACTGCAGGCTGCTTTTTAGACATATATAGATCACCTTGACAGGCCTGTCTTGTGGAGTACTGATGAACAGATGAAAAGAATAGGAAAAAGTCATGAAAGCAGCTAGTTGAAGTTTTATTAGCAGAGTCAAACACAAAAAGTTAAGAGTCGCAGTTCGAAGATCTCAGAAAGTTTCATGAATCTAAAATCATTGAAGATTGGAAGAGAGGTAGACATGCGAGGCTGAAATGAGATAGCTCTGACTGCTTTTTTTCTGTGATTTGAAGATTGGGTCAACATATGATGCATATGTTTGACCCCAAACAATAAGACCATATTGTAAGAAGGACAAAAACAAGGCATTGTACAAGCAAATTAAAACATCTAAGGGAAGTAAGTTCCTAATTTTGAAAAACATTCCACATATTCTAGCTAACTTTTTAAAGAGTTCACTGAGATGGTATTTCCAGCTTAGATGCTCATCCAGGAGGAGACCAAAGAACTTAACAAACCCTACTCCCTCGACATACTCCTTCCCTATTCTGACATCAGAACCAGAAGAAACATTGATAGAGGAAGAATTGAAGATGATATAGTTTGTTTTATCAATATTTAACGATAGTTTATTAGAACCAAGCCATTTCTTTACAAGTCTCAGCTCTTTGTTGACAATTCTAATCAAATCGGATAAATCTTTGGATTCATAGTAGATGTTTGTATCGTCAGTAAAGAGATAAAAGGTAAGTTTCTTAGAAGTACTTGGCAGATCATTGATATAGATAAGGAAAAGTAATGGGCCCAGTACAGAACCTTGTGGTACACCACAATTAATTGGAAGTAAGTTAGAGTTATTTCCATTAACAGAAACATATTGCTTTCTATTACTAAGATAAGATTTAAATCCCTCAAGGGCACCATGTCCATTGTAACATACTCTGGTTCACCCATTGGCATCTCGAGTTTGGATACGGGCCTACGCACATGGGCCTAGTCCTTCTGAAGAATGATCTACAGTTTATTGAGTTAATCTGACAAAATGCACATACTGTTATGTGGAAGAGCTGACACCGAATTTCATGTTTTCTTAAAATAAAATAATAGCATGAAAGACTCAAGTTAGGCGCGACAAACAATCAATGTTCTAACCACGACAACCGCACGTGTCAAACGCTGGAGTCATCATCACACACTGAGTGGAAATCGGAAATTGAGTGGAAATCGGAAATCTGAATTCGAAACCACCAGCCCGACCTAAACGATGGAGATTACGATTACAGTCGTATGATTTCGAAGTTAAATATCGTCCAGGACACGATAATCCATCCGACTACATGTCCTGACATCCGATGCAACGATCGAGCCTCCAAGAGAAAGTGCCAACTCAGAGCAGTACATACAGTTTATTGCTGAAGTGCTACGCGAAGAGCTATCATACTCGAAGATATCAAAAAGGCAACACTTGAAGATGCTACGTTACAAGAAGCCATTACAATGATCCGCGAACATCGATGGCAAAGGTAAATGAAATCGAAAATCCTAACTTTGACAAAGATGAGCTCAAAATGTTACGAAATGTGAAAGATGAACTCACTGTTTCGATTCAAAACGACGTCTTATTGCAAAGTACACGTTATTCCAAGAAAATTACGTCGCGATGCAATTAGCCTTGCTCATATTGGACACCAAGGACTTGTAAAGACCAAGCCTACTGTGAGAAAAATTCTGGTTCCCGTAAATAGATTTGCTCTTGAAGGAGGAAATCGATTCTTGCATTCCATGCCAAGTATCAGGTCATGAAAAGCCTCCTCAACCACTTCGCATGAGTTCGTTACCTGAAAAGAACTTGCTACTCGCTGTACTTGATGGATGTTTGAGATACCCTATTGCCGAAATTCAGAAGAAAACAGATGCACCAGCTCTTATTCCTCGTTTGGACAAAATTTTTGCATTATTTGGCATACCAAAGGAAGTTGTTTCAGACAATGGACCCCCTTTCAACAGTTATGAAATAAAGAAATTTATGAGAGCGAATGGTATCTAATATCGAAGGATTACTCCTCTCTGGCCTGAAATCAACGAAGCTGAAACGTTCATGAAACCGTTGATGAAAGCAATCGAAACAGCTGATGTCGAAAATCGTAACTGGAGACATGAGTTACAAAAATTTCTCCTCAATTTTCGAGCAACGCCACATTCGACAACGACAGTAGCTCCTGCAACAGTGATGTTTGCACGAAACATTCGTACAAAGTTACCTCGAATCGAAGTCAAAGTTGATACATCTGCAATTAACAAGAAAATTGAAAAGCGAGACAAAGATGCAAGATAGAAGATGAAAGAATATGCTGATAAACGGAAAAGCGCGAAAGCTACAACCATCAAAATCTTGGATTGTGTGCTTGTAAAGCAAAAGCAAAAGAATAAGTTATCTACAAGGTTTGATCCTCTCCCGTTGCGTGTAACGAAAATAAAAGGTACAATGGTTACAGCACAGAAAGAAAATTTTACGACAACTCGCAACCAATCGTTCTTTAAACTCGTTGACGATGTTCGTTTGCAACCATCAGAAGGGGAAGAGGACTATAATGATGATAATGATTATCAAACTGATGGAAATGAACACTTAGAAGATGAAAACAGAAATGATGATGCCATCAGACCAGGACAGAATCCTGAAGCTCGATGCCCGATGAGAGACAGACGACGACCTCAGTACTATCATGATGAGTACAATGTCAGAAGGTGAATGAACTGAAACTGCAAGTCAATTACTTTACTTATTTTGCTTAATATTTTGCTTGCTGATGTGTTGGACATTTAGTACCTATTTTGTTAAGAACCAAATTAATTGATCTGCTGATTTGCTGATCAGGTAACATCTAGGCCATCAAACAGTAGCATGTCAATGGCCAGGTCCATAACGCGGAACTCGCGGAAACCGCGGAACCCACGGAACAGGATTCTTCCGCGAGATTAAATTCCGCGTTATTCACTGGCGTATCAGGCAAAAGTCCATAATGCGGAATTGAAAAACGCGGACATATTTCATGCATTGAAAATAACGGTATTCATTCAAAGGCATATTTCTAGGTCTTCGGAACGTTTTAAAAACAGTGTACTTACGTTGTAGAAGGTCTGACCTCCTACAACATGGGTGCAAGATAATTTGTGACTTGGCTAGGCCCATTGAGGTCAATGGTTTAACGGTAGTAAGGTTGATCTTGTGGTGGCAAATTCAGGGGTAATGAGAGGGTGTCTCCCTTCAACTCATTACACAAGGTTGTATGAATCGAAAATATAGCCAAACAAACAAAATCCATCTATTTTTCGTTGAAACTTTGCTGAGCAACTTGTGGAAAAATTCCGCGAGATTAAATTCCGCGTTATTCACTGGCGTATTAGGCAAAAGTCCATAATGCGGAATTGAAAAACGCGGAATTTTTCAAAGCCCTGAAAATAACGTTTCTTATTCAAAAGCATCCTTCTAGGTCTTCGGAAAGTTTTAAAAACAGTGTATTTGCGTGATTTGGCCTACTATGACATATGGGTGAGTCCTCGAGCACGTGAACTTTTTTCATTTTTTCATTTTATACATATTCAAAGTCGGTATTTACAATAGTAGATAATCACATACCAATTCAAACCTGAATAATTAGCGGCATATTTTGCAGGTGCATTTATCACCAGCCCAGTATTTGATCCTCTTTTTGAAAGCAGTAAGTGTTGGCTGATTTTTAATAGTATCTTCAAAGGTGTGCCAGACGAAGCTCCCTCTAACGGACAGTGATTCTTGTCCATAGCCCTGTGTCTTTATTTGCGGCAGTTTGCAAAGATTTTTTATTCTTAGATCACAAGTTACATGTTTCTTTTCATGAAATTCCCATACAAGCGATGGGTTAAGTTGATTCATGGACTTGTAGATTTCTGTCATTAGTTTCTGCAAGTTTCTAACATGTATACAAAAACTGCCACTTTGAGTAAGCAATGTTTCAAAGGGACATTCGTATTCTTTATAGAGGAATCGAAGAGCACGTTTGTGTGTGCGTTCAATCTCTTTGTTTGCACCTTTGTTACAGAATAGTTAGATAAAAGGGCAATAATTGAAGCTCGACAAGATAACCGCGTTAAAAATTGTTAATGCCTGTTCTCTAGAAATATACATATCAAGCCTAGAAAAGACAGATTTTCTTGTTGACTTTTGAACGTAACGTTTTAACATGCTTGCTAAACTTTAATTTGTTGTCAACTTCAATCCCTAGCAATTTAACATGATCAGTTGCAGATAATTTGTTCTCATTGATGTTAAGTCGTAGTCTTCTCTGCCCTTTCAAGCCAAGGAACATCAGCTGGAATTTTTTTGGGTTTGCAACCATTCCATTATTTGTAAACCATTCCAGCAATCTGCTGCGATCACTTTCCAAATTGGTAACAATTTCATGTAGGTCTCTCCCATATGAGTATATGGTATTATCATCTGCAAAATTACAGATCTCAGAGTGATCTGGACGTTATCATAATTGCAGAAACAAAATTAGATAAAACATTTCCAAAGAACCAGTTTCTGATCGAGGGGTTTGGTGAACCATTTAGATTGGATGTTACGTCAAATCGTGGGGGTCTCCTTGTTTATGTAAGACATGGCATTATCGCAAAAGAGCTTCCCGTTCCGAATTTCCCAAATGACATCCAAGTTATTCCAATCGAGCTCAGTATAAGAAAGCAAAAATTGTTATTACTACCAATATACCGACATCCAAGTCAGGACCAAAAATATTTTGTAGATGCAATTTCTGTAAATATTGATAAGTATTCGGCCAAATTAGAAAATTTAATACTAATAGGAGATTTTAACATGGAACCAAATGATAGTAATATGGTAACACTTGCGCATGACCACAACCTTTATAATCTTGTAAAGGGAAACATATGTTTTAAATCGCAACATGGCCGTTGTATTGATCTTATTTTAACTAACAAGAAGCATTCATTTATGAAGAGTCAGTCATTTGAAACAGGGTTCAGTGACCACCACCGCCTGATCTATAAAATCCTTAAGTCAACTTTCACGAAAGTCGGTCCAAAGAAAGTAGTTTATCGTGAATACAAAAACTTCAACGAAGAAAATTTTCTGACTGACCTAAATGTCAATTTGAAATGGTGCCACCCAACTGAATATCAGGCATTTGAGGATACTTTCGTGCAGACTCTGGACAAACATGCACCAAAGAAACAAAAGGTCTTAAGGGCCAACAACAAACCTTACGTGAATAAAGATTTAAGTAAGGCTATTAAGACACGGTCTAGGTTGAAGAATATTGCTAATAAAACGAAGAAGGAGACTGATATAAACAAATTTAAATCACAAAGAAACCTTGTACTAAAAGTGAACAGAAAGTTGAAACGAGATTTTTACAAGTCAGTAGATCCGAAGAAAATAAACACTGACAAAAATTTCTGGAAAATGGTGAAGCCTATGGTCTCTAATGTAAATCCAATGGAGCAAAAAATTATCCTCATTGAAGGGGAAGAAATATTAGCGAAGGACGAGGAAGTAGCTGAATGCCTAAACACCTACTTTGTGAACATTACTGACTCTTTAAATCTGAATGCTTCTGATAATGAGAGCAACGTCGAGGATTCGCTCGATAGTCGCATTGACACTTCTATTGTAAGGGTTGCCAATCATCAAAGTATCCTGGCCATCAAAGAAGTAGCAAAAAATGTTACCAAATTTGATTTCGAGCATGTCAACCCATGGAATGTTATGGAAAAGATTGAGTCACTCTATTGTAACAAGTCAGTTAGTGGTAATATTCCTACCAATGTGTTGAAACAGGCGAAGGAAGTTGCATGCCCTTATGTAACTGACTGCATCAATAACTCAATAAATGATGGTATTTTTCTAACGGAATTGAAAATGGCTGATGTGACGTCACTCTTCAAAAGTGGGGAGACAACCACAAAGAAAAACTTTCGGCCAATAACCATATTGCCCTGCGTGTCTAAAGTATATGAGCGACTCCTCGGCGATCAACTAAATGAACACTTAACAAGCAGAAATGATATCTTGTGCAATTTATTATCGGGGTTCCGAAAAGGTTACAGTACCCAGCATGCTTTGCAAATAGTTATTGAAAATTAGAAAAGATCTTTAGATCCAAAGGGCATTGTGGGTACTATTCTAATGGACCTGTCAAAAGCATATGACTGCCTACCGCACGATTCACCTCGACACGTAAATTCGCCTCAACACATCATTAAAGTGTTTACACTTTTGCAATTTCTAACAAGTCTGTCCACCCGAAAAATTATTTTCAGAAATTCAGCCTTTTTGAATATGTTAAGCTCAACAACAAGGGGGGGCTCTCTCCTCGATTAGTTTAACTACTGAGAGAGTTCCTCCTTTAAGAATTCTCTTACCTACTTTTTTTTCTTTTTTTCTTTTTTTTTATTAAATCTTCATTGTATGCCTTTATATTGTATTTTGTTATTTATTATTTGCAGTAGTTGGTTGTTGTTGTAGGTAGAGAATTTGAATTTATAATGAACATGAACATGAACATGAACATAATTTATTGATCGCGAAATTGGAGGCGTACGGAATTGAAAGAAAAGCCTGAAACTGATCTACAGCTACCTTAGTGGTCGTAAACAGAGGGTCAAAGTTGCATCGCATTACAGCTCATACAAACAGATAAAAATTGGTGAGCCTCAAGGATCAGATCTGGGTCCCTTGCTTATCAATAGGAGTTACCATGGATAAGAAACTTACTTTTGGCAAACACGTGGAGGATCTCTGCATGAAAGTTAGCACAAAGGTAAAGGCATTCTCTAGACTGTCAAACTACATTAATTTTAATCAAGCAAGGATATTGTTTAACACTGTTATTATGTCAAATTTTAACTATTGCCCCCTGATTTGGCTATTTTGTAACAAAGCTGCCAACAGTACCATCAATCGAGTCCATAAACGAGCTTTAAGGGTTTTGTACCAGGATTTTTAATCCTCTTTGAAGAACTTCTATCGAGGCATGCTGATGTTACAATACATGTAAAGAACCTACAGAAACTGCTATTAGAAGTTTACAAAACGCTCCACCACTTAAATCTGTCATACCTCTGGGGGAATTTCCAAACAAAATCTATAACTCATAACTTACGCAAAAATGTTTTATGCGAACTTCCTCAGAGGTCTCATACTATGAAATATGGGATAAACTCATTGAGATTTAGAGGAGCTATGCTGTGGAATGTCCTAAATGATGCAAAGAAAATAGGGTCTGTTGCAGCTTTCAAGAAGGAAATCAAGATTTGGGATGGAACTGGCTGCCTTTTTACAATTTGTAAATAGACACTGAATGTCTTTGATTTTGAATATCTATTTCCTTTGGTTTATTGTAAATAGTTGGTGTAAATTAGCTTTATTTTTGTAAAACTATGTAGATACCAACTTTAAATAAATATATGAATGAATGAATGAATGAATGAATAAATGAATGAATGAATGAATGAAAAGAGTCTAGTCTCATGAGACACAGATCATTTATGAATACGTTAAAGAGCAAAGGACCTAGGACAGATCCCTGTGGTACTCCAATTTCTATTCTTTTTGCGGTACTTCTATGTGAACCAATTTTTACCCTTTGATGGCGGCAATCCAGATAGCTATACATGAGGCAGAGGCTGTTGCAATCAAATCCATACACCTCCAGTTTTGCGATAAGGAGGTCATGAGGCAGACAGTCATAAGCCTTAGATAGATCCATTAGAATTGTTCCCACTATACCTGATGTGTCAAGACATTTCCTCCATTTTTCTATCAGCCTTATTAAAGCACGTTGCGCACTATACCCCTCCCTGAATCACACAAGATTTCGGAGAGTTTGTCTTGAAAGTATGGGCATATTTGGTCTTTTAGAAGTCTTTCATAGACTTTGGAGGCTGCAGGTAAAACACTAATTGGCCTAAAATTTCCCTTATAATTCGAATCATCATTTTTGAACAGAGGGCTGAGATCAGCCTCCTTCAGTTCATTTGGAAAGTTGCAATCATAGACGGCAGATTTGATACAGTCTGTTAGGTAGGGGCAAACTATTTCCTTCGTTGCCTTTAACATACCAGTAGGAATATTCCCACTGTTGGATTTATTCTTGTCAAGCAAGTCTATCTGCTTCATGACCCCATTTGGGCTTACATGAGAGAAACTAAATGTGTTACCATTTAATGCAACATTTTGATTGATAACCTTTACAAAGGGGTGATCTTTATACTTAGTCATCGCTCTCAAAACCATTTGTTTCGCAGACATATGTTCTGGCACCTCCTTAAAAAGGGGGTCAATATCCAGACTATCCGTAATATTGCAAAAATACTCATTAAAGCATTTAGCAACTGCCGCATCATTTGAGAGGATTCTATCATCTTCAATCAATGGGATCTTCTCGGTCATGGGATTCTTATTAGAAAACAGAGGTTTAACAGTTTTCCAAAACTTCTTATCTTTGTCAATTGTTTTCGCCCGTATAGACATAAAATACTGTCTTTTGGCCTGAATGTTCAATTTCACGACAAGGTTTCTTTGATCCTTATATTTTCTTACATCTACTTCTCGCTTGCTATTGTTTGCAGCTTTTTTTCAAAATTGATCTTTTCCTCATTGCCTTCCGTAAATCTTTATTCATATGCGGTTTATCATTAGCCCTGACTAGCTTTGTTTTAGTAGGAGCATTTGCTTCGAGTGTTTCCAGAAAGATTGATTCAAAGTTTACATATATAGATGGGTGGGCTGAGATCAGATTTTGCCTCAACTCATCTTCAAAGCGCAACTGAGACCAGTTCTTGTAGTCTCGATAGGTAACTTTTTCGGAGGGAGTTCAAGGCCTCCGACGAAACCTGAAAGGTGGAGGGGCCAAAATTTGGTATGAAAATATACCATAGCCTAATGTGATAAGCTGCCCTCCCAGTGACAGATCTAGAGGAAAAAGTGTCTGAGGTGTGTGAGCTTGAAGCGCCGGTAAAGTCCTGAAGTAGGGGTCCTAACTTAGGGGTCTGGGGGTTGCAGCCCTTGAAAGAATTTTCAGAGTATGCCTTTCACCTCGTTGAAAAATCCCCATTTTAAATTAAAGCTAGCAGAATTGAGAAGTAAATATTTGTAAGATACCCTACCAAGAAAGTGTATAGTTTTTAGAAAGTAGGATTTTCTTTGGCTGGCAAGCAGTAGTTGCCTTACTTGCCTACTAGATTTGCGCCCAAGAGATACAAGGTCTTTGCATTTTGCATTGACTATCTGCTTCCAGAGGCAGTTTCTATGGCTTTAGATATCTTATATATTCATAGTGATTTAAAAGATGTAACAATGATATTACTGACAATCGTCTGTGATTGTGTACAATAGTGAAGTTGTGACCTTGTTAGTTTCCGACATGAAATTTCCCTTATCAACAGAACAGGGATTGAATCGAATGGATGCTAGGAAATTTGCTTGAATATAAATGAGCATGAGCATAGAGTTTTAAAGAGAATTAAAACGAACACATTTCGGAATTGCATTTTTTTGCAAAAAAGTGGAGGGGCCATGGCCCCCCGGCCCTCCCCCCGTCGTCGGAGGCCCTGGAGTTTAATAAATGTTGTTTTTAAGATGGTGTAGATCATATGGTGGTGATCGCTGAATCCAGTCTCAAACGATTTGGAATGCATGAAGGAGTGCTTTCGATTTGTAAATATTAAGTCAATGCAACGGCCCTTGGAAGACTTGAAACATGTTGGATGCTTGATCATGTCGTATAAGTCATGATCTTGTATTGATGATGACAGGGCTATGTCATCTGGTTCAAGATTGAAATCCACAAGGACCATTACATGATCATATCTAGAACATTTATCAATCAATTTTGATACTTTTTCAACACTATATTCTGAATTTTGCTGTGGAGGCCTATAGATTGGTAATATCAGCCATTTTTGTTTTCTAACATTTATCTCAATTGGCACGACCTGGATATCAGGAGGGGTGTCAACGAGATTAACATATCTTGAAAGGAGGCAATCTCTTACATAATCCAAAATTCCACCGCTATTCCCAGAAACATCAAGTCTATAAGGACTTTTAAAGCCCTCTATTAAGAACTGGCTCGTTGGGAAGGATGAATCGATTTTTGTCTCGGCTATCACCAAAACATCGACGTTTTCACCAATCATCTCAGAAAAACCACTACTGAAAAACCACTGATGGAGTTTATGTTGATGTAACTAATCATGACGTTTCGTGGGTATTTAAGGCGGAGGAGTTTCATTTCATCAAAACAGTGTACCTCAGTTTCGGTTTGGGTTGATAGAGATGATGTTTCAGATGGACCCAGTAGGGTGTCATTGTCTATGAAATCGTTAATACTATCAATGTCAATGCCTTCATTTTTCTTAGTGCATTCTGAACAGTTTTCGTGTCTTTGGCTGATTGGCACCGTTGGAGGCACCGCAGTTTAAAAGGTTTTAATAAAGTTTAAGAAGTTTCTTGCTAAATAGGCGTTTCCCTTTTCATTAAGATGTAATTTCTTGCGGCTAAGACAAGAGACGTCTAGATTTGAATTGTCGATAACTGAAATCTTCATACTGCTGGCAAACTCTCTGCACGGCAAGAAGAACGTACGTTTCAGTATAGTTTTTAAGTCAGAAATGTGTAAGAAACGGACCGTTTCTGCGGATTTTTCATGTTGAGATTCGAGGGAAATTCGACATTTCCGCTTTGATTTCTGACATAAAAAATTGTTGGAAAGGCACATTTCCGTTTTTTGTTAGTCTCGTGGCAGAAATTTGGACATTTCGGACGTCATGAAATCTGCCGTTTCTTTCGGAAATTGTGCAGAAACTGAACGTTTCGGGGGCGTTTCGGAAGAGAAATGAAAGGTTTTTCCAAAGAAATGTGAACATTTCCTCTCAGTTTTTGCAGAAGGAACAAACTAAACTTTGTCTGATAATTCACGGCAAGAACATCGTACGTTTCTGTGTAGTAGCTTTCATGTCAGAAATGTGTACGAAACGGACCGATTCTGAGGAACTTACACGCTGAGATTCAATGGAAACTTGACATTTCTGCCTTGATTTCGGGTGGGCCATTTCGGATGTTATAAAATCTACCATTTCTTTCGGAAATGTTGCAGAGACTGAAAGTTTCGGAAGAGAAACAAAAGGTTTTCCAACGAAATGTGAACATTTCCACAATAGTATATAGTTGGGAGCTCACGCCAGCCGCGTAGACATTTCGCCATTCCTAATGCGCATGCGCGAATGACGTCATCTGTCCGGATCGATCTTTTATTTCCCAAACAATAGTTTCCATAACAACAAACACTTCAATACCTTTTATTTTTACGCATGCGCTAAATTCATAAAATTTAAACAACCTTACTATTTTTTCAAGTATTTAAGCAAATGAGAACATTTCCAAACACAAGAGTATGCTTTGAGTATCTCTCCAGATAGGTAGGAAAATATCCCCCTTAAGCATATCATAGCATCCTCTATGATTAAAGGCCAATTTCCAATAAAGAATTAAGACATATAAAACACAGAAATTTTGGTCTAAAATAAGATACAAAAAAAGAGATACTTAAGGCAAAACTCTAACATGGTGGTTACCAATTTTTCTTTAAACACTAAAAAACGAATCATCAATGATATCAGTATTTTCTACAACTGGAACTTCACATTGATCTAACAAACCAAATCTTGAAATCTAATTACAAGTACGGCCGTATTTCGTAAGACCTAATCTAGCATCCCTGCTTAAACAGATATTTTCTACCATATCACGCTGTTCTTCAGTAAGGATACCCCAACAATGCAAATTTTGAGCTTCAGAAAAAGGCATGTCATAGAACAAGGCATGCTGCATGAATGTATGATCTAACGATAAACATAAGTTTCCGCTAGGCATGACATACATGCATTTGTGTTCAAGTTTGCAAGGTCCCTTCTTTCCTTTAGTAATACTGTAGCAATGCATTTCTGAAACGTTCTTTTTGGTGAATAGTTCCTTGTTCCAATTGTAGCAATAGAACAATCCATAGTTCCAAGGGGTATTTCGATTGTTTTTCTGTTCATCCCAAAGCTTAAGGGCAATTTGAACTTTTCTTTCGAATTCTTCCTTCTTTGCAGAAATGTTAACGATGGATTGATTACAAACATTTATTAGTGTATCTAATTCGCTAACTTCGGACGTATCTGTCTGTGTAGCACTTGAACGATATTTCTTTGTGTCTGGCGCAACATCCAAGGTTTCTATATCGTTGGTGGTAGTACGTTTTCTTTTGACACCAATTTTTGGTGAGGTTGGTTCTTGATCGATGATGCCACCATTGTTTTCAACGCGTAGTTTTACTCCCAATTTTGTTGAAAAATTGATTACATGAGCGTATTTTGAAGGCAAACGTTCATGCAAGAAAGTAATAAGGTTGTTGTCTGTGCCATCAGGCAATAAGCCAATTGCTTGAGGTGGAAGGGTTAAAGTAACGATACTGCGTTCTTTGGGATTAATTTGTTCTTTCGTTAATTCGTGTAATCCATTAAGGGTATCGAGTCCATTTACGATGTCTTCAAGTTTTTTATAATGTTACCGCAATCTTCTTTACATTCGTTACAATCCTTTTGGATATGAGTTCCCATTTCTTCTAACAACGAACTTCGAATGCAAGGTTTGTTCAATAAGTATTTGGTTACGTCGATGGATGAAATGTTGGCAATAGCGTCAACATATGTTCGATCTCCGAGTTTTTTAGTGCTTTGCAGAACTTATGGTTAAGTGTTTTTTCAATATCTTCTTGTAGGCGTTCTGGTATAAAGTCATCTTTTGTATTCATTTGATCGATTTTGTCTAAGATGTCCGCTTTCATGGCGTAAAAAGAGGCATTGTTCAATTCTTGCTCCACTCGTATGTTTAACGCATGAAATGTAAGTTGATCTTGGAACGAGGTCGTTTGATCACGCATTTCTTCAGCTTTTTGTTGATTTTTTTCAATCGTATCGTGAAAAACCATAATTTCTTTCTGCATAATGGCAATACGGTCGGCATGTTTTTTCTTTAAACTGCAAAGTTCCCCAATTGAATGCATCATTGCATAATGAGCTGACTCCGAAGAAGAAGTTGCTTTTTGGTTTACGTAATTCAAGGCTGAGACTTTTTCCTCCAATACTTTGTTTTTTTCAATAAGTTCTTCGATTGAATCAACAGATTGGATTGCTTGTAGTCGTTTGTGGAGCTGTTCCACTTGAGCTTGAAGGCTTTCATTAGACATTTTTAATTCTTTTACTGTTTTGAACTCAATTACGGCTTGTTGAATGGCAATACATCGTTCTTTGTCGGCGTTGAGGAGTTTCAATAGGGCCCATTTGTTAAAATGTGCACGACCATTGTCTGTGGGAGGTGTTTCCTTTGCACGGCAGGTTGGACAATTGTATTCTTGTTTCAATCGACCCAAGTCATCAAAGGCGATTCGGTAGTAGCATGTAGTACATAAGTAATGACATGCTTCTTTGCATAATCTTGTACTCTGCCATTTCAACTGTGTAGGATCAGTGCTGAGTGTATTCCAACCCTGTTTACATACGCTGCATTCCGTGTTGCGATCACGTGCCGTAATCTCGCTGCAACCACTGCTTGATTCCAATGTTGATTGTGCTATATTTTCCAGGAGTGTATGATCATGATCATATGCAGCCGCCATTCTGAAAGAAAAAAAAAATTGGTCATAGCCTCCGGCCAAAATCGCCTGGAGGTGAAGAATGGCGGTTTTTGAAGGGTATTTATAGGAAATTCTCATCTGTATTACGGAGCGTAATACGGTCAGTAATACGGATTGTAAAACTGATTTGTATAGTTTCTCCTTTTTTAGCTGATAGGGTTTTGTGTTAAAATATGATAAAATGAAAAATGAAATGACGTGTATTGTTTGTATTATTCTGTATGTTAATGTGTATGGTTTAGTTCTTAATTGTAAATGTAAGAGGAAGGATGTGTTCTTTAACGAAGAAAGAAAATTTTCACGAATGGTTAGTACAGTGGGGAGAAGAATACGCATACGTGTACGCGAAAAAGCGTAGGTTGGAGTACGGTAATACGCCCGAAGGGATGCGTTGGTTGGCTTTGTGGTCGGCATTATATATTCAGCCGTACTTCGAAAGAAAAGAGGAAGAAAGACAGAAAAAAGACAAAGAAAGGCAAAGGCTGGCGAAAGAAAGGGAAAGAGAACGTTATCTCAGGGGACATGGAAGCACGAGAAAAAATGGGGTTGGCGGAAGAAGGAGGTTCATAATAGACCCTTTGGATGAGCGTCTAAGTGATAAGGAACGCTTAATTGTAGAAAAAGAATATCTGGAAATGAAGGCAAAAACTATTGCAGAACAAGAACTCGCCGCAAATAGATGGTTGAGAGAGTGGAGGATTGAGAACGGTATCAAACGTCGATGGGAGTATAAAGATAATGGGTATGAGTCAATGGAAGATGAACTATGAACAATGTATGATGATGGTTTTGATAGATGTAAAATAGATTTGTTTGTTTCTATGAATTTGTGAATTAAAACAATTTAGTTTTTCTTTCTTAAAACTGCGTTTGATATACGGGCATATACGACGGTACGAGCGCGCGTATTTACAAGTTTGGAGTGCGCGCGTTTTAAATACGGATACGGATGATACGTATCTATACGGGTGCGGATACGGTGCGGATACGCGAATGATACGAATGATACGTATCTATACGGGTGAGGATACGGTGCGGATACGGTGCGGATACGGTGCGGATACGGTGCGGATACGGTGCGGATACGGTGCAGATACGGTGCACATACGGAAAGATCTGACGCTTGTTATTGTACGTATGCTTTTGAGGATAACGTTTAATATACGGGTTACCGTATTAATTAAGGTATGATGTAGTTGAGCGTATTACGTGATGAGAAGCGTATTACGGACTAGGTGTTTTACTATAAAAGAAGGTGATTTTCAACGTTGAGGTCACTTGTGCCGACTGTGTGTCTGGCAATGGAGACTCCAGCAAGGATTGTTGACAATGATGACAATGGCATGATGGGATGCTTCATGTCTTCTGAAGAGATGTTCATCAATGACACTGATGATCATGATGATGATGATGATCGATGGAGAGACATAGAAGAATTGATGCAATATGATAAGTTAAAATATGAAGCATTTGTAGCTGATGCTGAAGTTGAAACAAAGCGAAGAGTTGGTGAAGAGGAATCCTATGGTCAATATGATCGAGATGGAACAATTGTTGGTGCAATGGCTGGTACGAGCGATAGAAGATTGGATTTGGATTTATCATACATCAATTATGGAAAAGGCAAATACGGTGAGTGTCCATTATATCCAGGTAAAGATCCTAATTACGTAATGGTAGATCATCGATATCCGCAATTCAAGTATCAACCTATGAGTTTTTACATAGGATCACTATATGGGTTTCAAGATCGGATAAATGAGTTTACAAAACCTCAATTTATTGGAAGGCGTTACAATGTGAATGGTATGAATTCATTGGATCCGTTGCATTATCAATCAATGGCAAATTCCTATGATGACGTTCCTTTACCCTTGGCTACGATGAAGTTAAAGCATTCTTCAAAGTCATCATCTTCATTGAGAAGTGCAAATTGGCATTTTGACGTTTTGGGCGATCGATGTAATGTTGATTTTTGGAAGTGTGAATTGGATGATCGAGTATACAAAACTATGCTTTGAATGGAGAAGCAGTATTTGTGTCTTGCTCATAATGTTACAGAAGATTTTGGAAAGCTTAGTCGTTATCAACAGGAGGATGATGAGAAAGTTGTACTCGATTATGTTGAGCATCATCACATGGATGGAGTAAGACATTTTGAAGATGGTGGAAGGTGTACGAAATGGAAGAGTCCTGGTCATGTTTGGTTGGAAGTACCTCCAGATGACGTAATTGTGGAATTTGGAGGAAGTGATAGACCTTTTATATTAGATCAAACATTTTGTTTAACTCGACCATTACGGAGGCGTTTTGTAGAGGACAATAAGATGTCAACATTTGAAAGAAGATCACCTAATGAGTCTGAGATTGATGATTTTTCTTTTTCTCCTACAAGAAGGGCATGGCATCCTGTATATGATAAAACTGGTGGTAATGATGATGATGTTAAGACTATAATGCATGAAATTAAATCGATATCAGATGCATTAGCTGGATCGGGGAAAAAAGTAAAGGATAAGTTGATGGCGTCAAAAGACTTAAATTCAAAAGAATGTAAGGAAGAATTATCCAAGCACAAGTTGAATGGATTTTTTGCTCATAGTACTATGGTGGATGATGAGGAAGATGCTCGACCCGTCGTTATGGGAGAGGATGATCATGAATGGCAGTGCACAAAACTGATTCATAGACAACAATGGAAACATGCGATACAAGAGGAGTTGAATGACTTCAGATTGTTTATGAAGTATGCATACGGTTCAGATGTTGAAGAAGAGCATTTTCATCAAGAGCTTGGAAGTCGTTTTGATGATGATATTCATGATAAAGAAAAAAAGTTACCAGCTACTATGCGGAATTCTATTATTAGAAGAAAGGTTCAAAGGGATGTTGAGCGTGGAAGTGAACATCAATCGGATTGGGATGTGATGCCAGAGTTGCTGGAAAGGAATGATTTTAGCGAAGGATGGTCTAGAAAGAAGGAGGAAGAACTTTTGTTTGATGGTGATGAGGATATGTTATTGACTGATGATTTTAAAGGTCAATGGGAAATCATATGGCAAGATTGGTCAAAAAATCCATTGACAAAGCATGCTAGTGAGGATAAGAAAAGGAAATTGGATCTGAAGAATAGGTATGATGATCTTTGGGATCATTGGTGGGAGAAGAATGAAGATGCAAATCACATTAAAAAGTGTGGTATGTTGAATTGGGTTTGTGAACATGCAAGCGATGCTATGGACTTATGGCAGAAGGAAAAGGAGCATATGTTACTTTCACGTGGTAGTATGTTTCCAGTAGTATCTGATGATAAGGAAGTACCAGTGGAAGTAGTAGGAAATACGTATTTTGTAAAAGATGGTCAAAAGGAGAAGATTGATGCTGCAAATAATCATTTAAAAACTTTGAAATTCGATGAAGATCGAGGCTCTTTAGATTATGGAAGAAGAGTTGGTTCTCGTTGGACAACATATGAAGAGGCCAAGCATTATGAACAATGTAGAAGAAAGAGGTTAATGGACGAGTCTTTTCATTGCAGAGAGGAAGGATGTGTAAAAGCTGCAAAGATTGATGAAGAAAGAAAAGGTTTTTTTAAGGGTCATTCTGAACAATGTCCTGAAAATAACTATGAGATTATGGAGAGTAAGATGGAATATAAGGTTATTGTTCAGGGGAATCATGATAAATTTAGAGATCAGTACAGAGAAGATATGGACCGTTTAATTCGTGCAAAGAATATCTGGGGAACTTTGTGGGCTTTTGAGTTGAATCGGATGCAGGTAGAGGATATACGTTCATACGCTTATCAATGTGGAATATTGAGTTGTGATTGGTTGGCAGATGTAAAAGGAAATGGTAATCCTGTGGGGTTGTTATTGGATGAGGGATTTTCTTCAGCATCTGATTCTTTGAGGCAGAGATTTGTTGATAGGGCTTTAAAGACAATGGAAGGGGAAATGGATGATATGGCAGCTACTGTGAATGGTGAGTTGTTGAAACGAGGAATGGGTGATAGGAAGAATTTGAGGGTTAGACGCATGTCATTGCAATCGTTTCATAGTTTGATTCGGAGTAGTGAATCGATCAATGATCGATATCAATGGCAAGAGCAATTGATAAAAATTTACGATGTCAAGCATTCTTGGTTGAAGGCTCAGCTTAGTAAAGAAATTCAACAAGCAATTGATGCTGAATGTCCTCCATTTGTTCAAGATGAAACTCCTCCATGTCGAGAATGTCACAATGGTGCTTTTGTTCGTGACAATGATGGTGAATATATCTATGTTCATCAATCACGACCATGCATTGAGAATAAATGTACATTGTGTCAAACACCATCAGCTAAAGAGAACAGAAGCATATGGCATAAACGTAATGAACAAGGTGAATGTGGTTGGCAGTCAATACATCCGGCAGAAGGTCAATTGGTTAGAACGTATGATCGTCATGGGCATTTTTTTATTCCCTCTACTACAGTTGGTAATGAGAATGGGATTTGCCGTCATGATAGATTTACAAGATGTGGATGTTATAGAGATTTTGCATGGAATCGCGATTTAAAGAGAGGGGAAGTAAACAATAAAGAGAAACCTATGGTTTTGCTTCATAATTATAACTTTGAAGGAAATTTGAATTTTCAATCTTATTCCTCTAGCGTTGGTTTGGGAAATGGTCCTGTGGTTTTTAGCGGTGAGCTTTTCAGACCATATACAATCGATCCAAGTCTTGAAGTTGAGATGATTAAGGATAAGTTGGATGGTGGAAATGGTCAATGGGTTGAAAGAATGAATGGCATATGGTATCGATGGCGAGAAGTTTATTTTGATGAAGAAGAATTTGAGTTTCATGGACATCTACTATCGAATTGGGATCCAAGAGTAAATTGGCAAGTGGAAGGACCTAGATTGAGAGGTTGTAACTTAAACAGGCTAAGAGCTCCAAATGAAGTTTATCTTCCAAACACAAGGTATCCTTACAGACAGGGTGCATTTAATGAAAATGTTAGACGGGCGAATGTTTTCATGGATTTTCCAAGATGGAAAGATAATCCAAGATTAATCAATGATGCTACTGAGGAGGAGGATGATACTGATAAGGACAATATGATGCCAAAATCAGTGAAATGGTTGGACAATGAAAAAACTTGTGCTGCCATAAGCGGTCAAATGGATCTTCGAGGTCCTATAACTGGATTGTTAGATGATTCACTTGAGAGAAGGAACGTTGGAAGTGTTCGTCAAGTATCTAGAGACATGTTGAATGCATACAATCCAGCGGTTCATCATGGTGTACCTTATTTGCTTGGATACCTTGCATCCATGACATCCCAGTTGCGAGAGATTTTATCGGTAAATGCCACTTTTCGTAATCATTTTCCAATGCCAATAAAGCAAATGTATCATGGAGCATTGCATCAAGAAGCCAAGATTATGCGTCATTATGCACAGATGACTAATCCAACAAGTGCCATGTATGTTGAGAATCACCAAAGGGGTATTGCGGCAATTCAACGTCATAATTTCCTCAAAGAACACAATGCATTTGAAGGAATGTTACAAAAAGAAATTGGAAGCAGAACATCGTCAGGAATAAGTTTGATGGATGTGTTTAAATGCAGGACAGTTGAATTCTTTGGAAATGGAAATGAAGAAGATGAATGATGCATGTTATGCAATGCCAAACCATCCCAGCTGTCAGATTATTCAAAGAAAAGAGACATTGAATACAGAACGATTGATTTTGCACATTGCATATATAAACTATGAAGATGTGGACTATTTTCGAAAATGTTATGCAAGAATTTACAGATGCAAATGTTTTTTATAAACAATCAAACAATGTTTTAAGATAAATATGCTGATTAAGTGCTTAATTTGGTTATTTTGCTGTTGCTGCTGCTTGGATTTGAATGGTCATCATCATTGTTGCTGTTTTGTTGATGTTTGTGTTTTCTTTTGTGTTTTCTGGGTTTCATCCACCATGTTGGATCAAAATCCTTATTGAAAGATTTTGTTGGTCCATTGAAGAGTGTAATATGGGTTTCAATATTCATTTCGGTGCTTTGAGGTCGTGTAACAACGCTTTTTGAAAGATCTTTGATTGGGAATGCATGAATGGAAGATGGAAAATTTTTCAATTCTGCAATATCTTCATCATTGTTGATGTTGGTGACGAATGAAGATGAGGGTGCTGGATATTCAATCCACAGAAATTTTGCAGCTTTATTTTCTTCATCACTACCATGACGCAAGAGAATCAAAGATCTTAGTGCCTTTTGAACTTGAATATAATACAATTCTTCCAAGATTTTCAAATGATATATTTTACGTGTTGCTTTGAATAATGGTTTATATTCATGATATAAATGACAATAAATCTTATATCGATCATGCTTATGATTTGGATTTGAATCATTACAATTAGTATCATCATCACAAACTTCTTGTTGAATTTTGTTCATCCATATTTCAGGAGAAGTATCATCATCAGGACCAATGCTATCCTCAGCTGCTTGCGTATCTCCAAGGGATGTCTTCAAGTATGATGATGCAATTGGGCAAATAGCGATAGAGGATCCTGCTACAGATGCCATGTTAGATTTCATCAATATAGATTCAATAACAGGCCTAAATGGATCACATGAGATCAAAGCCTCGCATGGTGAAAAGCCTCTCCTTTTTTCAGAAGATGACGATGATGATGATGATGATGATGATGATGTTTTCCCATTCTCCACCAAAACACACTTGCAACCGGAAGAATGCAGAACAAATTTTGAAGGTGCTGTCGTCGAAGGGGAAAATGCGAATGAAGAACTGGACGTAATTGTTGATGCTGTTGTTGTTGTTGTTGTTCGCGAATACGGTCAACAGATTCTTGAGCAGCTGATGCAATCATTGATTCATCAATTACAGTAGTTGCTGCTGTTGTTGCTGTATCAATTGATTGTTGATGCTGTTGTTGTTGCTGCTTAGTTTTCCGACCTCGGTTTGATAGTTTTGGTTGTTTAACAGCAGTATTGGTCATTTCTTCTAATGGGAGTGGTGGTGGTGATGGACGTTTGCGATTATTGCTTTTGACAGCTGGTGTCATCTGAGCTTGTTGTTGTTTACCATTACCTTTGGATAATTTATTTGTTTTGCTGCTTGGTTTGTTGGCATGTTGAACAATATTTTCATTTTCGTTTATTTCCTCAGGATTTATGTTTTCCAAATCAATGCCATCAACCTCAGAGAAACCAATACTACTTGGCAGGTGATTTTCTTTATCATCTCCCATTGTTAATTGATGCTGATATTGCTGATGATGATCTTGTCTTGCAAAGAGATCTTGAGATGAAATGATTCCCGGACAAAGAGGCAATTGTTTGGCACTGTTCATGTATTGCAAGTTTTCTATTTGGAGGGATCTCAACGTCTTGTTGTCCAATGTTCCATCATCTTTTGCAAGGCAAATGGCTTGGTTGTTGTCGATGGGTATTTCAATTGGTTCTGCAAATGCCAATGGTAGGTTCTTTGTCAAAATATTGGATTTTCTGTTACAATATTCAATGAGGTCAAACAAAGCAGAGGCGATAAGGAGGATTGTATCTGCATCCACTAGCTTTTGACCGCAGACTCGTTGCAAAGCTGCAGACAGTTGAAATGTTGCAGCCAAGTAATGAACTCTAGATTCTGGTTGCGTTGCGTGCATGAATTTTTGCCGAAAATATTCAATGCCTTTGTCATTGCACATTTGCAAAGTGACGATCATGCTATCTTCAGTGTCGGCATGCTTGTTGGCAGGATTTTTGAATGTGAGCAATGAACAACGAAATGATTGGCCATGGTTTCTGTGTAGTTGATGTTCTTTTCTGAGATCTAAGACTGTCTTGACGTGGTCTGGTGTTATTGGTACAGAGCATCCGACAAACCAACCCATTGCTGCAAGTTTATTGTGCAATTTTTTGCGAATTTTAGCCCAGTCAGATGGAGACATATTGCTGTTGCTGCTAAAATTGAGCATATCGGCTTCTTGAAGGCAATAGGTTGCTTCACTCAGCAATGTCTTTGCACAATCTTGAAGGTGACCTTTCATCTCTTTGAATTTGGCAATGTTGAGTTTGAATGTTCTTTCTCTTTGTTCTTGACCAATTTCTCCATCTGGACGTGTATGAATCTTGTATTCATTGATTCCAATTCTGACTGTTTTGCCTTCCAATTCTCTTTTGTACTCAGCATCTGTTGGTTGGAATGAAGTCCACTTGAAAATTTCCAATCCAAATTTCTTATGACTCCAACCGCCAGTACTAATTGCCACTTGTGGACTTGTCCAAAAGGTGTCTTCATCAATGTGTTGATATTCTCCTTTTTGATCAGTTGAAGAACTCATATTGATTTGTTCAGAGATTTCGATCCGTCTTCTTCAGCTGTTGGCTGCAACTGAGTGAGTAAAATGATCTACAAGTACCTTATTTATACTCTTGTGGCGCGTCTTTAGATATTTATAATTTACTTGAGTAATTTGCCCAGCTAATTTGCTTGGCTAATTTGCCTGACTAATTTGCCTGAGTAATTTGCCTGAGTAATTTGCTTGGCTAATTCACTTGGGGTTTTTTTTTTAATTTTTCAAGGGTATAAAAGAGGCTGTGGCATGAGATGAACTTCACATTCGAAGGTGGTGGCAAGCAATCTGAAGTGCAGTATCTCAATTCAGATCTTCATTCAAGAACCTGTGGTGGTGGGTTAGTTATTTAAAAGTCTTGATGTTAGTTTGTTCACATTATTAACAACATGAGTAATGATAATAGTTTTAAAATTGGTTGTAATTATTGCGCATGGAGTGGGGGCACAGTAACACAGTTACGCGCACATTGTGCTCGATATCACCCACAACAGCAGCAGAGATGGGCAAGTGAAAAGAAAGAGAGAAAGAAGCAAGGTTGGAAATGTGTTCATGATGATTGTAGTCATTTGGCAGCATCACGGGCTAAACTAAGAGAGCATGAAAAGGTTGTTCATAAAACTTGCAATGAATGCAATCGAGTTTTTTCAACCGTACCTCAATTGAAAAGTCATGTGGAGAATGTTCATAAGAAAGTTGTCATGCATAAATGCCCTTCATGCAATCATGAATTTGAAAGCAAATGGCTTTTAAAAGAACATCAACGTCAAGAGCATGCAAACTATATTTGTCCCTATTGTATTGGGAATAATAATAAATTTATCACAGAAGCTGATTTTAATCGTCACAATGTCATCGTTCATAAACCAGAGAATCAATGTTCTTTTTGCGGTCAAGGATTTTCATGTTCTAATAAGCTACACCAACATATCATTTCAAGTCATTATGACTATCCTTGCTATTATTGTGGAGCTGGTTATCCAACTCAAAGGCAATTGTATGAGCATCAAACAAAACATTGTTTCAAAAGTTTTAAATGTAAACATTGTGAAGAAAGCTTTGATGACTTGATTTCTTGTCAACGACATGAATTGCGGCAACATGGAAAATTTGGCATATCCCTGGAAGCAACACCTACTGTCAGATCAATTCATATGTTTACAAATTATTTGAAGCATGAAGCTCAACCTTGGGTTAATGATGTGGATAATACAATTAGTAAACAACCCTATTACTTTGATTCTGTCATGAGAGTTGTGAATAAAACAAAACGAACTTTACAAGGTCGAGGAGTGGATACAGAAAATCTTACGATAAATAATCACATAGTAAGACATTCAGTACGATCAGTTCGAGCATCGACTATAGAAGGCATAAAAAAGGCATATTTAGATCATGCATCAGAAATGATGACTCATTCTCAAAGAACTGAGGATAGAGATATGTTAACTTATAACATTCACTTATTATCAAAGATTCCATTTGAAGATCAAATAGAGGAAATTTTGAATTCAATTTACACAGAAAATGAACATATCTTCCGTATAAATTAAGCTTGATGTTTGCATTCATGCTGTTTACTCCAATTACAGGAAGAATTGGATATTGGCATGCAAATAGTCATTTAACTCATGACCGTCGAGACAATGATCGAGATCTCTTACAGCAAAGAGATAATGTATGGAACATAACATCTCAAGCAGACATGAATATGTGTATTAGTGACGTCCAAAATAATGACTTTTTTACTTTGATGAGAAACGCATTGGACGATTCAAATTCAGTAATTTTACGTTGTACAAATGTACGCATTCAGATTTTTCCAACTGCTGATAATGCTATAGGTAGAGGTAATGATGATGATGATGCCAATGAAGATGATGATGATGACAATTATGATGATGATAATGATTATGATGATCATGATGATGATTATCACCGAGATAACATTGTTGAAGAGCAGGAAGAACAATTGGAAGTGAATGATGATGATGGTGATGAAAATAGTCGTGATATAATGATGTTTGATAATGATGAACAAATGGATGAAGAAGAACGATCAAAACAAATCATTAAAATTTTTTTACACCGGAAATCAAATAAAAAGTACATATGGAGTGATAAGGGATTGAGATCAAATCATCGTGAAGTTATAGATAGCAAATGTTTTTTCCATTGCATAGCTGTTCAAGAATTGATATATGAAGGAAATCATGCAATCAAGGAATTTTTTTCTATCAATAGAAATGAGGAGATTAAAGCAAAGAGTAATGAATTATTTGAATTGTATGCAAAAAACTTTTAATTTGTGAATAGTTGACAAGACTTTGTTTAATGGAGTGCATTTTAAGCTCATTCCTCAACTTGAACATTTGTATGGATATAGAGTCAATGTCTACACAATAGATACAATATACGACCCAGAATTAAAAACCAGTAAAATTCATTTTGATATGGCTGCTATGAGCAAGACAAGGTTTGTTTATAATGCACGAAAACGAATGGATTTGATATTTTTTGATAATCATTATTATCTCCTTTTGGATAAAGATGCAATATTGAACAATCGATTTATGTGTTTTAAATGTGGTATTGAATTTGGAAAATTGGCTAATCTACAACGTCGTACAAGGGAATCCTGTTTATTGTTGAAGCCAAAAGAACAATATGCATCAGGAGCTGTTGCTTCATCTCAACTTTTGTTGGAACGTATGAAAAGTTTATTTTCTATTCCTGATGATATATTGAAACCATTAGAATATAGTTGTGAAGACACAGAGAAAGGAATGTTGACAAGAGAGGGAAATGAAAGTTATTTTACGAATAAGTTTGCAACTTATGATTTTGAAAGTAAGTTATCTAAAACAACCATTGAAGAAATTCAACAACGTAGATTGGATTACATGCAAGGTTTGTATGGTAATACAAATGACGATGATGGTGTAATTGAAGAATTTGCAATTGCTGAACAAATGGAACAAGAGGCTATTGATCATCATATAAATGAATCGCTGGTGTATGACGATCAAGGTAATCAAGTGACTGGTAGGCAATTCATAGAGTTGTATGGTGACGAGGATTATATTTTGGAGAATATACCTGTGTCGTATGTGATTGCATATAATTTTGCAAGTACCCAAGTAGAAGAATATGATTTTGTGGACAGGAATGAATCAAGTAGTCACAGATGCAATGTCAAAGATGATCAAGTTGCTATTACACGATCAAATGACAATCCAAAACAATTAATATCATCATTTTATAATGATTTGAAAGAGATCTCAATGCTTTATAGAAAAGAAAACTTGAATGATTATGAGGAATTGATAACTTACTTAAAAGAATGGTTTGATGAACGAGGATTGATATTGAATATAGATTCACCAACTGATGATATTTGGAACAATGATAACATCATATTTGATGATGATGATGAATTAATGAACAACAACAACAAAAGAGATGGAATGGAAATTGTATATCCCAAGGAAAATGATAATGATGATGATAATGGCGGAGTAACGGCAGATGGTGCAACAACATTGAATGTAGATGAATTAGCATTTGATGGAAAAACAGTGGTGAAAAGTCTAAGTGAAGAAATAAAACTAGTGAGGGATTTCAAAAGATTTTTAGAAATGCTTATTGTTGTTGGATATAATAGTGGAAAATATGACATTCCATTAATTAAGTCCTATCTGTTTCATGAGATATTCGTTGTTGACGCTCATCCAACGGATAGTAATCATTTCCATATGATTAAGAAAGGTTCTTCTTATATTGGAATTCAAGTTATAAGCATGACAACACCTGGATGTTTTGGATTCCTGTTGAAAGATATGCGGGAATTTACAGGTCCAGGAGGAAATTTGCGTTCTTTTATGAAAGCTTTTAATGAGGATGACCATAATGACGACGATGATCTAGATGATGATCCAGATAATCATCCAGACGAGCAAAAGATAAAAGGAAAGTTTTTTTGGCCATATGAATGGTTAACTAGTTATGAACAGCTATTTAAAACAACAACTCTTGTGCCATATAATGCCTTTTGGAGCAGATTAAAAGATGAGAATGTACTGGAAGAAGAAATAAATGATTATGTTAAAAAAAGAATTTATTTCATTTATCAAAAGAAGAATTACTACAAAGATCTGATCGACCAATGTCTGGTGAAGAGTATTATGAATTAATAAAGCGAACTTGGACTAGAAAAGGCTGGCAAAACATGTTGGATTATCTGTTGTTTTACAATGAAATGGACGTACGACCCTTTCTTAAGTCAATATCAGTTTATTTGAAAGCACTATTTCAACATAGAGTCAATCCATTATTTTCTTGCTATTCACTACCTGGTGTAGCAAAGAAAATTTTATCTAGCTATATGCCACCTGGAACAATATATCATGTAGACAATGAAGATGTTTTTAAACTTCTTCGAAAAGCAGAAGTTGGCGGTCAATCAATAGTTATGATGCGGGAAAATCCTGAAACACATCCCTATATTGTTGGTTACGACGCATGTAGTTTATATTTGTCAAGTTTTGCAAAGAATCATTTCATTGGACGTCCAACACTGTATACAAAATTTGATGAAAGTTGTCCCCTGCTGAAAAGGAATGAATTGGAACCTACTAATAAGTGGAATAAGAGAAAAAAGGATAGTATACAGCGAAGACGACGACAGAGTAGTAAAATTGCCAATGAATATTTTGATACTATTCAAGCAGTTGATTATCCAGAGAAATTAATTGTTCGTGAATGGAGATTTTCCCTTTCTGACAAAGAAAAGAAATACATAAAACAAAGATATGAAGAATTGGGAATAAGATTAAATGCACCAAATTCATTTCTAGTAGATGGGTGTCTTCAAGAGAATAGGACAATATTTGAATTTGATGGATGTTTTTATCATGCTTGTGATAAGAGGGATTTTTGCAGAAATATGACAAATGCAAATAAATATTCTAGATATGTAAGGAAAAAGAAGGATCATGGCAAGGTAATATTTGAGAAAGTGGATCTAACTAGTGAGCAAGTTAGAGCTTTGGATCAAATTCGTGATGAGGTTCTGTCTTCATCTTCTCGTGGCTATCGAATTAGTCGAGTAAAAGAATGTGATTGGAATATCATAAAAGCATCAAATTCCAAATATAAAGAATGTATTCGAAAATTCCAAGACTATGAATCAAAAATGATAATGTGGAATGACAATCATTCTTTGGTTACAGTAAATTTTACTTTGAATCAAATATTGAATGGTGAAGTTGATGGAATTGCATTTGTTGACATTTACACTCCTGATGAATTGAAAGAGCGTTATAGACAATTTGCACCGATAATTAAGCATGCTGCTGTGAAGATGAAAGATATTGGTCGGTATATGCAAGGAGTAGCTGCTAAATTAAATGTTAAATTTCCTGAAGGAGGTAGACGAATGGTCATTGATTCGTATTTTGGTGAAAATGTTGGAATGACTTGTGAATCTATTCGTCAATTAGTGTCAATGGGCTTGAATGTTACAGACATTCATTCTTTTATTCGTTACCAATCGTTTCCAATTTTCAAACCTTTTGTTGATCGAATTACTTGTTTGCGAATGCAAGGTGATTCTGATCCCAGCAAAGCAATTATAGCAACAATGGCAAAGCTGTTGGGCAATTCAGCATTTGGTTCTTGTATAACAAATGTGGAGAAACACAGGGAAATTAAAATGGTTGTTACTCAACCTCGAGGAGGAGCCCCAGGTGTCCATGGTGCTGGTAGTGGAAGGACTAAGCGACAATTGATGCGAGAATTGGCAAGTTGGCAAAAGTTCAAAGGATATGAAGTGGTGAATCCAAATGTATTGGAAGTTTCCAATGAAAAGGATGTTATACTATACACTCAACTACGGCAAATTTCGAATGTTATTTTTGATGGATCAAAGAATACTATGCGTATATTCATAGACTTTTGCTTTTCAGTCTTGGAAAAGGGATCGTATTATTTTATGAGCACAGATACGGATAGTATTTACATTGCTTTTAAAAATGGACCAAAATTTGAAGACAATGTTGATCCTTCTAAGTGGAGATATTATCAACAGGAAAAGCATAAATTTTTTGTGACTGAGTTTTTTGCTCAGCAAAGTTTCAACGAAAAATAGATGGATTTTGTTTGTTTGGTTCGATTCATACAACTTTCTGTATTGAATTGAAAGGAGACAGCTTCTCATTACCTCTGAATAACGATCAGCCTTGTTACCATTAGACCATTGACATCGATGGGCCTAGCCAAAGGACTCACCCATACATCATAGTAGGCCAAATCACGCAAATACACTATTTTTAAAATTTTTCGAAGACCTAGAAGAATGCTTTTGAATAAGAAACGTTATTTTCAGGGCTTTGAAAATTCCACGTTTTTCAATTCCGCGTTATGGATTTTTGCCTAATACGCCAGTGAATAACGCGGAATTTAATCTCGCGGAATTTTTCCACAATTTGTTCAGCAAAGTTTCAACGAAAAACATATGGCTGCTGTTTGTTTGGTTATATTTTGGATTCATACAACCTTGTGTAATGAGTTGAAAGGAGACACCCTCTCATTGCCCCTGAATTTGCCACCACAAGATCAACCTTATTACCGTTAGACCATTGACATCGATGGGCCTAGCCAAAGGACTCACCCATACATCATAGTAGGCCAAATCACGCAAATACACTATTTTTAAAATTTTTCGAAGACCTAGAAGAATGCTTTTGAATAAGAAACGCTATTTTCAGGGCTTCGTAAAAATTCCGCGTTTTTCAATTCCGCATTATGGATTTTTGCCTAATACGCCAGAGAATAACGCGGAATTTAATCTCGAGGAATTTTTCCACAATTTGTTCAGCAAAGTTTCAACGAAAAACAGATGGATTTTGTTTGGTTCAATTAATACAACATTGTGTATTGAGTTGAAGGGAGACAGCCTCTCATTACCCCTGAATTTGCCACCACAAGATCAACCTTATTACCGTTAGACCATTGACCTCGATGGGCCTAGCCAAATCACAAATGATCTTGCACCCATATTGTAGAAGGCTAGAGCTTAAAATCACGTAAGTACATTTTTTTTTAAACGTTCCGAAGTCCTGGAAAGATGCTTTTGAATGAATACCGTTATTTTCAATGCATGAAAATTTCCGCGTTTTTCAATTCTGCATTATGGACTTTTAACTAATACGCCAGTGAATAACGCGGAATTTAATCTCGCGGAAGAATCCTGTTCTGCGGGTTCCGCGGTTTCCGCGAGTTCCACGTTATGGACCTCCTCTTCTCAATGAGGTCTACCTCCTCTTTGATCCATCTGTAGCGTCCTTAAAGGGTCTCTTTCATCCACCGTCCTTTGCGCGCGCATGAATTTTTGTTCACGCGACTCGGCCCTCGGCAAAGTTGTGATGGCGGAATCAAGCAAGAACGATGGCCCTAGCAGCGGCAAGGAAACGCGACCAACTAGATGGAAGCTTGATTTTGTGAGACCAGCGTCTCCATCAAAGTTGGAGGTGGAAGCACAACAACGAAGGAGAATGGCTGAGTTTCAAAAATGTCAGCAAACTCAGACATCTTCTCAGTCTACTGCCACAACATCCAGGCAGCCAGAAACTGTTCATAGAAAACATATTTCCAATGCAATGAACAGTTTCTTCTGCTCAGTAGGTAAGGATCTTGCTGAAAAAATAGATCCAGCCCCTAATCCCCTTCTTGCAGGTGACTATGAAATTAACAAACATAAGGCAACATTCCATTTCAGAACTATTTCAGTGCAGGAAATCAGAGATGCATTTGCCACTGTTAAGACAGCAAAGAGCTTTGGAACTGACAACATCTCTAATTACATTTTGAAGCTTGCGCTGCTTTTATTGCAAATTCGCTTGCTTTCTTGTTCAATACATCCATTGAAACAAGTCGTTTTCCTGACTCATGGAAAGTTGCTAGAGTTACTCCGATCTTCAAAGATGGAGAAAGGGCTGATAAGTCCAACCATCGACCAATATCAGTCTTGCCTGTCATCTCAAGGCCTTTTTGAAAAATTAGTAACAAATCAGCTGTACGAGTACATGAATGATAACGGCCACTTTTCATGCTGCCAGTCCGGCTTTTTGCGTTTTCATTCAACAGTAAAATGCTTGCTTAGAAATACTGACGACTGGTACAATGGAATGGATCTTGGAAAGCTTGTGGGTCTAGTGTTCATTGACCTAAAAAAGGCATTTGATACTGTTGATCATAACATTCTCTGCAAAAAGCTTGAGCTTTACGGTGTACATCATCGTAAACTCTCTTGGTTTAAGTCCTACCTAACGAATCGGAAACAATTTTGTAGGGTTAATGGTGTTAATTCCGAAATCGAGGACATAGAAGTTTGTGTTCCACAGGGTTCATGTCTTGGCCCTCTTCTTCTTCTCATCTACATCAATGATCTCCCGCAAGCAGTCCTGGATTCCAACGTGTCCATGTATGCTGATGATACTAGTTTGTGCTACCAGTCTCACGATATGACTCGGCTGAATGAGGCTATTAACAGTGATCTTGCGAATCTGGACACATGGCTACAAGGTAACAAGCTTTCCCTGAATGTAGCAAAAACTCATTCTATGCTTATTTCCTCCAAGCAGAAACACAACAGTATTCTCAAGGGTCAAAATGAAGACTTGAAATTGAAAATACGTGATAACGAGCTGGAAGTAGTCAAAAAGACTAAATACCTCGGTTTGCAAATTGACTGTTCTTTGGATTGGAAAGAACAGATCAAGGCAGTTTCTGCCAAGGTCTCCAGGGCAATAGGATTTCTAAAACATGCCAAGTCTTTTCTTCCGAAAGAAACTTTGCAAACTCTCTATACAGGTATTGTTGAGCCTCAGTTTCGATACTGCTGTTCTGTCTGGGGCTGCGCTGGTTCAAGTGAAATTAATCAGCTACAAAAACTTCAAAAGCGTGCTGCTAGGATAATAACGAACAGCAGCTTTGGTGCCCCAAGCAGACCTCTTATCGAAAAGCTTTGATGGAAGACCGTTGACCAACTGATTTCCAGTGAATCTAAGACAATGGTCTTCAAGCCCCTGAATGAGCTGGCTCCACAATATCTGTGTGACCCGTTCACACGAAAATCGCTCTACTCATCATATAGTCTTCGTAATATGGGAACCGACTTGAGGTTACCGATGAAAAGGTCAACAAACGGCCAGAAATGTTTCTCTTATAGAGGTGCTAAGCTATGGAATAGTCTTTCAGCCGAGTCAAAGCAGGCAGCCTCTCTGTATAGTTTCAAAAAAACTATTTAGAAACAGATGCTTCCTTTCACTCTTATTATAAATTTTGAACATTATTGTATATAAGTTTTGGATATTGTAAATAAGGTTTTATAGTTTAATTTAATTAATAGCTTTTTCCCTTTTATGTTATATATTGTAATTAATTGTTTTATCGGAGGGCCCCTTGAAAATCAACTAGTTGAAGGGCAACCCTCCTTAAAAGAATTAAATATGAAATATATAAATATGAAATCTGCACACTATATCACCAGTAATGAATTCATCAGCCGAAACAACGATTTTTGGCCTGGAACGTCCAGGCACAACAAACGCAAATTACTGAGATGAATCTGATGTTCAGGTAAGGCACATCTTTGGTTCAGGTTCTCGTTTTTTTGCAGAGATTACAAATTGCAGTTAGGCCAAAAGCAGACCGATCCAACAATCCAACATTCCTGGAACTGACATTGTATGGTATTACATAAACTGGTGGCGATCAGTCTAAAATAAAAATAGTTCCACTAGTGTTTTTGCAAGCTTCTAATTTGTTCCTTTGTACTTTGTTAAGATGTTATACCATACTGCATGTGCAATACCAGGAGTGCAAGAAATCTAAGAAAAAGCCTGGTTGCCCTTGCAAGGATGCTGACAGGATATGCAGTGAGAGGTGCAGATGTGGTAAGAAGAACAAAGGAAAAGTTGCCAATGCATGTAAAAACAAGGTGAGTCTTTCCCCTTTCTCAGATAGGGATTCATGGAATAGTGCCATCAATTTGTCATATAAACAAATATTGGGCATGGGCCGCAAAAATCTATACACCATCATGCAAGATGTTGGTGAGGAACTTTTTGCCACAGATGCTCTGACTTGTTTACTGTTGGAGCCTGTTGAAATTCTGTTGGAACCATTGAATATGTGCAGTTGAGACACAGTACATCTTAATAAAAAGTTCCCCACCACAATCTTTCGGTGTAATTTTTAATAATTTGCAAACTACAGAGGAAATTTCATAGACTAACGATACAGGTTTTGTTTGGGAAGTGATTTAGAACGTTTGTTTCTCTCTAATCAAATAATCAGAGTGAATAATTTTCAACTTCTCACATGTGATAAGGTTAAAGTGCTCCTGACACAAAGCGTGCTTTTACATATTCTGGTCATTTTGGGTGTGGTAAAAACGACTAGGGCAAAATAAATGTTTGAAAATGTACAGAAAAGTGGTAATTCGCTAGCGAAATATCGGTAACTTGCGAAATTTTGCGGCTCCAGAGCGAACGCGGCCAATTGCCTCGTTTTCATGTTGTGACGTAAAGCGCAGGAGAAGAAAGCGTGTTGGGAAAGAAGTTTGGTGAGATACGATGGAGGAAAGTGGAGCAGAGAAGCGAAAAGGAGGTAATGTTCATTGCGTTGCTGGCACGCCGAACAAGAAATCATGCACCAACACTAGTAAGAATGAAAATACAAAATTTCATCTTTTCCCATCTGATCCAGAAACTCGTCGTCGATGGAAGAACTTCGTACAAAGGCATAGGCCAGGCTTCGATCCCGACAAATTCTCGCGGCCACACTTGTGTTCCGAACATTTTGAGCCAAGCTGCTATTCAAAGAGGTTTTCTGGCACTATATAATCCCATTGCATTCCTAAACAATTTACAAGGGCCCACACTGGCAACTGGCTATAACATTCTGCTGCTTTGATTTGTACTTTTTTCCCTATTTTGCCATCTCAGAATATGAATTTGGTATTTTTAGGATATGTTGCATGCAACTGTCACTTACTCAAAATCTTTCAGCTGAGCTTGTGATCAGCAGCCTCACAGATAAACTTTCAATTGATACCCTCTGCTGCAAACCTTACACAAATTACTGTATGTGAAATACATACAGTAGACACTTTTTTGGGTTCAATAGTATCAAGCCTCATATTCATACTGGTTTCTATCCATTTATCCAAGGGACACCTGAATTTGACAAACTAGCAGCCATTGTGTCAAATACAAGGCTTCAAAATGATGTTAAACAGTTGTCACCAAATGCTCAGACAAGCTGCTTAGAAGGATTTCATGCCACCCTCAATCACTGGCACCCAAAGATGTTATGTTTCTCTTGGCTTGGTTCTTATTGCAGGCAAGTACAAAGGCACATGAAGTCAAGTATTTAAATTCAGGAACACAATGTAATTACAAATTGTATCTCTGTCATTGTGTTGCTTATGTTCAGAAAGATCAGTAAAAACATGCATAAAGGAAGCTGCAGATTAATAAGGAAAGCAAGACTGATTTTTGGCCAATTATCCAATAAGAACCTTTGTAAAAACCACTGTATAGATATATACAGTACAGGTCTTTCGCAACTTAACACTCCTAATTTCTTTTCGTTTCTTCGAAATTCTTCGAAACTCTCAGAAAGTTTGAGATTTTCTTCGACATTCTCCGAAATTCTCCGACATTCTTCGAAATTCTCACAATTTTTCTCTGAAGAAAGCTTTCGAAAATGGGACCGAGTCCAGGAAACCCATCACATCAAATACTGTTTGCATTATTCTTAGAAAGTGATCTATTGGTGTATTCTAATTCATTTAATTTCTTAATAGACATATTCTTGCGGCTCTGCACTTCAATGAAAATATCAGAAGGGAGAAGCAACAAAATGAATCTGGAGAAACCCTCTATAAAGTATTTTACCCCAAGTACAAACTTGGTGAGGAAGTTGTGCGGGAAGTGGTGAAACCACCAAGCTACAGTACGTAAATGTGCTCATTACCTCATAAATATTGTGGTGGTACAGAAATTTAGTTGTTGCAAAGAATTTTATAGCCTGCATTGCAGATGGTCTACAACACAGGCTGGTAATTTTTAGCTTTCTGGGCAGAATGTGGAAAATATGACAAAATTAATTTTCATTTCCCAATTATTGAATTTCTGTAGGTATTTAACTTTCTATAAGCATTTTTATGTTAGGTTGATCAATAAGCAAAAAAAATTACAAAAGTGTTATACAACAAATCAAAATGGATGCTTTATCACAAAACAAAAAAACAAACTTGTGCCACAAATGAAGGAGTTTGGCTAACACCTAACACACAAATTGCAGGCTATGTTTCAGAAATAGCAAAATTGTTGGCCAACCATGAAAGGAGGGAATTCAAAGAAATTTCTGACAGATACCATGCAAAAGTACCTCCACCACTGTCATCACAATTTGAGACAAAACTGCCCAGGGAACAAGCAATTGAAAAATTCAAAGTTCAACAGCAAAAGGAGGCAATTCCTTTGTTTCCCAGTGGTAAGTAAATATGGTTTTTACTTTGGCTGTGTGCGCAATATTGTGGTAGGAGGGATGTGGAGACCTGCTTTCTCTTAGACATTTTGTGTTTGGTGCATAACATTTTCATTTAAAATGGAAAAAAAGGTGTGTACTTTCTTAATTTTTCAAATTTAGCATGCATCCATCTCTTAATATACTGTAATAAATATCTTTAAACTTTGTGAACAGAACTGTGAAAATGACAGCTGTATATAACTTTAGGAGCAACTGACTTTATTTTTCAATGCACAAAAGAAGTGAAAGCCCTTGTTCCTATGTGATAAAGCAGTGCATTGAAAAGCACCAAGCGCATGTGGCAGTTAAAACAACACATTGCCCAAGAAACACACCTAAGGTATTGACTTAATTATACAGTATTTCTTTTTGCACATGTATGTACTCGTTAATCAATGCCCTAGGCCAGTCAACTAGTTGCCTGAGTTGTTGTTACAGATAATATGCTAACATGTCCTTCACTTATAATCTCTATGATTTTACTCCAAAGCACAAGAGCAAGAGACACTGCATGCAACTCTCTCAGTGACAACACAAGCAGTTAGGGTGCAAACAAAGACTAGAGCACTTCCTAGATGCAAGAAATGTGGAGAGCGGACAAAAGGTCACTCAGATGAGAAGTGCCATGAGATCACTCAGCAGAGAGCCTGAAGATCAGCTTTTTGATCATGTGTGCATTGAAATCACGTATCATATTACTTTGCCACAATTCAAGAAGTCAGTTTAATAAAAAAGTATTGAGTTTAGAATCCCTGCAAAAAACATTGCTTGAAAAATGTGAAAAATTAGAAAAGATTGATTGCTGTTCATGCAACAGTATGTCTGTTACAGGAACCATGCTTCATAGTTCTTTGGGAAAGCTATTATTTCAGTTGATCTCCGTTGTTTTGAAACAAACAATAACTATTCCCCCATGTGTGGGAGCCATTACACCCCTTTACCCCCTTGTACCATCACAGACAGCTGTTTCATGCAGATGTAACATATAATACAATAATTCAGAACTTAAAAGATTTGTTAGTCTCTTTCCTCTGGTGCTGCATAGCCAGTAGAACGGCCAGTGGGATATTTTCTTCGAATGTAGTCATATATGCATGCTGGCATAGGTCTAGTGTGATCCCAGCCCATATAACCAAAGAGGTATCTGGCTACCCATCTGTATCCAACAGCTCTGAGGTACCTACAATACAAAGACATTACAATGTGAAGAGGTTTCACAGTTGAATATTTTTCAGGAAGCCACAATGCAATGCACACCAGAGATTGCCATTTATAATTTTAATCACATACCAAAGTAAATAAAGATGAAATCTATTAGAACCACAGTATTCAATATGTTTCTTCAAGTTGTCTTTCCATAACATGTTTTTTACATGAGGAACTGGTTTATAAGTTCACAAGTACTGTATACCAGGATGGCCAAAAATTTTAGAAACTTGTTTGAGAAGCATTATGGAATTTTTAAAAGCTGAATTACAATGTGTCACAGCAAAGTTGTTCCTAAGCTTATATTCTTGAAAAATATTCAAATTTTTTTGAGAGGAATGAAGCCTTTACTTCCTAAGTATATATTGTGCTGTATGTGACAAACAAGTGAATGGCAGTGGTTGCAAGTGAAGGTGTTGTGGCATCGTGGTGTAATCCTCTGACATTGCAGCCAGAACAGTCAGGTGGAGTGGTTTCGAGTCCTGGCAGGACCCCACCACTTGAGCATCATGACAAGGGGTCCCCAGTGCTTGGCGATGAAAAACGCAACTTCACCTTCACCCGCAAGTGTATCACAATTCATGCACCCAGAAATGAAAAAACAAAAATTCTTTCGAAACTGAAATGTGGAAACGTTAATGAGAATTAGGAAAAATCTAGTACTGTGGGTTGATCCAAGTTTCTTGTGTAAAAAATGTGTTAGTCAATATGTATTATTTGACACATAGCAAGATCTTTACAGCATATAGTTGTTGTATGGCAACCCTTGTTAGTTTTTTATGCTTTCTATACTTACTCATTTTGTGATACTCCTGGTCGCTTTCTGTAATGCTTTCCACCCTTCGTTTTCAATAATGGTCCAACTTGGAGAAGAACAGCAGCATTTGTCATGGCACGGAAATCCTCATGGTCTGTTGTGCATGATATCCTTTCAATACTGCCATCAAACTGCAGTTTCCCCAATGCTTCGTTTACTTCCCAGCAACATCTAAACTCTCTTGCTCCGACTAAGTGCTCATCGCTGCACTTTCCACATGAACACCTGTCAATGATGAAGAGTCAAGTTGACAAACAACTAAATGGAGAAAAGTCCAAGGAGGAATTTTGATAACGTGAGAACTGCCCAAAACAGTTGAACATGTTGCCACTGTGCTTATTGGCTTATTCAGTGTCATCAAATCCTATTTTGGTGCATAGAGATACATATTTGATTTTACTTCAGAGTCAACCAAGTCAGTGACTTTGGCTGTTTGTTCTGTCCTGCCACTAGTAAAATTATATGGGGCGAGGGTATTGTCGAAGCCAGATGTTGTTACTGGGTCGATGATGCTGGTGGTGCATGCTAGAAGACTGTCTGAATCGAGGGAGAGAGTGAGAGCAGTCAACGAAATACAAAACGTAGAAAGCATCGAGCAAAATTATTCTCATATTTTCTATCAAACAGTTACAGAAATTATCAAACACTCACCATGAATCAACAAGCCTTTCTCTCTCGTACCGTGCCTCGATGGTTCTACGCGTTAGGCCGTCTTCGTCTCTCACCTCTTCGCCTGCTTGCCGTGGTTCTTCTGCGACTTCTGCAGGATCCGCCAGTGGTTCATCCTCGTACGGCCTAAATCTCGTCTCAAAGACCATTTCATTTACATTTTCCTCGGATTGTGCGGAAGTAGTGCTTCGCATGCTATCATTACTGATTTCGCTTGCAGAATCCATGTTGACTTCGCGCTTTTGAAAAATTTGAAACAAAGCTCTCCTGCGCTTTACGTCACGCGTTGATGACAAAGCCACATTCGTTCCCAGACCTCGGTGCCACTTTCACCGCCCCATTACTGTATTAAAAACCCCCCAAAAGTAGGGAAAGGGCTCGAAATATGATAATTTGGATGCAATTTTCGAAAGAAGCAGCTTCAAATTAGGTGATGACCCAAAAATTTCGTTTCATGTCAGGAGCACTTTAAAGAAACAGACAAGACAGGAGGAAACACCCAGTTACATAACCACAAGCAGCCAGATGGTCATATTTCAATGGAAAAGGAGATTGAACTTGCAAGGAAAGGAGTGAAGGCAAGAAATTTAATTTTGACTGTTATCACACATTTTGAGGACTGAATTGCACAGGGTTGCAGTAAAACCCACATAGAACCATTATTTTTAGATCCTGTAGGTTATAATTTTTGTGAAAACTTTCTAAATATAGTAGAAACTGCGTTACAGAAACATACATTTCCAGTTTTACAGAAAATGGAGACAAACTGTTTCCATAGTAAGTGATAAAAATGGACATCACTAACTCAATGTGGCTTGGGTAAGATATGCCCTCAACCCCAGGATAACGAGAATTGCTTTTCTAATCTAAAAAATGTATTGCATTCTACTTGTGGTGTTTTATTGTACAGTATGCTTTCAAGGGCTTCCAAAGTAATTCCAAAATACCATAAAACTGTCTCCAATTCACTCATATTAACAGCACACACTCTTGATATTCTTTGTCCCCATTTTGTGAATTAAAAGAGTACCATAAAAGCTGTATTAAGCCCCCAGAGGGCTTATCTAATTTAGTCAGCCAACTGGAGTTTCTTGTTAAGCGTCTGTTTTCTCCTTCCTCACTCACGTGGCCTGCTTGCAAGATGTTTCAGATCAATAAATAAATGCCCATTATTAGATATACGGCAATGTTTCAAACCCAAACATGTTTCAAAAAAAGTAAAGGGATAATTTGTGAACTAACAGTTTTATCCTTGCCTTGCAATTATATGCAACATGATAGGAGCTTGGAGGAATGAAACAGTTTATTTGTAACTAACTCAAGAATGGCAGAAAAAGGGTAGATAATGAAGATGCTACTTGCATGGTTGAAAATAAAACAAGCAGTTCATCAATTAGTTTCTTGTTCGAGTGACCTTGTCATCTCCCGAAATCCTAGGGAATACACGAAAACATCTGCCTGTCGCCGGGCCTAAAGGCAATTCTGTGTTTTAGTTTCTAGAAGGATAGCTTAGATCATCACATCTCATCCATAGTTCACACCCTCTAGCAATTATGAATATCTAAATTATTTTGAAAGCAAGGTAGAACGGAAAGATCTTCTCGTAGGCCAACCTAATTCTTTGCCCGCCACTTTCCAGTAGCCGTTGGCGATGTCTCTTAAGGTAGGGATAGGCCTCGGCATGCAAAATAAAAGACTCAACAAACCTGATCTTAGACTTTCTGTTGAGACTCTTTAATGCTTGACCTGCTGCTCTTTCTAGAAACTTCTAGATTTCATACACTTACTTGGCTTGATAAGTGTGTACGCAGCTTGAAGAGACACCCTCCATTAGCGGTGAGCGTCGAGGAAAGAATGAATTTGAGCGCCTAAATGTCAAACGACGTTCGATGCAAAAGACTCCTGTCATGGAAAGAGGCCTAGGAACGAATATAGGATGATTTCTCATTGGTAATGTTCAGAAATATTGCGTGTGAATTTCGCAAGCCAGAAACTGATCAGAAACTCTGCGTGTGTATTTCCCGAAATGGAAATTAATTGGAAACTACGAGTGTGAATTTCAGTCTCGGAAACTAATTAGAAATATCAATCTCCTCACTTAGAAATATGTGGAAATTTCCATAGCTTTTGCCGTGTACTTTCAAATTACTCAGAAAAAGTTGTGTCTAAAGTTCTGGCCAAATTTCTTAGCTTCATACAAAAATACGTGCATAATTTGTATGTCACTCGAGTATCAATTTTTTATAGCAATCATAACTATTCAAGTTTTACAGGCGTTTATACCTACAACTAAGTCTATGATAATGAAAACAAGAACAAGAAAAAAACGAAACAAAATGCAGCTAAAGGGAAGATACTAAATTTAATCACATTTGAGACATGGGGTTGTTGGTTTTTATGTGCCCAGCTCTTTTCTTGGAGATTTTCGAGATATATTTTTTTTTTATTCACAAACAAACCATACTGAGCTAAAACAACAATGTATTTACATTCAATATGCCATTCACAGCGGGAAAGGACACAGGGTCATCTAGTTTCCACTGTCAATGGCATTTACATTTCTTTAATAATTTACAAATTCAAAGAAGATAAAAAAAAAATTGGGGAAGGGGGTGTCGCTGCGTCGGTGTTATCATGCCCATGGAGAAACGTACAATCCACCCACCAGAGGCACCAGGCCCAGCCCATGCGCGGCACCGACCACGCCCGCCCACGCCGAATCCCCCGAGCACACCCCAAGCCGAGCCGCCATGCAACCCCGAATGCCCACCCCCAAACCGCCCGAGCACAGCACCCCGCAGCACACCGCGCCACCACAGGAAAGTCCTATGGTGACCCACTGCCCCGCGAAGCACCATGCACAAGCAGCCAAAGGGGCAGCCACCCAAAGCAACACCACGACCAGGCCCCGGAGGAGCACGGAAGACCCGACACAAACAAGCGAGAACAGCACCGCACACAAACCAGGCCCGCAACCACAAGCAGGCAGACCACACGCTCCCCCATGAGCAGGTACTCTTTACAAAAATTTTTATCCGAACCGCCTCGTCTTTTCAATGAACGAAATTGTAGCTTCAATAATCATTCTGTTTGTTGAGATATTCAGATTATCACTTCCATATAAAAGTAGATCACACAAATTTTTTGAATCCATGTCTGTAATATCTAAGTCTGGGACTTCTGCAAGCTGACGGAAGAGATCCATACGTTCCAAACCAAACTGGGGGCAGTGCAGGAGAAAGTGTTCATTATCCTCCTCTCCCATTCCACATAAACAGCGGGGGCTAAAGCAGATATATTTCAAAAGGTCTAGAGTAATTTGTTGTTGTTGACTGATAAAAAAGGTATTGGAATAGTTGCTTGTCTGTTAATTTCTCACAGGGGGGAATCTATTTGAAAATTGACATAAATTGTTATCGAAGGGTACTATATCGCAAGCATGTCGCAAGGAAGTGGAGTTCTCTTTTAAGTGAGTTAGATTCGCACAAGTCGCATATTCTGGTTTCTCTTGGTATTGGTGGTCTCATGCGGCTTCCATTTTCAATTTCTAAGTCATGGTCGCTTGTGCGCAGGTTAACACCTTTAGTTTCTATGAAATGGAATGTCAAGATATGTTTCATAACAGAAATCTTTGAATCTGCAAGGAAATTTGAAATTAATTAAAATTAATTGCAACCCTTAACTGACGTCTGATGTGGAAAAGAATCTAATGCAGTATCAATTAGTTTTTAATCGTTTGTAGTGTAGTTGTATGTTAGTTTAACGTTGCGTGTCTCTTTTTTATATTGGCCATGGGGTAGTCATTGTCTTTCGCTCCCCATAGTATCGTACCTGTAGTGTCGTAAAGTAATTAGAAAGGTATAGTTTAATGTAGGATATGTTGTAAATATTTATATTTGAATAAAAAAAAAGAAAAAAAATTTCCTTTTGGGTTTTGCTGTGGCTTAATTTTTCAGTATGCCGTGTAAGTTTGTCTCAGCGCTAGTTTTGTTGCGGACTTGGAACAACTAAAAATAGAAGGGGCAGCTGTTGAATATTCGATTTTTTCAGGTGAGTTAGGCAATTTAATTTTTCAGGTAGTTCTTTGTTAATAAGTAAAGATTGGTATAAGAGGCTGTCAGACGGTATGCTTTCGATGTGGCGAAGAAAAGAAATAAGGCGGTTATCAGCTGCGATTTTTAGGGGGCATCTACCCATTTTTCCTCGGGTTAAAATGTTGATTGCAGATCTGTTTAAACCAAAGACACGCCCTACATCCCATCATTCAACTTCCGTAGTCTCGTTCTGATGGTAATAGTATTTCTATAGGAGCATAATTTTTCTCGTACTTTGGCCTGATTTTTGCGAAAGAAAATTTATGACCTGTGCCAACCAACCTGAGCAAAACTTGTAGCAAATTTATCAGAGATTTTGTTCACAGGAAACGTTTTCATTCTACAAGTTTAAATGATCGGGTATCAAGTGTTTTTGAAGACCAGTCATAAATCCCCCTGGTAAACCCCATATATGGTATTGGTTCATCCTTATTTGGCACAACTTTTCCATCATCAAACAGGTCGATGAGCCGCTTCGGGAAGAGAAATTTCTTGTAACAGGACTGAATTTTCCAAAATATGACACTACTACTTACACAATCTGGGATTTTCAAATTGTATATTAGGCTGTAAGATGATTGATGATATATGCATGAACGGTAGGCTAAGAGAAAACTTCTGAGCCGTGAGAGAGCATAAAATGTTGGAGCGGAGACTGACTGGCATAACCAAAATGAAGGGAACAAGAGATGAACCTGGCCAGCGCCTAGTTGATGGACTCACAAACTCCAATAATAAGCAACTCATATTTTACATCACGAGAAAGGCAGATATTTTTTACATGGCTTAGGATATTTCTTTATTCTATAACTTGTCATTTCTGCAAGAAAATACACTCCTAATGAATCAGATCAATTTCTTTAAAATTTGACGAAGTGATAAGTAAATGAATGGCTCGCAACTTGAAAGAAACCCTAGAAACAAGATAAAGCCAGAATTTCATGGGAGTAGTGATTTTCGCATGGAAATATGGATATAGTGAGTTGAAATCGAAAAAATTGGATGCCAAGGCGGCGGAATGCCGTGAAAACGTTGAAAAAATGGAGACGGAGACAGATTGGCCTAATCAAAATAATGGGTACAAAATTCATAGTTGGTCCACGCCTTCTTTATAGTCTTCATAACAACAACAAAAAATACCAAACTCTTGCTCAAAAGAAAGAGACATGAATTTTGCATGGCATAGGAAGGGTTTCTTTTTCATAGGACGTAGCATTTGGAAGAAAATTGGCCTTGAATGAAAAAGTGAATTTTTGGAAAAATTCGACGAACGGAATTGCAGCGATTCAACATGCAGATAGAATGCAACTCTAAGTTCAGAAAAAACTACAGAATCACAATCCAATTGGTTTTTTGGAAGAAAGTATGAATATCGTTCCAGAAAATGCCAACTTATCGACCAAATAGAGAACTTATGACTGAGTTGGAGACAAAAAGTCTAGGTGGAGACTTGTTGGCCTAACAAAAATAATGGAGTTGCAATGGGAAGTTGATCCGCGCCTATTTCAAAGGATCTGAAACGGAAGCCAAAAAGATGCAAAGCGCCATAACAAATGAAAGACAAATAAATTTTGCATGGTATAGGATAGTTCATTTTTCCAATAAACTCGTCACTTCTCGAGAAAACAACCCTGAATGAGAATCATGAATTTGCGTCTTACCAAACGAAAGAAAAACGTGAAGGGAGACTTAGGATTAAACGCTTCTTGAAAATGGATAATTTCATTTCAAAATATCCCAAACAAAAGAAGGTTATGTTTGTGAAGCCTGTTCTTCCAAAAAAAAGCAAACATCTTTGGAATATCACCGCAGATGGATAAGAAATTCAAAGATAATGTCGAGTTGCAATTCCGGGCATGCGAGAATTTCATGAAATCGAAGAGGATCTGCTTACCTGCTAGTAGCCACAGCGTTTGTTTCCCTGCATCCAAATCATCAAAATCTTCAATTTTTGCACAGTTTTATTACTAAACACACTCAATATCAGATCTTACAAAAATGAAATGTTTTTTTTATGGTGTGTAAACGCGATTAAGTCAGGAAAAGGGCGCAAAAATATCACTTGACCTCTACCTGCCTCCACAGCTTCGAGGATTCAATATGACGTCACACGTCAGTAGGGGTTGTCGCAAGGCATATTTTAAGAAATTCTCAGTGGTGGGGCAAAACATGAAAAGGGCCCACTCTTTCCATAGCAAAATCAAAATATGTAAAATATACGGTGTGGTTGAAACATATTGTCCACTCTCGAATTATCATACAAGAATAAGCATCAAACTCCAAGCAAATCAAAAGTGTTTGCAATGAAACCCAATTATCTGCAGGTTGATGCTGTAATTCAATGTTACTTTCAATGAAATTGGTAATGTAATGAATGACTTTTGAAGTATGACTAAGATCCCGGCGCAAATGTTACCACATAAAAAATCAAAGCAAAAGGTTTCGAAGCATAAATGCAGTTTTATTCAACTTAAATTAAACATAACATATTGTCCCTATCTATCTGTGATAAGATGAATCATCACAGGCAGCCTGTAGATGTCCTGAAAAACTTTTTCATGTAGTCACGATCTCTGAATAGTTCAGCGTCTGGCTGCAAGTTTCTGCGTTCTTTTCGTTTCAAGAATGTCACTACAGCTTTCCTTGGGTCGAAGGATGTGGTGCCTTTTCCATTCAAAGAGATTTGTAGGATGCTATTTATTTTGGCTTGGTTTAATGAAGACCGATCATTCGTTTTCACCCTATTGTAGTGTGAGACAACACGCTCAGTTGCCATGCTGTGAGGAGTAACTGCTAGGAACGAAGCTAAGAGAGTTTTTAAAAGGCCATCAATAGCTTCAACCATTTTCCGAAGCCTCAAAGCAAGTGCAGTGCCTTGATCAGCTATCTTGATAGCTTGAATGGCCTCAATTTTTCCAAACGATTTACAAACATCTGAGACGAAGTCCCTCAGTTGAGATTCGCCAAATAATTCACACCCTAATTCCCTGCTTGCATTTATTATCTCCTTTGGAGACCTTGCCCTAAGGATCCTGGTGATATTTTCAACCGTACCATCTTCTTCAATCTGCAGCCTTTCACCAAGAAAATTAATGGCAGAGAGCACAATCTCCTTTCTTATCACTGCATTCGATCTTTTTTGGCCATCGACGAAAGAGTGACTCTTTCTTGCATACCGAACTTCACTTTCATTATCATTACTCATACCGTACTTCTCTTCCTTACCTGCTCCTATTGGACCATGTCTTATGATATCTAATTCTCTCAGGGCAGTATCACGTGCCATTAACACATCAAGGATAAGGAGCTCTGATTTCTGCAGCTTTTGCTGCGGATGTTTGAACACTAGGCACACATCGAACATCAATGCAGTGAGCCAAACCTAAAGAGAAAAATTCTTTGTGAAGATTCTACTTAATGACTTCTCTCTGAAGCAAATCTCGTAGAGCAAAGTAAATAACAGAAGATGATTTTGATGAACATGGCATTGAGCGGGGGGGGGGGAGGTCATTTGATCAAGATCATAACTGTTGAATCCCCTACAGAACGCAATGTAAATTTCACTAATGCTCCTCAATGCCACATTTTTTCATATCTATCAACATCCTTTCTGGTAAAAGCCTTGAGCAACTATAAATACATCTGGCATATTATATGTTAGTTGTTGAAACTTTACTAGCCATGAGCATCTACAATACAGAGCTTTTTTCCTCATGAGGCAATATAATAAATAATAATAATAATAATAATAATAATAATAATAATAATAATAATAATAATAATAATAATAATAATAATAATAATAATTATAACTTTTATATAGCGCCAAAATCTATAAAATATATATTCTTTAGCGCTTAACAATAGCTAATTAAAAAAATGTCCATATTTACATGAAAAAGGATCCAGAATCGATTACAGTTCAAAAGCAATAGAAAATAAGAATGTTTTTAATCTAGATTTAAGAGTCTCTGCGAGTTACGAATGTTATAAGGTAAGTGGTTCCATAATGTAGCAGCAGCGACTGGAAATGCTCTGTCTCCGCACGTTTTGTGTTTTGTTCTCAGAATCTTCAACTGTAAAGATGCATTTGACCTGAGGGAATATCTTTCTTGTCCTTGCATAGTGAACATACTCGTTATGTAAGATGGCGCCATGTTATTCAGCGCTTTGTATGTTAGCAACAATATCTTAAACTCAATTCTTTGTTGCACAGGTAGCCAGTGTAATTCCTTTAAAGCAGGAGTGATATGATCATACTTTTTTATTCCAGTTATTATCCTTGCAGCTGCATTCTGTACGCGTTGCAGTTTCTGTATTTGGCAATCTGGCAGACCGTATAGTAGGCTATTGCAGTAATCAAGTTTATTTGTAATGAAAGCATGAACCATTGTCACCGTGGATTTCACGTCAAGATACTTTCTTATATGCCTGATGTTTCTTATGTGATAAAAAGCTGTGGAACAGGTCTTTGTTATTTGATGCTCCATGGACAAATTTTCGTCAATCATGGCTCCAAGATTTCTCAAAGAAGTGACTGATTTTATTTCAGTCTCACCAATCTTTATAGAATTTATGTTCAATTTACTTAAGTTGTGCTTTGACCCTATTATCATGAACTCCGTCTTTCCATCATTTATCTTGAGCTTATTAGCAAGCATCCATTTCCTAACATCGGATATACAGGCCTGGATTGACTGGAGTGCATCCTCTTGTGAGACTTGGTCAGTGGGTTTGAACGACAGGTATATTTGATGGTCATCTGCGTAGCCATGTGAATTTGGGAGATGTTTTGCGATTACATCAAACAGTAAACTTGCGTAGATAAGGACAAGGATTGGGCCTAAGTAGGATCCTTGGGGGACACCGTATACAAGTTCAGTCCTTTCAGATAGCTTCCCTTTGACTTGCACACACTGACATCGGTTGCTTATGTATGATTGCACCAACTGTAATGCTGTTCCGGAGAGCCCAACTTTTTTCTTAAGAATTTCAATGATCAATTGTGTCAAACGCCGCACTAAGATCTAACATCACTAACATGGTAACTTTCTGGGCATCCATATCAAGGCGAATGTCTGATAGTACTTTAAGCATTGCAGTTTCCGTGCTATGATACTCTTTATATGCTGACTGGAGAGCTGGTAAAGGACAATGCAGATTCATATGCGATGAAATTTGTTTCACCGAAGCCCGCTCTGCTATCTTAAGGCTGCTCTCCATATCCAGCGTTTTGAGCGCACGGGCGCTGCGACCAAATAGGAGCATGCGCAGTTGATGAATTTTAGCGGTCAATCTGATCGCAAGCGACCAATTTTTGGGCGCTTTGGGAGTAGGAACAAGTTCAACTCCCATTGCAGGCGCTTGCGATCGCTACCGAAGGAATCAATCGTGGTCGCAGCGCCCGCGTGCTCAAAATGCTGAATATGGAGAGCAGCCTTTAGAGATGAACAATAGATTGCTGACTGGTCTGAAATTTGGGAAAATAATATCCAAACCAACTTTTTTCAACAGGGGTATCATAAATGCCTCCTTCCAGACTCCTGCAAATGAACCACTTTGCAGGGATAAATTAATGATGTGAGTTATGAAAGGTAAGAGAACACCCAAGCATTCTTTGATCATCCATGTTGGTAGTGGATCTGCTATGCATTGCTTGTTTGTGGATTTAATGACAAGTTCCCTCACTTGTTGTTCTGATAGAATCTCGAAATTAGAGAACTCCTTTTTAGGCTTATAACTTGACAAATAATCTTAAGTTGTTGCATCTGTTTCAATGCTGTCAAGCTCTTCTCTGATTGATTTAATCTTTGTGACAATATGACCTGCAGTATGTGTTTTGTGCCAGATGATGAGCAAAATATCAGGAGCTTCTGAAATCAAATTTTGAGAAATACCCAGAGGAACAACAAGGGAAAACATGAGAAGGCAAACTCCACCCTCAACCAAACCAGGCTAAACATTGTGGATGAACATTGCAGCAACCATGTTGGAGTGTTTCAAAATATACTTTTCTGCTGAGACTAGTGCAACCTTTACAGAAAATACAGTAATTGAAACTCATAACATTCTATTACCTGCCTGGACCCTGCACTCCATTTCTTCATAAAACCTTTTGCCTTTTTCCTTTCCAAATTTTCTGCTGGAAGCTCTTTACTGCACATGTTGCGTCAAATTTCCTTAGCAGCTCCAATATTATGTAGAGTTGCATTTAGCAAATGACATGTGTGCTCAGCAAATCTGACCTCAAAATGTTGTGGGAATGCCAAACATGTTTTTTCAATCTCAGAAAGGAATTGTAAACAGATTTACTTATTAATGGCAGATAGAGAAACTATTTTGAGAACAATTCAATTTTGAGCATACAACTTTTTTTAGATGGAATTGTACCCTGGAAACTTTGATATATATTTGAAAGCAGTTTGACTCAAGGATAGGTGAAAAGTTAGAAAAAGTAACTTTCATGTCCTGGAAGGTTATAACTTAGTAGATGCAAATAGGTAGTTAAGCATATATTTCATAGTCTGTCTGCAATATGATCAATGAATTTCTCCAGAAAAATTTACAGGTAGCTAGCACTCAAATGCTTAGATCAAATCCCAAATTATTTTTGAACAATCTTCAATTAATGAACTCAAATAACATAGCTTCCTCATTATTGTGGTGCCTTGGTAGCAAAATAAATAGCAAAATAAAGCTGAACTATATACTTCCATTGATCACATATAGCACAAACCAAAATAAAACATTTCTAAAAAGGCAGAAGAGGTACAGAATACTCACTTTGCGAAGCTCTTTTGTACGTCGAGCTGAGGCTCGAAAAAAAGTGGAAACTGCTATCACATCACTCATCCAGTGCTTCAACTCTGGAACACTAGATTGAGCGGACTCTATAGCCAAATCGGATCTATGGCAGACACACCAAACTGTAATCAAATTTATTTGAAGTTTATTCTGCAAAAGCTGCCATAATCCAATTTTCTTGCCAGTGTTCGCAGATTCCCCATCAGTAGTTATTCCAACTATTTTGTCCATAAGGTTATCATTTCCATCACTTCTATTGCCTTCTACTTGTGTGCCTTGCTTTAGTGTGACCATTTCAATACTGGAACAAAGTGCATCTAGCAGCCCTTCTGCACCACCCTTGACACTAGATGCCACTCCAATAAAGATAGTTTTCACACTAACTTCGTCATTTGGTACATAACGTGCTGTGGCAAACTTTGAGTCTACTTGCTGTCCGTCCATGCTTCCATCTATTTGCACTGCGAAGCACACACTTCTGGCTAAGTCCATGCCTATTTGGTTCATTTGAAGCTCTGATATAATTTGCAGCATTTCTGCATATACAATAGGGCTCCTGTAATGATACATTGATGAACGTGGATTGAATGAAATATCATCAGTGTCCCAGCCCTGCTGATCAAATTTCTCAAGAATGTGGTTGGAATATTCAAATGATAATGACCTTGATGGCTAGCTCCTTGCGCTGAAGGTTTCAACAAGGGAGTCATTGTAAACATCAATGGCAAGACGGACAAGGAACTTTTTTGTCTCAAGGGTTACCTTGTTAAAAACCCTTGCAAATTGATGGGAGTTTGCCATAGAAGCCCGGGATTCAGCATGAACCTGCAGGCTCTCAGCTTCACAATGCACAGTAGAATCTAGGTGCTCAATAACTTTCATAAAACGGTCTCTCCCATCAGCACGAACACCATTTGCCAAGGGCACTTGACCATTACTTGAGAATGTCTTTACTTCATTTTGGTGAGCAGCACAAACATGGCAGGTGATTACAAATCTCAAGCGGCCATTCTTTGCCTTTCTGGAAACAGAGAGACACTTGTTTGAATGCAGGAGCCACTTCAGGTCAATTTTCCGGTTATTGTACCACTCGCCATCATTGATTTTTGTGATAGAATCAAATGGCTCCTTCTCAGTTTCGTTTGTAGGTTGTAGTAGATCTGGTTGGGTGGAAGCTGCTATGTCTGGTGCCCTCCTCTCTGTTATATTTAGTTGTTGCGTCAGATCTTGAGTGCAAGCTGTTTGGCTGTTGATGATGGGCGCAGCAGGCCTCTGTACCGATTCTTTAATTCCTTGAGTTGCAGATGACACACGAAAAAAACCAGTTATTGGCCTTTGGCCCTTAGCTGAAGCCGATTCTTAGAGGCATCTTTTCTTTTTTTCAATTCGTTTCTCGTTACCACTTTTTTGCTTTCGTTTGGTTGTTTCAATGGAACGCACACGAGTCGCCATTTTACCATTATGAAAAACACTGATCACTAGATGAGTGTGATGGAGAAGTATCGAGTGAGCCTCGCTTCCGCTGCTACCAGGGCGCACGCACAATCACGCACAACACCAGCACAAAGCACAACACGCACTGATCTTCACCAACCTCGTTCCAATGATGTTTACGTCATACACTAATGCGTCCATGAATGCGCCACGATGCGCTGCGCTGCGCTGTGTCGCTGATCATGCGCCTCACTTCAGTTTCTAAAAAGAGCGACCAAAAACAATGCTCAAAAGAAAAAATGGATTTTGCTTCGTGTGTCAAATGAATTTCTGGGGTCTTGCTAAATAGTCATAAAATTCAACTTTTTCAAATGGGCCCAATCACTTGTGGGGCAATTTTTCCTCAGTGGTGGGGCAAGAAGAGGGCCTGGTGGGGCAAATGCCCCACCAGTACATATGTTGAAATATGCCTTGGGTTGTCGGGCGTGAAAGATGCGTCTGCAAAAGTCCAGGTGACTTCTTTGAATGTCGCATTTGTCCCATTTGTCGAAATCGACGTAGTCGAATGCTATCCAAATTTCTGAGCAATACAATAGGATAGGTGATATCCTGGTGATATCTTGATATCTTGATTTTTGATTGTTAGAGACTGACAAGGAAGATTTAGCAGCACTTATGATAATATCTGTAAACGATTTACATGCTAGTTCAATGTCATTATGATTTAGGCTATATTGAGCCCTTAACAAATCATATATCATATGGCAGTGCTTTTAATTTTCTATTATTCTAGAAAACTTTGCTTTACTATCATTTTTCCATTTGAATTTTTTTGGGATTTTCGTCCATTCGTAGTCAGTAGTTTGGAAAGGGAAAATGTTTGTTTTTATGTCAATCCATATTGTGATTTGGCAAGTGAACTGGGGGCTTGACTATAAAAGATTTCACGTTGCTGAATTGTTCATCTGGCACAAGTGCATAATACGATATTTTTCTAATATTATTTATACACCAAAGAAACCCTTCAGCAAATCAAAATATACGATGTCAAAATATAACAATGATACAACTCTAAGAATAAAAACCTCAAGCCCTATCAACCTAATCATTGCTGTTCTTCCAGGGAGTTGTGTTTGAAAGTCTAGCTCTTTAGATGCGTTTTTAGTTGTTATTTAAAACGATCTAATATCGGTAGGTCTATCATTCCATAATGTGAGAGCTGCGTAATGAAAGCCTTTTTTTGGCAAATTCAGTCCTATATCTAGGGATCTGGAGATCTTTACAGTGCCTCGTATTGTAGGTCGAATGCAGTGACGGAGATAGAGGGGGCAGGGGAGCAGCTGCCCCCCAAAAACGACTAAAAAGTTGATCGGCGTAAAATTTGTCGGAAATTCGTAGTGCTTGGAAACAATTAACAGAGAAGTGGTTACCAATATCAATATTAGAGAACTGCAGAATCCATTTTTACAGCAAAAATTGGGAAAGATTTCTGCTCGATGGATTCCCTACTTTTCTGTCTGACCTGGGCGATTTGAAACACCCAATGCCTGGGGGGCCGATTCCACCCCCCCTGTTCATCTCTGTTGTTGCTTGAGATATGGCAACCAAACTTGGCACAAAGGTTGTTCATCATATAAATAATGAATTTTTGAAACAATTATCTAATTAGCATTGTTATTGTTGTTGCTAGAGCATAATTAATATTATGACGTCATATGACGCCATAAAAATGAAAGTGTGTTAAAAATGTCGTAAAACTTTAATTTTTGCATAGAAATGAAATATATTGATCAAGATAGATGTAAATTCATAGTTTTGACTTAGTTGGACCAATTAAAACGGATTAAGAGAGATACAATGTATATTTTTCACAGAGTGGTGCACGATAAATTGGTTACCATGGAGACAAAGCTAAAAATAGAACACCAAAATTGTTACCGTTTTAATTGCCTTATGATAGAAAGTTAAACTTGCTAAATCTTAGAGGCATCCAGCAAACACGGAAAAACGTACAAATGAAAATGTACGAAGGGGGCGGAATCCGCCCCTTCCCTAGGTCAGATAGGTTTAAGCTGATGAATACACTTTATACACTCTGAAGAGAAAAGACAGATCTCTTTTTCTGAATGCTTCTCTTGTTGCTGCAGGATGTTTAAACAAACGATTCGCGGTGCCGAAGTTCAAAATAGTCTTACAAAACGGACTCATCGTTATAAATTACAGACGCAACTTAAGACACATTTAAAATGACCTGCGGAAAGGAAACTTTTTACGCTTGGCAAAGAACACCAAATAAGTTAACCTACAGAAAAGACTGTTAAATCCTGCAAGAAGCAAATAACTTAACCTGTAAACTTGAATAGAAAGAAAATATGTTAGCCTTTTTATAGGTTTACCCATCTGTTATAGGTTTACGCATTTGGCGTTCTTTTACAGACTTAACAGCTTTCTTTCCATAGGCCACGTCATATGTTGCGTTAGGTTTGCTTGAGATGCCTACAGTTAAAACTTTTCTCGCGAAATGTTGATAACTACAGTGCTTTATTATTCCAAACACAGCCAACTCTGAATATACTGTATTAACAAACTCAGGGTCTTTCTGACCTTATGAAGGGCATGGCCTGTATAAATTTTCTGGGAGTGGACCCCCGACTTGCTCACCTGTCGGGTCACTGCTGGGCTTTGCCCCCCCCCCGAAAAATCCTAGCTACGCCTCTGGTCGAGTGAAACGATCTCGGTTGGAATTTATCCCATAGGCTTTCATGGCATAGTCATAATCCTGTAGGTCATGACATTCCGGTCATAACGGAAAATATTTTCTACGCTCAACCATGAAGTCGACCAGCTATCTTTTATTCTTGCATTTAATGTTATTGAATAGGCCCGGTCTTGAAGGCGTTGGAGAACAGCTAGCTTTGTTTTAGACAGATTATCCCAGATAACATCAGCATAACGCATGTGACTCTCAATTAATGCAAAGTATACATCACACAGTTGTGATTGCGGAACGACATTTTTCAATTTTTAGAGCTGCAAGCAATCCACTCATTTTACCTTTGGTGCGCTTAAACTGTGCATCCCAATTTAGCTTTTCATCAACTATGACTCCGAGGGATTTCGTCTTATCGACTCTTTTTATGTCAGAGTTATTTAGCTAGCACCTCATTTAATTATAGGAGGTAAATCTCCCATATGAGTCTCCATTAACCCGACCGTTTATAATTTTCTAAGATTTTGTGATTTGCATAGATTAAGCAAACGGTGACCAATCTTGTTTGTCACACCACCGTAACTTCTTCGGACTTCCAACACTTCAGATGTCAAGTGTTGAGTGTTGTATAATAATTTCCCTTGTAATCAATGAAGTCAGGGAGGTTAGATGTTCTGGCATTGAAATCACCTAATAATAAGATTTGTTTGTTTTCAAATCGAAATAGTTACTGTTCTGGTGGGATGTAAATACCACAAATTGGCTAAAGATGATATTTGTATCCAGATATAGTTTGACTTTTTGCGTAGTTTTATTTGGTCTGCAAGAGAATTTTTGTACCATATCACTATACCACCCGAAGAACAACTTTCTTTCTTCTTCTTTCTTATTTCTTATTTATTCACGACATCCATTCAGTATAAAAAAGTATAACAAAAAATAGTATGCTTAATAATAGATATAAAAGCTAGTGCTGTTCTTCCATGGATTCGTGCGAAAACATATTTTTCCTCAGCTTAGAAAATGACTTTTTCGCCCATTCTTAAACCGGGTGAGTGTGCAAGACTCTCTTATGTGTGTTGGAATAGAATTCCAAGTTTTTAGACCAGTTTAATTGAAACTTTTTCTACTGAAGTCTAGATTTAGCCTTGGGATTTGGAGATCAGTTTTATTTCTTGTATCATACTTGCTTATCGAGGATCTTTCAGCAAATTTATCTTGCAGACTCTCAGGACATATCTTGTTAATTATCTTATACATCAGAACCGACCGGTCAAATTGAAACATCTTGTCGATGCTAAATGTGGGTCGAATCAAAGAGTCCTTTATTTTCGATCCTTGAATGATTTCAAATGCACGATTTTGCAGTCTCTGAAGGGCTGTTATTTTAGTTTCCGATAAGCTCCCCCATACTACGTCAGCATAGCGAAGATGACTCTCAACAACCGCTTTGTACACTTGAAAAAGCATTGATTGTGGGAGGATGCCCTTAAGTTTCTTCATTGCTGCAAGGCCCCAGCAACCTTTTTCTTAACTGATTCATACTGTTCTTCCCAACTTAAAGTATCGTCAACTATTACCCCAAGATATTTTGTTTTGTCAACCTGCTTAATTTTTTCGCAATTTATGAATACTTGCGGTAATAATTCTCTATTTTTCTTTCTACGAGGATGATCTAGTATCATGTATTCTGTTTTGGTGGGATTGAGACTGAGTTTGTTAATCCTCATCCATTCTGCGATGTTTAATAACTCAGCTTGTGCTTTTTCTATAAGCTCTACTTGGTTGTTTGAGGATATTGTTATCTCAGTATCATCTGCGTACATGTTGGCTCTTGAGTGTTCGAGACAGTGCTCAAAATCATTTAAATAAATGATAAAGAGCAGCGGTCCCAAGCATGAACCTTGGGGGATCCCACAATCTATTTCCATAATATCAGATACTTGACCATCAATGGAACAGTACTGGCTTCTGTTAGTTGAATAGGATTTAAACCAGTTGTTCTCAATACCTGTTATTCCATATTTTGCTAATTTACTGATGAGTATCACATGATCCACGGTATCAAATGCCTTTTTCAAGTCGAGAAAAAGAGCAAAGTTAGCTTTGAACCTTTTGTGGTATTGTGGTATTGTGGTGTTTGTTTTGTTCTAATATAATTGGTGTATAGCCATCAATGATATCAAATTTTTGTGTTTTTCCCCATATCTCGGCTACTTTATATAAAATTTATGATTTATAAAATCTGCCTTACACTGTTCAAGGATGTTAATGTGTGAATAATCTTTTAAGAAACTTAGTACTCAGATACTGAAGGTAAAAACTTTGGGACACTGAGTAGGAAGCAGCCGATTCTGAAAAACGTTCCCCCCGATAGGCCCGCGATAGGAAGGAGAAACTCTATGAAAGTCATGCATAAAAAGTTAAGCGAGAATGAAATACAACTCCATGATTGCCTCAATGAAAGAAGCCAATACAGTCTTTGACGTCCATTGATTGGTTAATGGGGTTAATTCGTAACAAGTGAACATTGCAACACGCATCATCAGTGCTTCTCCCTTTTTCATGTTTTGCATGAACGGCTGTAAGCCGTGGGCTCATGCCACTAGTTTTGACCCACACAGATTGACCGGCGTTTTGTTGACCTGCGTTGACTTGCATGACCTGTGTTTTACACCAGCCGTTCAGCTTACAATTCTTTTCATGGTTAGCTGGAACACAGGCAAATTTCCATGTATTTGTGGTGTTTCCTGAAGTATCGAGACGAAATAACACATCAAGCATTTTCTGATTCCCTTTCTCGCTAATTCAATGTTGAGATAGTCGAATGGCGTTTGATTCAAGAAACATTGAAGCAAGGGGAGCAAGGGGGGACAATCAAAGACCGGAGCAGAACCAATTTTTTACTTGTACCAAGTATTTTGACAAAGTATTTTAACTCATATCAATTACCAAAAACCTCATGGCTGCAGAGGGAACATTTCTTGCTTCACGTTCTTGCTTGGCTTTAAAAGATTTCAAGGTTCAAGGACGTATTTCAAAGCAAGTGCTGCAAATCCAGAAAAATTCTTGTGCTGAAGTCAGCTAAAATAGAACTAAGTCAAGTCAGCGCTTTCAGCATGTTACTGGAGAGAGAAAGGTCTGATTTGTCGGTGCAAGGGTGGGCAAGAATCATAGCCACTTTCCGCATACGGTACTCTAAAACGCAAAGTAACTTACCCATTGATCTTCTAAGAACTCTCTTGTCTAATGGCTTCAGCTCTGTCCCATTTGGCAATCTAACGCCAAGCTTGATAAAGGAAGGCTGTTCAAATCCTCCAACAAGAAGAGCTCTTAGCTTGTATCTGAAGTCCTTTTGTAGTACAAGATCATTTGATGTACTCCTAGTTGAGATTAGAGACAAGAAGAATTTAATTTCCTGGCGTCTGAAAAGGCCATTTACATTCCACTAGAATGTAACAATATATTCCAGTGATTAGATTGCTTCTTGAAATTTCTAGCAAACGTTGAAAGGGAAAATTGCATGGCACGAAGATAGGTATGTAGGTAATTATATTTATATTTATATTTAAATATAGGTAAATATAGGTAATTATATCTAACGTGGCTAGTCTGTGAAAGTCTGAGAGACTTATTTCCAGCGGGGGTCATAATTGTTTTACCATCACCCCGCCGCAGCCAATAGCCGCAGCTACCAGATTTCCCTCATATGGCTCTGGTCGACCCGGGCTAGAGTTACGGACAGTGACCAAACTGTTTAGCATGGGATTGGAAACTCGGCCGTTCTGATCTTTGGTTTATGAGTCAGTCGCCTTAACCACTCGGCCAAACTCTCTCGCGCAAAAATCACCACAGTCAGATAGACCATATCTTTTTTCCAATCACCTAGTTTTCCTCTTGATAAAGGTGGGTCCTTCTCAAGAAAGGAAGCTGGCACTAGGAAAACCTGTTTTTGCTTTATGGAAACAATGCTCATCAGCAAGTGATTCGCTCAAATTGCCCGCCCCACCAGCAGAGACATGGTGGCCGGGGGTACGTGCCCCCCTTAAGCGACGTGAGACGATGGGGGCGTTGAAGGCGCCCCCCCTCAGGGTTTTGAGGGGGCGCCAAATGCCAGGAAGCTCGCTTCAAACTAAATCACGTTGGCAGGCACATATGCGACAGAAGAAAGTATGGGAAATGTGTTTGCCTCTACGGGCCTTTGAAGATGTTTTGATGGAATTAGAAATTGATCAGCTCGATAGGGACATGGTAGCACACTAATAGCTCTTCAGAAACACATTTAAATATGTTTGGAGAATGCACGTTTTATCCTATCCAAGGCCCTGTTCACACATTTTTTTCATTTTAACATATTTATACATGGAAGATTCATTCAGTAAGCAAAAAAATATATAACAAAAGTAATAGGCCTACATACAGGAATTGCTTGCGACAATATGAATCTAATTTAGCTAACCCTAGATACTGCTCTTCCATGAATCCTTGAGTTAGAGTTATGTTCTTTTTCAGCTCAAAAAATGAGTTTTCAGTCTTTTTTTGAATGCGACTGCTGACCTAGTATCTTTGATGAATTGTGGAATACTGTTCCATTCTCGTGCCCCGGTATAAAAGAAGCTCTTCTTTACGCAGTCTAAGTTGGGCCTTTGAAAATACAGGTCTCTTTTGCTTCTTGTGTTATACTTTGAAATGGACGACCTTTCCTGAAATTTGTTCAACACTGCTACGTTTTTATATGAAAACGGAGTAAAACTTCTCTGGTTTTGCCTTGCGTTCACATTGCTCCGCTGTGAAAACGGGCCCTTTCGAAAACGCTAATGAAAACGCATAAGTTTGAAAACGATGCGTTTTGAAAACGATCCGTCTTCAGTGTGAACCCCAAAAATGGAGACATTTGAAAACGATGCACATTCCTTTGTTAATAGACTTTTGATTACAATGGCATTCAAAGTCGCGATTGGCGCCTTGTTTACAGCTATTAACAAAAGGCTTTGTTTTGAAAAGAGGATTAACAACACCGTTTTGCTGGAGCAATGTGAACGCCAATCGTTTTCATAGCGTATCTATTTGGAAACGGAGCAATGTGAACGGGCAGCGTTTTCATCAACAAAAACGGATACAAATGAAAACAGAGCAGTGTGAACGTAGCCTTTAGTTTAGTTCGTTTAGTTCCAATGTGAACAAAGCTTTAAATCAAGCCATGCCAGAAAAATATCATCATAAAGATCTTGCGATTTATTTCCTTGTAAAATCAAAATAAGCAAGCCCGTTGCATGTGGGGTCATTGAATGTAAGATGCAATGGGTTTCAGTATCAAGGAAGGGACTGTAGGACTTCGATACCATCTCTATTTATTCAAACGTTAGTGTGTATATCGCCTTATTCATCCTGAAAATTTACTTGAGAATCCCATTTTCTTGGGGGATCTAGACACGGTAGATTAGACAGAAAAGTGGGTCCAGATGACTTACGTACAGGTGCAAAGAATGAATAACAAGAGTTTGGGCATAAAGATGAGTGTCTGCTGTCGCTAACTATCCAAAAGAGAACGAAACGGGGTCATTAAGTTTTATCAGTTTACTTCATAGTCTTCAAGATTTTGATACTCTATTTGCAAAATTTTCCCCGAGGAGCCTCTCAATTTCATATTCCTTTTTCACAGTAACATGGTAAATTCTTCACAGGAAGCACTTTCCAACGATATGAAGAGCATGGTCTCAAAAATTTTCGCACGCTCCGCTCGCAAAAAGATTTAGGCCCCTCTCGACCTATTTGGCTACCATTCCAAACCACCTTTGAATAGCCATGGCACATTGTTCAATAAAGAACAGTCATAGTTTTCTAGGGGGCGTAAAAACTGGTTATGCCCCACAGCCAATGTTGAGCCACCACGCCACTGCCCACCACCTTGCTAAGGTTAAACTGCCAGGCTATATTCTGATTGGCTAGAAATCCCTTAAATTTCTCATCTTTCATTATTCGTTTGATCCACTTGGCTGTAGCTGCAAATGTTTTTGCATTGTCAGAATAGACCTTCTGAGGTCTCTCCCGTCTGGCAACCAATCTCTTTATGCAGGGAATTAGGCTTTCTACTGTTTGATCTGGTAGTAACTCAATATAGACAGCTCGTGTCAAGCTGCAGCTGAACAGCAAAATGTAGAATTTCCCTTCTTTATTCTTCTTTGTCTTGTACTTGACTGGGCCGGCATAGTCCACTCTGATTACTTCAAAGGGCCTTGCTCCTTCTGTTCTGTCATTTGGGAGTAGCCCTGGCTTTGGCTTGCTGTATGGTACAGCCTGAAAACGCTTACATCCATGACAGCTCTTTATCACCCGCTTTATCAATCTTCTTAATCTGGGAATCCAATAGTTTTCTCTCACTCTTGCCATCGTATAACGAACTCCCCCATGAAGGGTGTGAAGATGGGCCTCCATGACTAATCTTTCAGTAAACAATGCGGTCGTAGGTAAATAGATTGGATACTCCCCCTGGATACGTCCAATGCAAACGTAAATATCTATATCGTTCTTTTGTAGGCCTAATTGCTGCTGATCTGCTTTGAATTTCTCAGTCTTTTCGTTCCTCGATTGAACCTTCCTCACCCAGAATTAAATCTGTTCTCTGAATTCTTGTGTTGTCAGTGGTCCCTTTTTGCAGTTCGCTTTCCATGACTTGCAGTTTTCAATAAATCTCCTCATCCATGCTGTTATTCTCATTACTTTGTACACATGGAATTTCTGCAAAGCTGCGTCCACTTCATCATTTGTCTCAACTGCCATGCTAAGGTTAGTCTTCACTGGTAATGATTCTGCTTCTGACTCAAAAGTTGGCCCAGTGACTAGTCTGGCTGGCTAGTCTTCACTATCTTGAAGCCAGCTAGGCCCTTTGTACCATTGGTCACCTAACTTGTGGCTGTAAGCACCTCTATTTGCTACATCTGCTGGGTTTAACTCTGTTGGAACATATCTCCATTCGATAAACTCTTTCTCTTTGACCTTTGCAACTCGATTGCTCACAAATTGCTTGTATCTGCTTCCTCCCATTATCCAGTGTAGCGCTACACTGCTGTCAAGCCAGCCATATACCTTGCGTGTATCCTTGAAGCACTCTCTTCACGTTATCAACTACGTTGGCAGCCATATGACCAGCAACAAGTTCTAATCTAGGAATCGTAAGCCCTTTCTTGGCAATCCGTGCTTTGGCTGTAAGGAGCTCTTGGCTTGTTCCTGTTTCTTGAAAGACCGTAGCATAGTCTGTAGTTGCTACACCGTTTCCACTCATATCGGCGAACGCATGAAGATCTATTGCTCTGATTTCGCCTTCTTTCTTACCCTGCGAGGCACAGTTACTTTCTCTGGTAGGCTCTTGAGTCATCTTTTCCATCTCTCTTTAACCTCTTTAACGATTTGAAACGGTCAATACCTGGTGGGTGGAATCTACCCCCCCCCTTGTTTATATCTGTCGTTACTTGAGATATGGCAGCCAAATTTGGCACAAAGGTTGCCGATTATATAAACAATGAATTTGTGAAACAATGGTTTAATTAGCGTTGTTGTTGTTGTTGTTGTTGCTAGAGCATAATTAGCATTATGACGTCACATGGTGTCATAGAAATGAAAGTGTGTTAAAAAGTAGTTAAACTTTATTTTTGTAAAGAAATAAAATATATAGATCAAAATAGATGTAAATTCATACTTTAGACTTAATCCGGCCTATTGAAAAGGATTAGAAGAGATACAAATTATATTTTTCACAGAGTGTGGCACGACAACCTGGTTACCATGGAGACAAGGCTAAAAATAGAGCACCAAAATTGTTACAGTTTCATTGCTGTATGATAGAAAGTTAAACTTGCTAAATCTCAGCGGCATTCAACAAACGCGGAAAAACTTATAAATGAAAATGTACGAGAAGGGGTAGAATCCACCCCCCCCCTAGGTGAGATAGGGTTAAGGTCATCTGGCAAATCGCTATCCCACTTACAACCCCTATCGCAGATATCTCTATAAAGTATTTTGCCCATTAGTGTCACTGATGCAGCTAGACCTAGTGGAGCGTGGACTGAGGCTAGCTTTTGTAGCACTCCTCTCTTTGTGACTTCGTGATCTTTGCTTCCAAATGAGATTAACAATGTGTCATCTTGCTTGTCGTGCGAGGCATCCTGCCGACGCCTAAGAGCTTTGTTTCACTCTCCTTGGTTCCTAGTTGTTGCTTCGCAAAACTCTCTTCTAAATCTCTCTAGATCTTGTCATCTCTCTCGTGCACTTCTCTGTTAGAATGCCACTTGTGTAATTGGAATTTCGCTCTATCAAATATCTCCATGGCTGCTTCCTTGAGGTGCTGTACTTCCTGAACTGAGCCCCCACCTAAAAAGGCATCATCAACGTAGATACTCTGCTTGATCTCTTCCACCTCTTTAGGAAATTCATTTTCACATTCCTTAAGATGCTTTTCTAGGGTTGCAGATAATAAGAACGGTGATTGATTACAGCCGAACAAAACCCTAGTGAAGCGATATACTTCCAGCTTCTGTGTATCTCTATCTCTCAACCAATGAAAAGGTAAGACATCCCTGTCTGCCTCTCTAATTCTTATTTGTAAGAATGCCTGTTTCACATCTCAACTGAGCATGACTGGTTGCAGTCGGTTTCTTGTTAGAATGTCCCAAATCTTGTTTTGCAGGGGAGGACCAGTCTCAAGACAATCATTTAGAGATGGTGACTTATCATCAGCCCTTGCGGAGGCGTCATACACAATCCGAACCTTTGTGCTTTCAGCCAATTCTCTGACTACTTCTCGGTGTGGTAAATAGAACTCTCTCTTTGGTCGTACCCCTGATGGCCCCCTGTCACTTTCTCTATAATACCTTGCTTCTCTTGATCTTTGACTATCTCTTCATATTTGTCGAACATTTCTGGCTTTCTAACTTCATATTTGTCGAACAGTTCTGGCTTTAATTGTTTTATAACTCATTTGTCATGTCAAACTTCAGGTACTGCCCAATCATTTGGATGTTTTGTGGAAGAACTGCTAATAAAGAAATTAACAGGGTTCATAAGCGAGCACTTCGGATCTTATTAAAAGACTTTGATGCTTCATTCGATGATCTGCTCATTAGAAATGAAGAAAAAACTGTTCACGTTCAGAACTTGCAGAAACTCATGATTGAAGTGTATAGATCGCTCAGTCATGAAAACCCTTCTTTCTTATGGGATTTATTCACAAGGAAAGAAAATAATTACAATCTGAGAATCAAAGATATTCTCACTCTTCCCAAGGCATCTACTGCATCTTTTGGTACAAATTCGATAGTGTTCAGGGGTAGCATACTTTGGAACAGTACACCTGATGTTATTAAAAGCAGCAATACAGCCTTTTTCGGACATACAAGCAAAAGCGTCTAAGTGGTAATCTTCATACGGGTAAGCCTGTCCCACAGGCAAGCTTTTTCTCTCACTTTTTTGGACAAGATCATCGGGGTCAATTTTCTGTAAAAATAAGCATCATCGATGGTGCAGGTGACGTGTATTCGCTTCGCAGAAAGGAGCTTTTTTGGCAATATAAATTGGATGTATTTTCCCCTAAGGGCCTAAATTAAAGGGTGGCGGATGTCGAGTTGGATTTGTTTGCTTGTGGGAGCGCTTAATCCTTCTACCTTTGCACTTAGATCCCGAGGGAGTGGAAGGATATGCTGGTCGGTTAACTTCGTGCATTTTGCACGTGGTGTTGGGGTGGAATTCCCCATCGGGCTATTCGGGATTTAGCAAATTAAGCAAATCCTTGGAGGGTTACTGGCTAGCGTCTCTTTTTCTGTTCCCTTGGAAATTAGGATTCTGCTACGTAGGACACTCTCAATCCCATGTGGGTAAAGAAACCAAAAAGATAGGCTGTATTATTATTATTGTAACTCTATGTTCTGGAAGGTGTAGTATTTTATTCTTGTCTTTATCTTAAAGCCTGGTTCGCGCTGGGTCTTTTGGGTCTGTTGGGGTCGTGCGGGGGGACCCAAGAGACAGAGACTTAAACTCCAGTTCTTTGTCTTTCGGGTTTTTTTGCGCTGCCCTGGTGGCCCGGGAGACCCGCTGTGAATCAGGCCTAGGTTTTTGTTAATTTTGTTTACGTTGTAATGTATTTTATGTTCATAATTCGAGTTTTATCAAGAGTATTCTAATTTTGATTTTATGGAAATTTTATGTTAATTTTAATTTTGTTTACAACGTATAAGACCTGGCTTGTCCCCAATTGTAAGCAAACTGAGGAAGATTTTAAATCGAAACTTTTTTAGCAAAATTGCAGTTGCGTTTCTTTATTATTATTATTATTAGTATTATTATTAGTATTATTATTATTATTGTTTCAGTTCGCACAGCTTGATGTTCTGCTGGAATTTTGCAATGTCAGCTGTCCACAGCCAGTAAACTAAGGTGACATTGTCTTTTCTGCTAGCTACTCCCTTCTGTCCTCAGTAGCATCATTTGAATGAGTTCTATCCTGATCTTTCTCCTTTGCCATTCAGTTCTCTAATGTCCTTCTCAATATCCTTGCTGTTCCCAGTAAAGCGGTCTTCTGTAGATGTTCTGTCTTAATTTGTATTCCTAGCTTTTCTATGTACAGTTCAAAATTCTTACTGACAGCTCCACGTGCTCCAATAACCACTGGTACTATCTCTACCTTTTTCATTGACCACATTTTCTTGACTTCCCACTTTAAGTTATCATATTTCTCTATCTTTTCCTTTTCTTTTGCACCGACTCTGTTGTCTCCTGGGATGGCAATGTCAATTATTATGCATTTCTTTTCTTCCTTTTCTACAACAACTATATCTGGTTTTCGACATTCTATGTAATGATCACACTGGATCATAAAGTCCCAAAGCATCTTAACCTTATCAGACTCAACAACACCTTGTGGAGGATGTTCATACCAGTTAGTTTCTCGTTCTAGGTCATATTTCCCACATAATGTCCAATGAACAATTCTTGCAACATTATCGTGCCTTCTTTTATATTCTCTTTGAGCAAGTTTTTCACATTCACTAACTACGTGGCCTATGCTTTCCCCCTTTTCTCCGCACATTCGGCACAAAGGTGATTCCACCGTCTTATCTATATTGAACTTGATGTAATTTGTTCTTATTGCCTGTTCTTGGGCAGCACAAATAAGAGCTTCTGTCTCCACTTTTAAATCACTCTTCTGTAACCATCTCCACATCTTGTTCTTATCAATATCATCACTTGCCTCCCTGCAGTATTGGCCATACATCTTCTTCTCTTTCCAATTCTGCTCTTTCTCTGTTGTCTTTTCTTTCTTGTACTGTTCTTTAGGCAAACATTCTTCGGTTTGAATCACACCACTCATTCTAACTTGCTCTAACAATGGCTCCATAGAATTCTTCATGTAAAACCCAACACTGTTCTCTTCTGATCTTATACAGCTTTCGCAGCTTATTAAGCCTCTTCCTCCTTTGGATCTCGGCAAGTAAAGCCTGTCTACGTCACTTTTGGGATGGAACGCACCATACAACGTCAATAATTTTCTTGACTTTCTATCCAAGTTTTGTAATTCCTCTTTGTTCCATTTAATGATACCTGCTCCATATCTGAGTGAGGCTACAGCCCAAGTGTTTATTGCTTGGAAGAAGATGAAGCCCAAGAAGAAGGTTTGGTATTGTGAGTAGTTCTCTCCTATCCACTTTGCTGACATCCATTTTGATACTGAAAGTGTCCTTCACATCTTTTATTATTATTATTATTATTATTATTATTATTATTATTATTATTATTATTATTATTATTATTATTATTATTATTATTATTATTATTATTATTATTATTATTATTATTATTATTATTATTATTATTATTATTATTATTATTATTATTATTATTATTATTATTATTATTATTATTATTATTATTATTATTATTATTATTATTAGTATTGTAAGTAAAGATTCTTTCGTCTTGATTGTCTAAGTGTAATAGATTCAAGAAAAACAAGAACTTTTCAGTGAAATATTTCGATCTTATGTAGATCTTCTTCAGTCACAATGTGAGTAAATTACAAGAGTGTACTATAACGATAAAGGGAAGAATTATAAATTGCAGTAATTACAATTATAAATTTCGAATTTATAATTCTTCCCTTTATCGTTATAGTACACTCTTGTAATTTACTCACATTGTGACTGAAGAAGATCTACATAAGATCGAAATATTTCACTGAAAATTTCTTGTTTTTCTTGAATCTATTAGTATTATTATTATTATTAATATTATTATTATTATTATTATTATTATTATTTTTATTATTATTATTATTATTATTATTATTATTATTATTATTATTATTATTATTATTATTATTATTATTATTATTATTATTATTATTATTATTATTATTATTATTATTATTATTATTATTATTTATCTCTAGTCTCTGCACAAGTTTCCTTAATCTTGCTTTACTCCCCATCTCATTGTTTGGTAACTCTTGAATTCCTGGCTTCCACATCAGACCTGTTTGGTACCACCCCTCTGGGCTGCGCTCTAGCTGCTCTGAGAACTCCTGGTGAACTATATCTTGCTCCTCTTCATTCCTTAGGCCTAATACATCAAGTGAACACAACTGCTCATACTAAGCCTTTGATGACTTTGTCAGGAACACCTTACTTAAATCTGCTTCATGCCCGGGGGAGATGAGTGCCCACCCATGGGAGGTCAGCTGTGCAACGGGTTCACCGGGGTTCCCTATTCTTTGCTTCGAAGGGGTTTTAATTTTGGTGAAGCCACTTGCCCCTATTACCATGTGAATTGGTAGCTCTGGTTTCTCATCCGGATCATCAATGACTACCCCCTTAAGGTGTGGATAACTTTTGACAATCTCTTTGTATTTTGGGTTTGGTATTGTGAGTAGTTCTCTCCTATCCACTTTGCTGACATCCATTTTGATACTGAAAGTGTCCTTCACATCTTTTATCTTGTTGGGGAGACCAGATATGCTTTGTCCGAGGAAACTTATGTGTCCCCCCGTGCAGTAGGTTATAGCTCATGCGCAGTAGCGGTTTGGGGTTGAAGCTCTGACAGGCGCATGAGCTTTGGCCCACTGCTTGTGGGAACATCTTGGTTTCCTCAGTCAAGCGTATCTTGTCTCCCTAACAATATCTCATATTTGTACATCTCAATCTTTGTTGTTGTTGTTGACATCATCATATCAATTTTCCTGTGCTCGCGTTTATATGGTTTTTTTCCTATTGTCTCAGCAAGTTTGGTTGATACGCAAGAGCTACATGCACCTGTATCAAGTAAAGCTCTACATTTTACCCCCTCTACCCTCACTATTACTACAGGGTAAGCAACCCCCGTTTCTCCTGTGGCTACAAGAACTTCATCTTTGCATTGGGATTTATCACAAATTGATGAATGATGCTTGGCTTTGCAGTTTTTACAGCTTCCCTGATGCCCGGTGTCTCCCCCTTGTGCAATTAAAACAGAGCCGCTTCTGTCTTAATATGTCTCGTCTTTCAGTAGTTTTGGTAACTACAGTGCATTCCACTGACTTGTGATCATTACTTTCACAAAATACACATGATCTTCTCTGAAAATTCCCCTTGTTCGCTCCATGATTATTCCCCTGATTAGTGGTGAAAACCTTGTCCATCCCCTCCTGTTGTTGATCAATGGGGTTCCGTTCAGTCCATTTACACAGGGCCTCTACAAATTGGGGGAATCCCCATAATTGCCATTCATCATCAAGGCGTACTACGTCAGCTCTAATCCCCTCTAATTTGTCAAGGGTGGCCCTAGTATACCCAGATATCTCCCTGAGTTTACCCATAGATTCTAGTGCTTGAACGCTGGGGAGGAGCTTGTTGAAAAAAAATCATGGATTTTGGAAGGGCTAGACCCCCTGATATGTGGTAGGGCCATTTTGCTCTGTACATGGGCATTTATAGCCTCACTGGGTTTCCCATATTTGGATTTCAAAATTTGTTTAGCCCTTTCATACCCCCCCCCCACTACTGTGGTTTAAATTCTCAATCGTTGAAGGCACTTTAGGCTCCAAAAACTCCTTCAAATAATTAAATTTTGTGACTGGATCAATGGTTTGCTTGTCTCCTTCAGTTTCAAATTGGCTCTAACAAAAGCGAAACCAGTCCATGTGTGTTCCCCTGAACTTTGTAATTTCCAGCTTAGGCAGTTTCAAGCTTATTTGCTTTTGTGTGGCTTCCGGCTTTCCCCTGACTTCTTCCAATTTTGCTTCTAATTCTAGACTTTGTTTGAATTTCAATTTATCTAACTCGACTTCCATCTCAAATTGCCTTTGTTTGGCCTGATTTAGTTCTTCCTCCTTTTCATGCTGCTCTCTTTTCTTAAAATCGTGTAAAGCACTGCTTAATCTTTCAATGTATGGCTGGAATTTCACAATTTCGACCTCCAAACCTGCTCGCCATTTTCGTACTTTGTCTGGGTCTTCCCCTGCCTCCTATTTCAACTCTTGAACCGCTGTTTTAATGTCTTGAATCTCGACTAATTTGCTCTCACAAATCCTGAACTGTCTCACGACATCCTTGTGTATATTTCTCGCTAATATCTCTTCAGTTTCCTCCCGCAAGAATTCCAGAAAGTTGGTTTTCCCTCGATTTTCTTCACAAGTTGGGTTTCCTCGGCCGTGTTTGCTTCGGCTTCAGCGCTGCTGTCTGAAGATTCTAACTCACTGTAATCTCGCTGTAACTGTGTTATTGTCTCCCATCTGTGTGTGCCACTTTGTCGCGAATCTTCGTTAGGTCCGTGACAACAATAATAAACTCGCTTGGTACGTTTTAGCGTACTTTAATGAACAAAACAAAACAGGTTACACGTTTCAAAACTCTCCTCACATCTTGTTGTTTTCAAATTCCTTCACGTTCTCTCTCTACCTGTCAATCATTTTTTTCTCACATTGTTGCTTAGTTACAGAGTCCCTTTAGCGTCCGGGGAGGGGGGGGGGACGACATCAATTGCCCACACTCTTTCTTGTTTCTCATCAGGAGACATCATGGCAGTGAATATCGGCACCCAATACGGTTTTGGGCATCTGCACAAAAAATCCCCTCCTTTTCTAGATAAAATACTGAACAAACAATCAGTTTGCTGCTAAAATTTGGCTCCTCGCTTCCCAGTCGAAACTGTTGTCCTTCTCTTGCAACAAGAGAGATGGTCCGCATTGTATAGCGTGTATTTGCTGGGAAAGGCTCACATCCGCTGTCCCACCCCTTCATTTAAATTTGGCTCTTTTATTTCTGAGTGTCGAGTGAAGCGAAAGGATAAGCGTTGGAACCAAGCAACACCTTCAGGAAATTTGGATAGGTGTCCTGCAATTACGAGGTTTCGGGACTTAGATAGCATCTCAAACTTGGGGCAAGACATTTCGATGGCACTTTCTTCCTGAAGAGAAAGGGAGCATTACTAAAACTAGGGAGGGCTCATCTTGGCTCCTACATCTATATTTAAGAAAATTCGCAAAACAAAAAGTTCCAAAAATCTCTAGAAGACAAAGCCTCTCTTTCAGTCGCAAATTTCACGACTTGACTCAAATTTTCACTTTCTGAGTTCTCTTCCTGGTCGGGGGGAGGGGGCACTGAGTACATATGCATACGAGGGATGAGTGCAAGAATCTTTTTGGCAACCCTAAACTATCAATTCAGCTCCAAGTATCAGCTAATTTGCTACTTGGACACCTGTGAACTAACATGAAAATAATGAATCAATGTAAATTGAGGTCAGGATTGCCTCCACAGAATCCAAAGATATCAGTTTGACTCTCCTCAATGCTCTAAAGATATCATTGCCATAACTTCAGTTCCTTTGGATCCAAAAATATCACTCTTAGGAATATTTAGACCTAGAATCGGACTTACCTCCCGGTACAGTAAGGCACCGCATTTAAGAAACCACCAAAAGGAAACTTTTAGGCTACTGAAAAATGATCAGCCCCCCTGCCTATAAGAAACTCTGGAGGCTCACACCCAAAATAAAGTTTCTTGTATTTTGAGTAACATCAATTCCTGGATAGAGTGAGAGCATTACACTTTATACATGATTCATTAAGAAATTACTTACCGAGATATTTTGGATTTACCAGATTTTTGCCTAAATTTTAATTCATGTCCTTGACAATCATTGTTGACATACATATATGGCTGAATATGGATGATACACCCATAGACGGTCCCATTTTGGTTTTACTTATTTGCCTAGGACTTCCAAGAAATTAAATTAGAATATGTTTAGGGAATCGCAGCCAAAATATGAATTTTATTGCAAGTGTCACGACGAACTGTTTCATGGTTTCATTTAATTAATTCTCAGGATACTCAGGATGACATGACGGAAAAGACGAAAAATCCAGTAGAAAATAAAATCGACAATTCAGTAATTATGGCATATCCAGTAGACAATCCAGTAGTTAAGAAATATTAAATAAATTGAATTAAGACATGATCAAGTTAGTACGTTTCGGCACTCAAACTCGTGCCATCCTCAGCTAATAAATCGAAATACACGTGCTGTTTATATAGCACTGATTATAAAACCGGTTTAACTGGTCAGTCCAGACAACTTGGAAAAAAAACAACTAAGTAGTAAACAAGCCAAATACCCCAGGGATCAGAACAGAACGAGGGGTATTGATGAGTTTTGAGCGTTAAGGGACGGTCTATCACGCAAAATTAATAAAGTCTCAAAAATCAGAAGATCATATTCATTATTGGCCTTCTCCAGAATAGTAAAATTTTCTAAGTTCGCACAATGGCCTGTTTGTTTAATGTGTTCACTAATGGCCGAAGTGAAATGAAAGAAGTGAAGAAATTAAATTAGAAACTTAAGAAACGTGAGCCTAAAACATGAGAAGTATCAGAGATATAAGAAACATTTTAGGCTACGGTGGGAAAAAGTAGTTTCTTAAATGCGGGGCCTTACTGTATGTGCTTGTGCTGAATGCCCCCCTGGGGTTCTCTAAATGGTGCCTAGTTTGCAGCACTTTGTATTTTGTAGTAAAATGGCAGTTTAAAGGCAAAACATTGGTTTTTATTAACTTTGGGGTCATTTCAGCACCTTTCTGATGGCCACGCTACCCCCCCCTGGGTGATCAACAGAAAATGGCAGTAGAAAGCGATTTAAGATACTGTGTGTACTTTCCACTACGGACAGAGATCCTCCAGCAAATATTCAGGCGCGCTTTTTGCAGTAATGCCATTTTAATAACTACATTCGCTTAGGGGTGGACTGAGCATAATTTGTATCACTTAGGGGTTGATTGAGCACGATTAGTAACTTGAACTGAATCAACAACATGGACAAAATGTAATAAAACTTGAGCTGAATCAACAACATGGACAAAGTGTAATAAAAGCCTTCTTGAAAGGTCAAGACGAATAGACATTTCGATACATCAAACTAAAAGTCATTTTGAAAGGACAAAACGAATGGACGTTTCGATACATTAAATTAAAAGCCATTTTGAAAGGGCAAAACGAATGGACGTTTCGATACATTAAATTAAAAGCCATTTTGAAAGGGCAAAACAAATGGACGTTTTGATACATCAAACTCAAAGCCATTTTGAAGGGCAACACGAATAGACTTTTCGATGCATTAAACTAAAAGCCATTCATGTGAACAGCAAAGTTAAGTATCAAAATGACTTTTAAAATGTCATTTCATTTTGTTTTTAAGTTTAGAATCGACTCCAATGGCTTTTCGTATTGCAGTTTTATTTTGGCCTAAATCACGCTTCATATTGTTGAGCCTCATTTTTAATATTGCTGCTCAGTTTGGGATTGCTGTAATGCTGCAGAACTTCAGCTTTTGCAGAAGCTCAAGAACAGGGCAGCTAGGATCGTTACAAATAGTAGTTTTGATGCTGATATCAAACCTTTGTTTGAAATTTTTGGGGTGGAAAACCACACAGCAGTTGATAGACACAGAGTCTAAGATTGTGACTTTCAAGTCCCTGAAGAATCTTGACCCAAAATACCTTTGTGAACTTTTCAATAAAAATAGTGCGTGTTCATCCCGCAACCTCCGCAACACAAATACTGATGTCAGGTTGCCCAAGAAAAACACAGCCGAAGGACAAAAAATCTTTTCCTTTCGAGGTGCCAAGATATGGAACAGCCTTTCTACGGAGACAAAACTGGCACCCTCCCTTTACAAATTCAAAGAACATTTGGGTAGATAGGTTTCTCGGATGATCTGGGGTCTGCCTGGCCTTTGGTTTTGGGCTTGGTTTCTGCAGAGTCGGCCATTGGGATTCAGAGTGAGCCTGGTGGCATGTGGTGGGAGATGGAGATGCTGCTGGGTCTGTTCTGGCTCTCTCTGGTTGATTTGGTGGGAATCGGGCCTGGGGCTGGGGGTTGGTGGATCCCTGGGTCGTCTGAGAAGCCTACCTGCCTATCATATTTTCTTTACTTTTTATCCTGCACATAATGCAAATATTGTATTTTATAAACACATTAGCTTTAATTTACTTGCTAAGTATTTATTTTTGTAATTATTGTATTTATAGTATTTTTAGATGGAGGGCCCCTTGAAAAACAACCTTTGTTGAAGGGTCACCCTCCTAAAATGATTGAAAATGAAAATGAAAAATGCAAAAGCAAACTTAAATTCGCAAACAAACTAAGGAGCCTCATCAATAGATATTACTGCCAAATCCATCATTTACAACTTATCAAGTCGAAAACTCAACGAAGAGGAAATATCTGTCTTAGAACTTGGCCTTTCTTTCTGTCCCGCCCAAAAAAACTTCAATTAAGAAAACTTCGCCAAAGACATATTCCAATTTGTTCGAAGACTGAAACTGACAGAGTATTTTGCGAAAAAAGGCCAAGACAACGATGGAAGACAAAAGTCAGCCAATGTAACGGAAGATAGAGAAACTGATCGTTCAAAACTGCATTGGAAACTAAAGAATCCACACTGGTATCCAGAGAAAGTCAGAGAAGGAAGGTCCGCTGGATTAACAACTTTCATAGATAATAACATGGGGGCATAAGCGAGAGGAGTAGATACACTGTAATGGCTTTGGGAAACAGTTGATGCGCCGTTTTCGGTTCAAGAGCACTTAAACGGTTTAAGCACCAAAATTAGGAGGAGAGTAGGAAGAGGGTCAATTTTATTCCGTTTAAGGAGCAATTAAACGGTTCAAGCACAAAAATTAACTATAAAGTTAACATAAAATAAAGGTGAACTGTGACTGTTGTTAACCATTATATTGTTGTTGCTGATAATAATAATTACCTTTTAACTGTATCAATGTTAACTAACCCTTACATGGTTGTCGTTCCCATAGTGACAGCAAAAAGTAAGCCCCTAAATCTTATTTTCAGCTACACGAGTATTACTGAAAGGAGACAACAAGGAGACACAGTGCTGCTTTCCAAAAGCTCCAATGGTTGACAAAGGAACGCAATACACTCAACCAGACGATGCAATGTATTTGTCACAAAGTCAGAGCTCTATCAACACGTCAGCATCAGATATCGACGACAATGGTTACATGAGTGATATGAATGACTTTGATACGAACACCTAAAACCACGTGATTAAGTCAGATGAACTCAGTTGCTATGACAATGAATTGTTTCAGTTTCTGTGTCAGTAAGAAGAGCGTAAGTTATGATTAGCATGATTATCGGTATACAGAAGCGCGTACAGAAGGTCCTGGGGACAAGGTCGGAGTTGGATTTAATCAGATACTTGCATCAAGGATCTTAGGACACGGATGTTTTGATTGATTATTTATTTACTTTGTTTTGATCCCCGTGTCCTGTTTTGTTGTCTTGATTTCTGTTCTGTTTCGTTTGCAATTGAGTGTGTTAGGCCCAACCGCTCTCAGGTTGTTCGGATAGAGTTCCCTTGTATTTTTGTGTCTTAGTGCGCCTTCGCACAAGAAAGGTTTTTAAATCCGCAAAGCCAAGGAAGATTTTCCTTTGATTGAGCTAACAAATCTTCAAACTTTGTCGAATATTTTTCGATTGATCATTTCTCTGGTGTTTCATCTCATCATCCCAATCAGCACACTTGAAATAGGATCTGTACCAATATTAAGGTAATTTCCTGCAGTTTCAACTTCCTGTCATTAGTGCCACTTTTTGTTTGTGCCATTTGGGCTATTGGTGACATCATTTTTAAAACCTTCGTCTACAGCCATAATCAGCACACTCAAGATAGGCATTGCAAAAATTTTGAGAAAAGTTCTGTGCAATTTCAACTTTAGGTCATTTGTGCCACTTTTTGTGCCATTTGGACAGCTTTCATGATAACACTTTCAAAATCTTCGCTGATATTCATAATCAGCACACTTGATATGGATTTTGTGCTAATTTTTAGACAATTCCGTGCAATTTCAATTTTATGTCATTTGTGCCACTTTTTGTGCCGTTTGAACCACTTTAGTGACAATATTTTCAAAATCTTCATCCATATTCATAATTAGCGTACTTGAAATAGGCTTTGTACTAATTTTGAGATAATTCTGTGCAATTTCCAACTTAGGTCGATTGTGCCACTTATTGTGCCATTTGGACCACTCTAGTGACAATATTTTCAAACTTTTTGCCCATAATCAAAATAAGCGTACTTGAAATAGGCTTTGCACAAATTTTTAGATAATTCTGTGCAATTTCAATTTTAGGTCATTTGTGCCACTTTTTGTGTCATTTGGATCACTTATGTGGCAATAATTTTGAAATTTTCGTTAATTTTCATAATCATCGTACTTGAAATAGGCTTTGCACTAATTTTGAGATAATTCTGTGCAATTTCCAATTTAGGTCGATTGTGCCACTTATTGTGCCATTTGGACCACTCTAGTGACAATATTTTCAAACTTTTTGCCCATGATCAAAATAAGCGTACTTGAAATAGGCTTTGTACAAATTTTGAGATAATTCTCTGCAATTTCAGTTTAGACCATTTGCACCACTTTTTGTGATTTGGACTACTCTAGTGACAATATTTTCACCAGGTTCTCTGACGTACGTTAGGAATTCTTTGAAGAACCTTTATGGGTTCTCTCAAGTACCTTTAGTGGTTCCTTTAGGGGTTCTTTGAAGAACCTTCATGTGTTCCCTAAAGAGCCTTTATGGGCTCTCTCAAGAACCTTCATGGGTTCTTTGACGATCCCTTATAGGCTCTCTGAAGAACCTTCATGGGTTCTTTGGAGAACATTCATGGGTTCTTTGAAGAACCTTTGTGGGTTCTCTAAAAAGAGCCTTTATGGGCTCTCTGAAAAACCTTCATGGGTTCTTTGAAGAACCCTTATAGGCTCTCTGGAGAACCTTTATGGGTTCTCTGAAGAACCTTTATGGGTTCTCTAAAGAACCTTTATGGGTTCTCTGAAGAACCTTTATGGGTTCTTTCGAGTACCTTTATGGGTTCTCTGAAGAACCTTCATGGGTTCTCTACAGAACCTTTATGGGTTCTAGGAAATACCTTTAGGGGTTCCCTGAAGTACCTTTATTGGCTCTCTGAAGAACCTTCACGGCCTCTCTAGAAAACCTCTAGGGGTTGGGGTCCTCTTAAGTACCTTAAGGGGTTCTTTGAAGAACCATTGCTAGAGGTTCTTTGAAGAACCCCTGACTTGGGGTTCTTTGAAGAACCTTCAGGGGCTCCATATTTGTATTCTGCTGAAGAACCCTAAAAGGTTCTTCGTAAGCCACCTTTTTTCTGTGAGTGTACGCGACAATGAACTCGAAGTAGTTCAAAAACAAAGTACCTTGGAGTTCAAATCGATTGCTGTTTGGATTGGAAAGAACAAATTAAGGCAGTTTCTACTAAGGTCTCCAGGGCAATCGGCTTTTTAAGACATGCTAAATCCTTTCTGCCTCAGGCAAGTTTAAAAACTCTTTACACTGGTATTGCCGAGCCCCACTTTCGATACTGTTGCTCTGTCTGGGGTTGTGCTGGATCTACAGACATCAACCAGCTGCAAAAGCTCCAAAATTGTGCTGCTAGAATCATCACAAATAGCAGCTTTAATACCCAAAGCATACCACTTATTGCAGAGTTGGGCTGACAGACCATTGAAGAACTCATTGATGACGAGTCCAAAATAATGGTCTTCAAGTCGCTCAACGATTTGGCTCCACAATACATGAGCAATCTCTTCACGAAAAACTCAGGATGCTCCTCCCACAACCTCCGGAACACCGAGACTGATTTAGCCCTAATCTTACCGGGGGGTATTTTCCACCCCCCTCATGGTTTTTTATTCGCTATTTCTTTGTTTTAGGAGAAATCATCCCCAAACTCACTGACTTTCAGTTTTTATATGTTAGCCACATATTTCTGGAAAAAAATTCAAAATGGTAGCCACCTGCACGTGACAACACCATATTTGGAGAGTGGTCGATCGAAGTAAGGTTTAATTAGTCATTTCTATCGGTAAAACTAACGAAAATGGGTTGATTCTTTGTGAGCTAATAGTATTTACTAATTAAATCCAAAATTTGTAGCTATTTTTAGAACTCGATGACGTCAGCATCCTCTATTTTGTGTGACGTCATTGATGGCGTCATTACTGATGATGTCATCGGATATTTTCAAGAATATTTTTTTTGAATTCTCAATTCAAAATTTGATCGTTTCATAAGATTTTTGTTTCTTTAGCAAGCATTGAACATGTTTTAGGAAATGGAAACGTTAGCATTGGTTTTGATGCTTGAAAAATTTTGACGCCATTTTTGATACTCTGTGTAATTATTGGTATTAGCCTTGTTCTTACCGCGCGGACTGGGAACTGGTTTCTTTGCTTGTGGGGGAAAATTGCATTGTTGTTGTTGTGGTTTCCATTCTTCTTATGTTGTTGGTTACAAAATGGTTTGTTGGTTTTGCAGCTCCGCTCTTTGCTTTAATAATCACAATTCTCTTGATGACAAAGGTAAACCGATGAAATTCTACAGGCTTCCTCGAAACCCACAGATACAGGTGGAGTATCAAAAAATTTTTAAAGACCTCAGGTTTTGTCTGGAAGAACGGACATATTTGTGCTGAGCATTGGAAAAATGGCGTAAGAAAGGAAACAAACGATTTGCCTAATGTAGCAGTGCCTTCTAGTCAGGTTGACTTTCATCGTATAAAATATGAAAATGCATTAAAGGTTATTAATACTGCTACTAATGTATCAGCAAAGCAGAGGGAAACCTTATAGAAAGCGAAGAAAAAGTATGAAGTTACAATGAGGATAGCTGAAAGTGCCTCAAGTAATGCAAAATCAGAAAGGAGAGTATTGCCTCAGAGATGTAATGGTAAGGAAGCATCTGCCTCAGCATGAAACTCGAATGTTTGTGATAATGATGTATTTTCAACTTCGCAACAACAAGAGGCTCAAGCAGTTGCTAATTTGGAAAACCAATAAAAGATCTGCAAGATTCATTTATTCACTTGGAGATCAGGAACCAAGAGCTTTTATCTGTAATTGGTAAACTTCAGGAAAAAGAATTTACTTATACGAATTTGGTGAAAAATTCAAAGAACTTTTTCTATCTCACTGGGTTAACAGTTGAACAGTTTGACTTGATCATTGCATGTGTTCAGCCTTATGTTCAATTGATCGCCTACCCACACTCAAAGGGTTCAGGTCAGCGATCTGTTGACACAAAAACTGAGCTAGTGGTAGTTTTGGCAATATGCAGACATTCACCACATTGTGGTGTGATGGCTATTGTGCTAGACAAGTCAAGAATTACTGTTCAGAGGAATTTTACTGCATGGATCATTTTCTTGGCAACAGTATTCAATCAGGTAGATCTCAGGCCATCTGACAAGTTTTTATTGCATAAGATGCCAAAAATTTTCAAAGAAACAGGTCATGGTAAAACTGACTTGATCATTGATGCAACTGAATTCAAATTTCAAAGTGCAAGTAACTTTGAATTAAATTCTTTGATGTTTTCGAATTATAAGAACACTGTGAAAGGAAAAGCCCTTATTGGTATTACCCCTCATGGTATGGGAATGTTATTCAGTGAAATATACCCTGGGTCTATTTCAGATTCAGAGATAACAGAGAAAGCTGGGGCTCTTAATTTTGTTGAAGAAGAACATGAAATAATGTCTGACAGAGGATTTTCTATACAAGAGTTGTGTGCAATCAAAGGTGTTGCTTTGAACAGACCAAAACAGAAGGATTGTGATCAGTTTTCTCAAAAGGATGTGGCTTTAAATTTTGACATTGCAGCAACACGGATACATGTTGAGGGAGGGGTTTATTGGCAGGGTGAGAAACTGGACAATTTTAAACAAAGTTTGGCCTTTGAACCAGATCGACCTACTTTCATCAACATTGCAGATGCTTTGTCATGTTGTTTACTTGACCATGGCTCCAATTGGACCAAAAGAGTACATAATGAGAAAGTTGATTTTACTGTTCAAAAATACTCTGTAATTAAATCCTTTTTCTTTTGTCATTTTGTCGATACAGTAAAAACCTACATATAAGAACCTACAATTTGCAAGTTAGCCTGACTAGATTCTTACTGTATATATTGGGTATTTATTGGGAAATAAGGCTGTTCAGGTTCTCAAATTGGCACTTATTCTATTTAAGGCTTTCAGATATTTCTTTTGTTCAGATTCAAACTTCAAGTCTAGTACTTAATGTCAGTTCACAACACTTGTGTTCATGAAGTCTTATTCACAACAGAAGTTTGCAGAAGAATCAGAAATTTTATATGATCTAATGAAAAGCTTTCAAAGAGCCACTTGAGACAGGAGTACTTGAAATAATGAAGAGGACATTAAATACTGCATTTTCAGATTTTTTGCAATGTGCACATATGGTATTATCAGTTTGTAGATTCAATGACAGACCAACTGGACTTTTAACTTGATTTTATGATCTCTACATATAAGAACCTATTTCAAATTTTGGGCTGAATGGGTTCTTATAAAATGGGGGCCTAATTTTAAATTTTAGCCGGAAGGTTCTTAATCACCAGGTTCTTATATGCGGGTTTTTACTGTAATAACAGCAAAGTAATTATATAACATTTTCTTGAAACTTATCTACAAACTTAGCCTGTGGAAATTTTCACATAAAGTTTTTATTATTGTTCTAAGTGTTTTTAAAGATTCAAAGTTTGGTATGACACCAATTAACTTCCCACCAAGCATTTTGTATTCTTTCAACTCTTGATGTGGCCATACCAGGATCTTATTGTTGCATATCATTGCATCTACAACATCCTGGATAACTGAGATGAGAACATAATTCCTTTTAATAAGAAAGTAATGGCTCCTCCCAGTTTCAGGGTGGTATGATTGCAGTACCACAAACATGGCATTGGTGCATTTCATTTGCAACTGGTATTGCACAAAGTACTGTGGACAGCTGTTCAATCCAACAAGAGGACCATCTTAGTTTTCTGCTCGAGTTTTAACCTCTAACAGAATTGTTGCTGGTCCAAGTCGTTGCTAGGATCTATGAAAAATCCACAAGATTTGATTTTGGCATTAGAGTCTTGCATCATTTTTTTTAATGGCAATGGCTTCAAATTTCCTACCCCGTTCAATGTTTCTTATCCTTGAAATATCATTTTCAACATGTCCTTCTCTTACGATATTCATGTAAGCATTCAGTTTTGCCTTGCCGTAAAAGCCAAGAAGAGCTGGAAGTCTGCTAGCAGTCACTTTATGTCCCCTTGCTTCTTGCGATGCTTCTGTATTTTGTACAGTGTCAACATAATAAGAGCCTCCTGGGCATGGGGCTTCCAAAAAAACTGATGTCAAGTTTTACAATGGGAAATCCTTCTGATAACTGCCTATCTAGGTCATCCCATACCTCCTTGTGGACCAGGTTTTGGCTGTTGTACACTGTCACAGTCTTTTTAGTTGTCAAAGGAATATCTTGTTCAATAAGAGGTTCAGTTAAGCTTAATGTCTGGTCATTCCTTGGCTTCACCAGGTTGCTTTTAGAGGAATCGTGTCTTGCTGTGTTGTTTTCCTTGACAACAGGCAAGTCAAAACTGTTTTATCAAACAGTTCAGTCTTGCAATACTGATGGTCTATGAGTGCACAGGCTGCATGATAATTATACTTGTAAATCAAGTGCTGCTCTAATGAGGATTTTCTCCCAATTTGAGAGTTCACAACAACTGAATGAATATGATCTTCAACTGGCTTCTCTTTTGTTAGCTTTTCAGTAAGCTCATTGACAATTTGACTGACGTTCCTTTTTAAGTAGCTTTCAGATGGATCAGCTGGTGAAATGACAACTTTTTTATTTTCCCTCTTGATTCTAGCTGATTTGGCCTTTAATTTCCTTGAGAGGAATCATTGGAATTGATCCCTTCCTTGTTCTCCTGTGCTATTTCTGCAATTGCTGAGTGCATGTGAGCTCAAGGATCTTTTCACCGGTCTCATGATAATGCTTTATAAAAAGCAACAAGGCACAAAACATTGCAACAAAGCCCACTTGTCCCAACTGGGCAAATACAGTAAGCACTCTGCAGTTGTTTGTCTTGAAAAAGCACTACTGCAGGTCTACGCTGCTGCCCACATGACTTTTTAATCATTGCCTTTGCAAAAATCTTATTGCTGTCCATTATAATCTTCACAGAGGCAATTTTTTGGCTTTGCAACATCCTGCAAGCCTTTTGCTGCTGCCCTGAGTTTCCTGCAGTTTTGCAGAAACATTCCTGTTAAACACATCTTCAGTAACCAGAGGAAAGTGATCATAATCTGATTTCCAGTTGGCACTTAGCGGTGGTATTAACACAGGGTCAAGGCTTGTTGAAAACTCATAACTCCTTTTCACTTTATCCTTGAGCTTCTTGACAAGGCCTGGATAGCGTTGGAATTTTCCAATCCTTTGTCGAAGTTCTTGAACTGTACTGCTGGTTGATTATCCTATCTTTTGAAGCCAATTAACACAATAAATCTTCGACCAAGATGTTGAAACACGACCTTCCATGATGACTTGTAAGATTGTAAGGATAGTTATCGACAGTTCTTACAGAAAAACACATAAGAAGAACACATGCAACAACAACAACGCAATTTTCCCCCACAAGCGAAGAAACTAGTTCCCAGTCCGCGCGGTATGAACAAGGCTAATTTTTTTGTGATCCAAATTAATGGAGAATCATATTCAATGTATCATGAGACAATTTGCATTAAATCAACGCTTTTTTCTTGCTTCTGATGGATTTTAATCTAAAAAAATTGAGAAGAGTGTAATTTTTCTGGAATGTGTCTTTTTTATGACATCATTGTGACTTCACAATAGGTTTTGGAAACACCCAAATCACCATAATTGTTAAGAAAGCATTGTTTTATGCCTCTGTCAAGTCTTGCAGCGATAGGTATTCGGGAAGGCAGTTTTCAACAGGGGGGTGGAAAACACCTCCCCCCCGGCTATGTTAGATTAAAAAAGTCCGGTAGGATTAGGGTTAAGGTTGCCAAAGAAAAAGTCAGCAATTGGGCATAAATGTTTTTCGTACCGAGGAGCTAAAATATGGCATAGCCTTTCTGCTGAGTCAAAGACGGCATCCTCTCTGGATGGTTTTAAGAAATCTGTAAAGAGTTAGTTTCTTTGTTTATTGTATATATTGTATAATTGTAAATAGGCTTTTAGATTATGGTTTCTGATTTTAGTTGTGACTTATTTCAATTATTTATGGTATGTAAGTTTTTAATGGAGGGCCCCTTGAAAACCGGCTTCTGCCGAAGGGCGACCCTCCTAAAAAGATTCAAATATGAAATATATGAAATATGAAACAAAAGTGTCATAAGAAATCATTTAAAACTTTCATCATTTAAATGAAGCTTTAAACGAAGTCCAACATAGAAATGTCCATCCGCGGACATCCGCGCGCACTGTCCGGACGTTTTTTTGAACAGCTCCGTAATGTAAGAAAAAGCGCACTTATTGTGGGTTAAAAGCTGTTAAAATTGATTGCACAAACGGAGTTTAATCATAATTTACTTCTTGGATGTTGATTCCCAGCAATTTTGGATACACTCACTGACATGAATGAGTCATAGCGCGAAGAGATAAACAAAGTTCCAAGCAAGCATGGTTCTACTGAAGGATGAAATCAAGGCCCTCATTGAGGAGGCTCTTACTCCCGTAAAAGAGGATATCAAAAATCTGCCCAACATGGAATGTATAGACAACCTTGTAAGCGCCTTGTCAACAAATTTGACTGTGCAGTTTGAATCCCGCTTCGAAGAACAAGATGCGAGAATAAAGGCTCTTGAAGAAAGGCTCGAAATTCAGGAAAGTAGCATGGCTGTTCTCCAAAAACTCGAGGAGCGAGTAGACAAAAAGATGGAAGCTCTGGAAAAGCTAGAACAGCGTGTGGAGAATGGAGAACAGTACAGTCGGCGAACCTGTTTGAGATTATACAACCTTGATCTACCTCAAGATGGTTCTAAGGAGGACTGCCTGCAAAAAGTTGAGAGCTTTCTGAAGGAATTAAATTGTGGAGTCACAATCGGCATGGTGGACCGTGCTCACCGAATCGGGGAACGCAGTGTGGACGACGATGGTAAAATTAGGCAGCAAATGATAGTCAAGTTCAGAGGTTTCAGAGAACGCACTATGGTTTACAGAGCCAGAAAAAAAGCTGCAACTGCAAAGGTAAGACTCAATCTGACTAAACAGCGACTAAGTTTGTTGAAGAAGGCCAAGGATCTAGTCGAAGAAAGGAAAGATCTATTGGATTACGCTTTTGCAGACATAAACTGCAGCCTAGCTGTAAAGCTAGTGAATGGAAACTTTGTGTATTTCACATCAATTGAAAGCCTGAAATTTAAACTTAAGTGAGTAACTCGAACAATCTCATGTTTTATTGGACTTGGTCGTTTTGGTGAACGTAATTTCACTTTCCAGAACTGTAACGAAAAGTAGTATTTTCGCTCTTGAGTTTGAGTGTTTGTTTGTTTATATTAAGGTAGAGCTTGATTCTATCGGTGGATAGCTCAAATCTGTCTCGAGAACAATTTCACTCTTACGCCTTCTTACTAGTTAGGAAATAGGGTTATGAAATTCTCCTCTTCTTAAACGTAAATTTCAGTTTTACTAGGTCATGTCCTTTGGTCTGACCCCCATCACCTCTCTCTATTTCATTTATGTACTTTTTCATCTTTTTTAATCTATCAGTGGTAGAGTGGTGACAGTGAAATGGTTCTGAGACGTTTTGTAGCTCATGTTAGGTCCAATTTAAATCAAACCCTGCTCCCTGCTTTACATAGAGGGGTTGATCTTTCAGAAAATGGCATAGCAGTTTCGGGTTTTTTTTAAGATTTCTCAGATTTGTCAAAGTCTGTGATTTCCCCCCTTTTCTTTTTCTTCTGAGATTTTTAAAGCTTTTTTAGACTCTGTAAGGCTTTTCTTGAGATTTTTGAGCCATTATGCGACTTTTGGGTGATTATCCTCCCCTGCATGCCTTGTTGTAATTTTCAAGTTTATAGCAAGCACGAACGCAATACTCAATCGGGAATAATAACAAATTAGCTCTCGTTTACAGTGAAAGTTAGGGCTGATTTCCACTCGGTGGAATTTTCCGATTGGATGGGAAATCTTTTGTTTACGTGTGAACATGTTGCTTTGAATTTGAATAGAATATTACGCGTGTCTAACATTTTATTGTGTCAAATTCAGTCCACTCGGAGAGTTTTACTGAGTGTAAGTCAGCTTTTACGCGTTTCTCTGGAAAAACAACCAAAAACAACATTTCGACCAGTTTCGACATTTCATTTCATTTTCATTTTTTAATTCTTTATACACAAAATCCCTTCAGCTTACAACTCAATACCAAATAAGAAAATAAATACCTAATTACATCAATACAATCTATATACAGTTAAAGCTGAATTATGTACAGTAATCTATTTAATAGCAGCTGCTCTTCCAAGGAGTCGTGTTTTATGTTGTGTTCAGCTCGTAAGATAATTTTTCAATTGCTTTTTGAATCTATTAAGTGTAGGGAGCTCTCTGATATTGATGGGAATATCGTTCCAAGCTTTCAGAGCTGAATAGTGAAAGCCTTTCTTGACATATTCAAGGTTGTTTCTTGGGATTTGTAGGTCCCTGCAATTCCTTGTTCTGTAGTTGGAGTGCTGGGTCCTATGATGATATTTATCCCAAAGGCTTTCGGGACATTGCCTGCTGATTATCTTGTATGTCATAACTGATCGATCAAACTTTGTTAGTTGCTCAACGGTCAACCAGTTATGAGACCAATTGTCTTTTAGTCTGGACTGATTAATAATCGAGCGGGCTCTGTCCTGCTGACGTTGGAGAGTATTCAATTTTGATTTATGAAGACTCCCCCAGATAACATTAGCGTATCTCAGATGGCTTTCGACAAGTGCACGGTACACATGATCAAGTTGGGATTGTGAAATAAGATTTTTCAGTTTTTTCATTGATTTTAGACCGCCACTAATCTTTCCTTTCACTTTCCTGAATTGGTCATCCCAGTTTAACCCTTCATCCACCATAACCCCTAATGATTTGGTCTTTGCGACTCGCTTTATTTCTGAATCATTAAGGTTCAGTGGCTCTGAGATTTCAACTTTGTTTGTCCTCCGTGGATGGCCAATAATCATGTATTCAGTTTTTTTCGGGTTTGCGCTTAGTTTGTTTATCCACATCCATTCAGAGATGTTTCTTAATTCTTTGTGGGCATTTGTAAGTAGACCATCAGTGTTACTAGATGTTAATGTAACATGTGTGTCATCTGCATACATGCTAGCCCTGGAGAAGTCTAAGCATTTTTCAAAGTCATTTAGGTAGATTATGAATAGGAGTGGTCCTAAGCATGACCCTTGAGGTATGCCACATGTTACCAATCTAGCTTCTGACTTCTGTCCATTAACTGAACAGAATTGTTTTCTACTAGTTAGGAAAGATGTGAGCCATCCACCCGTATGGGGCGCCATAGCGGACAAAAGTCTACCTTCGTTCTGTGATATGTAAATTTTAATTTACCATGTGTAATGTGTTCATTATCTTTGTCTAACATATTTTACTATGTCCAGTGATACTTATTCACATGGTCCGATTCCCAATCTTTCCAGTGTTCAATTTAGACATCATAGGAAGTATTAGACATCGCAGAAAAATTTAGACATCGTAAAAAATATTAGACATCATAAAAAATTTTGGACATCATTAAAAATTTTAGACATCACAAAAAATTTTAGACATCGTAAAAAAATTAAAGATCGCAGAAAAATTTAGACATCATAAAAAATTTTGGACATAATTAAAAATTTAGACATCATAAAAAAATTTAGACATGGCAGAAAAATTTAGACATCATAAAAAAATTTAGACATCGTAAAAAAATTAGACATCATAAAAAACTTGAAATGTTTATAGCACATGCGCACATTCGCACGTGGAGCTGCAGCTCTGGTTCCCGAAGTGTGCCTTGCACTAAGATGTTCTAGGAAAATTAGGCAGGAAATTAAATGGCCATGTAAAGGTGAAGAAGGATCGATGATGGCACGTGAACAGCTTCCACAGATGGGGCTGGGGAGGGACACTTTGCAAGCAATTGCAAATTCTCTGATCTCCAGCCCACAGTTCCAAGAAACTGTTGAAACAATTGTAAGACAGGCTGGCAACCAACTGCAAGGAGGCCCTCGTCGAGGAGAAAGTAGGCTTACTACTGATGCCAGCCACCCGTACTCAATGTCCAATCAACCCAATTCCAGGACAAGAAACTTTACAACCCCCGAAGAGGAGATGTCCACGTTGTTCAATATCAGCAACAGGTCCAGATCAGCAACATCATTTAGGCCAAACATGGCCCGTCAGAGCCATAGTCGGAGCGGAATAAATGTCCGACGTCCACCTCCAAGGGTTCAAGCCCGAAACACTCCATACATAATAAAAGAAGTGGTACTATTAGACAACAACAAGGAGAACAAGGTACTGCGACCACCCAAGAAGGCACAGCTAATGGAGAAAGGTAAATTTTCAATCATAATATGGGCTTCTTTTACATTCCAATCCGTCTGCATATATCAATATTATCATTTCATTCATCGATTTTGGTACCAATGCAACTGGCCAAATCAGTTCAGTTTACGTCCACCATTTTAGGGTGCCGATACTCCGGCCACTGCCGGAGCTGTGGCCGGCTTATTCTGGCACTTGTTGCATTTATTCTCTGGTCTGGCCAGGCTCTGGCCATTTTGATCTCACAGCTTTAATCCCGCACATTATAATAATATAATGATTATAAATGCCCACAGCAGTTTTAGAGTTTTTCTACTACTTTTGCCAAAAGTACAGACTCTTATAAACCAAAATTCGTAGTTTACTCTCATTTTCTATGGAATACTTTATTATTAAAGTTTCAGCTCCTGCCAGTGCTCTGGCCACCAAGTAGCTCTGGCAAGGGCACTTTTTGCACCTAACCAAGTACCTAACTTCAGTTTTTAAGGCTTGTATTGTTAGAAGAGAAGAGACCATTTTGATTAATTTAAGACAACGTACCACTTTAAAAAATTTTCAAATGTCACATGATCAGTGATCAATGAGGTAAAGGAAGGGCCAAATGCTCCTAAGTATTTGAATAACTTTTGACAGGTAAGTCATATTGACATGAAATTGGCATAGTTGAACAGAGTGTTTGAAGTGCTTTCAAACCAGTCTGCAGAGTATGGCACTTTTCGACGAGATCTCTGGTGTGCAAGGGCAAAATTGCCGGTGTGCAGGTGTGCATCAACACAAATTTCTGGTGTGCTGGTGTACACCAAACCATTGTGGTTAAAATTTGGGGAAGTTATTGTGCATTTCTACATTTCAATGATATTCCAGAGACTCAAATTGATGAATACTTTTCTCTGCAAAATCTTTTTGCAAGTAGACTAATATTTCTCTACTTAAAATGCTCAAAAATTTCGAGTACAAAACAAGCAAACATGAGATTGGCAGAGGTGTTCAGAGCAAAAGTAGAGGGCATGTCCTCAAAAAATTTCCTGAGGGCTTTCCCTCTCTCACTGTCCTCCATTTATCATTTATTTTATTTTACTTTTCCCCCCATTTATTTGTCATATCTATGTCTTGATTTCTAAAATTAGTGGAGTTTCTCAGGGCCTGCTCTATGTTGAGTTCATAGGTAATGGTAATTCAATAGGACCACACCCTGACCACTCCCATCTACATTGTCACACCCAAATCTACCTGGTGTGCAAAAGTTTTGGGAGGAAAATATCTACGGTGTGCACACGCCATACTCTGCAGACTGGCTTTCAAATGATGTACAACTTTGTGCATTTGGATGAAATTTAAGAAAAATGTATGACATCATCGATGATATGATGTCATAATTGACACATTTCAAAAACCATTTTAGGGGAAATTTTTTCATTGAAACTTACTAAATTGACCATGCAGATTCCGACTCTGCAGTCAGAAAACACTTTGGGCATGACCACTTTTCCTATCTATTGTGTCATAGGGAAAATTACGAGGCCAAAGTATCATTCTGATGTATAATGGATGTTTTCTGACTGCAGAATCGGAATCTGCATGGTTAATTTAGTAACATTCAATGAAAAATTTCTCCTTATGGTTTAGGAGCATTTAGCCCTTCCTTGACCTTGCTAATGCTACCCATACTACCCATGTAATGCTACCCATTTTACCCCAGTAGACCCTATATATTGTATTCATCAATAAGTAACTCTTCCTTTAAAGCTTTCTACTTAACACTTTTCCTTACAAAAGAATGTTTGTCTGTGAAGAAATGTATTTGTTGAGCTCATCCACACTTTTATTACCATGCTTGAGTGTTAAAAATTCAAAACTTTCATAAATGTTATATTCTCATAAGGATACGCGCACCATGATGTACAGCTTGACAGAGGGCTTAATGCAGACCAAGTGTATAGAGTATTTGAAGAATTGTTTAAATCACAACTTAACAACATCAGCTGGGAAGAAAATGAGAAGAAGTAAGCTGACATCCTCAAGTACTTTGCATTTTTGATTCCCAAACAGCCCCAAAATCATTGTTATACATCATCATCATCTTCAGTACATATTACTTGAAATTTATGTGTAATGCTTTGTTTGCACTCTGAAAAAGCAAGGTTTTTTTCTCAAGAATACAGGAATTCATGTCTAAATGGTTAAGGTGATTTACTACAGCTTGTAGTTTTATTTTCTCTCTGACTTGGTAACTGTGATTCTAAATTTGTTAATTTGACTGAGCTTAATTTTTTCCAGGGATGAAAAATGAAACTACTTTTTCAAACCACTATTTCATTGTATTTCTTCACCTTTGTACATTGTGAAATGCAAGAACTTTATGGTATTGCTGGTGTAAAACATGGTTTCAATTATTCAATCATGACTGCAGTTTTGTAATCACAGACACTGATTCGTTATTCTAGAGTACTTTAGTCTTGCTTGAAAGTGTGAACTTTGTTGCCTTCCGGGTCTTCTGGGCTTGTAAAAGAATGGAAATCGTAAGGCCAACAAGTGCTCATGCTCCCACAAAGCTCCCAGAAAATCCATTTGAAGATACTTTGTGCCTGTCGCAAAAAGTGACATTGACAAATCTTTGTTAAATCTCTTTTTTGCAAAGTGTAATTGCAAAAATGGTTTTCATGTATTGCCCCTACAGTTTTCTATTCTACTGCCTCTACAGGTTTCTGATAATGGCAGGAGTAGGACAAGCCCTGATAGAACCACGACTTGCAAATGGTCAAGAACTAAATGCGGAGACTTTGCATCGCCAATTTGGGCAAAAAATTGTCTGGCTGGTGCCAACAAAGTCACTCCAGGTAGGATTCAGTGGGGTCATCCATTTACAGTAGTAAATACTATAATTATGTTAGTAGATATGATCAGACAGCTTGATTGAGATTAAATAGTTACAGTATGGGTGAGTGAAAAACAGGGGCTGTTTTGTCACTTTCTATTAATAAAAGTTATCTTTGATAGCTCATTCCATTGCAAGAAAGCTGAGGAAGAAATTCAATTTTTTGGTCAAAATTGGCATTTTAATGCCATAATTGCAAGCAATTTTGGTAAAATTTTGTTTCGTCTATTCCTACCATAGGCTTTACAGTAAATTAGACTCATATTTATTCATGCATGTATGCACTTCTTAACCAACAAAAAAGTTCCTATACCAAATTAAGTCCAGGCATGTATTGTGTACAATGGGAAAAGCTGTTAACAGGCAGTGTCATTTATTATTTGCAGTTTTAATGGATTATCAATTTGATTATCATTGTTAGAGAGCAACCAGTTACCTAAAATCAATACATTTGTACCAAGATGGGTAGATACATCCATGGAGTTGCAAAAAAATGACGGATTTCAACCAAAGTGATTTATCTAAAGAGACTAAATTTCTAAAAACATTATCTGATTTTGACTTGCTGCTGTGATATAAAAGGTCAACAAACCAGACATTTATGACTTATTTTTCATGAAAAAAATATGGGCTGTCAGCTGCCTATTTTTGCACTCATCCAGTGCTTAAATTATCCTATAGAAAATGCTTGCTGATGATAGTTGCCAAACCTTATCCATTGTAGGTGTCTGCACAATCCCTAAGGGGTACTCCCTTACTTTCAATTTTTTTGGGGGGTTGGTCCATGCCACTATTTCCATTATATATCGACTCTTTGTTTGGGAGACCCCAATTACTGTTATTCATTTCTGGGGCCTATGCAGAGGAACATTTATTGAATGGGCCACTGTAATTAACTGCTCCAAATTGCACAGTCATTGCTGCTGCAGATTTGTGGACCCCAAATATTGAATTTCTGCTTACTGTTATTCACAGGCCCCAAAAATAGATTTAAACTTAGATTTCAGACTCCAAATATTGGCGATGACCCTGATTGAAAGTTGATGGGTACCCCCCTATGGCAGAATCTTTGAAAATTAGGGGTCAAGAGCTTAAAAGGTCTCACTTAATAACTCCACCCATGGCCGATGCAAAAATTTAGAATGGTTTCTCAAATTGGTGGATTATTGGGAATGTCTAGAGTTTTGTATCCTTTCATGATGATTTTAGTGTATTTAAGGAATGCTATTTGCAACTATTTTAGGAAGATGCAACAACTGACCAATGTCTAAATTGTGGTGAAATGATAGTAATCTCTGAAGCTGACATTCATAACCAAGTTTGCAATGGTGGTTCAAGTGGCAGCCAGCGCACAATACCACCTTTTTTTCTGTCTAGTAATACTGACTTGCCTGAAGATCTTGGAGCAGAAACTGCAACATTCCAACCAAATGAAGAAATTCCATACAACAATGGTAGTATAGAAACACGCAGTACTCTAGCAGCCATGTTTCCGGAAATTTCAACTGCCCGGCTTGATGCTGTTCTTCAAACATCAACCAGCTGGGGTAATGCCATTGACATGCTCACTGATAAGCCCAGGATACAAGAGGACCTAAGGAATGTGGAAGATGTCATACACCAATTTAAACAGTCAGTCCTTCCAGAGTCTAACATTTCGTACTTTTTAACAGTGCGAAGGGAGCATATTCTTCGTGATGGTATTCGCTTCTACAAATTGGCTGCTGCACAGAAGGAATTGCTGTTCAGAGAATTCCTTGTAGAATTTGAGGGGGAGCAAGGAGTTGATGGCGGAGCATTGAAAATGGAGTTTTTCTCCACGTTTTTTGATCTAATGAAGCAAGAAATGTTTGAGGAAACCCCAACAGGCTCCCTCATTCCCAAAAGGTCAGGTTGGAATTTGCAGCTGTTTAAGATTGTTGGCATTGCCATTGGTCACAGTCTCTTACACAATGGACCCTCATTCAATGGATTATCAAAATGGAGTTATGCTGTGCTAGCCGGGAAAGATGAAAACTGCATTATTGGCTTGCTGTCTGCCAACCATTTCAGAGAAACTATACCCTTGAATGCAGGAACTGCCAGCTTAATTGACCTTCTAAACAAGCTTGAGCAAGTGAAATCAGATGAAGAGATAAACAACATTTTTGATACCTCTGCAGATGGTCCTGCCTATGAGCAGCTTGTTAATTCATCACAGTGGCCAATAGACAGTACAATTACATTGAAAAATTTGGAGGCACTTAAGGCAATGCTTGTATGGGAAGAGCTATTTGACAAGAGAGAGAGGCAGTTAAATGCAATCAGAGAGGGTCTGCAACATGTTGGTTGCTTATCATATATCGTTGATCATGCAGCTCTAATGTCAATCTTATTTGAAGATTATCAGGGTGAATTGACACCAGCAGTCCTTCATTCCATTATTGAGTGGGACTCAGTAGAATCGATGGAGAACAGGGAAGTCCTACTGTGGCTAAGAAAGTACATCGATCAAAGTAACGAGGAACATCTTATGATGTTCCTGAAGTTTGCAACGGGGCAGTCATCACTCAAGCCGATAGATCCACCAAATATCTCGTTAGGATTCACAGGAAAGGAAAAAGTATTCCCTGAGGCAGTTGCTTGTGCAAACACCTTGTTGGTTCCTCTTGGCAACTGCAGCGAAGAAGAATTTTTTCAGAAGATGAACATTGCTTTAGAATGTGAATCTGAAGGGTTCGCAAACCTGTAACTATTCTAAGGGTATTTTCATTGTTGTTTGGATATTTGAGTAAAAAATCTCAGATTCGCAGTTGCATGTTAGATTCGCAGCATTTCAAGCCAAGGAGGAAATGATTTTGGCTGAAAGTGTTTTTTGTTTATTTGCAAGTTGCGGAAAGTACACTGGGGCTGTACATCGTATTCCTTTCCGTGGTGAGATAAAAGTTTTCGAAAGTGCTGCTGCTATTAAAGATAAGTCTGCTTTAACTAAGTAATTAACTAACCTGGCTTTTGGCAGGACAACAATTTGAACAACTGCGCCGCCTACTTGTCCATTGTAGTTGTTCGCTGTCCATTTTTATGTTTTAAGAATGAAAACATTATGGTTTTTCTCCAACGATAAGGAATACACCTACTTACCAATATAGAGACATACGAGTCAGGAATGTTGTGACACTGGGCATTAATTATGCATACACCTGCGAAACCACGCTTACTGTTTGAAATCTTCAACATGAACGACTTTTGTGAAGGGAGCCAACCCTTATAATACTGTAAATAAAACGTGTGGCATTGTTATGGTGATAACTTGCCCCAAGAGTGTTTTTGCTATCTTGCAATCATCTATCTTAAAGATGAGTAATGTTACCATGTTAGGCATTGGTCATGAATTCTTGCTGGGAAGGGGATGGAAGGCATTTACAAATATTTGATAGAATTTTCGTAGCCCCCTCTCTGGTTTTCTTGGAAATTTTGGGTCCCCCTTCAAAGCTGCACAGAATATATTCATCCCCTCCCTGCACAAATACCGGGTGTCCCAGAAAAACGGTAACAGATTTGATCAGGACTAAAAATTCAGCTTGAATCAATTGGTAATATTTTTTAAATTAATCCACAATAGTTAACTTGAAGATAGATGCCTTTTTTGGTATTGGTGCATTGAGAGAGGACCTTTTTGATCTTGAATGTCTAGATTTGCTTTCACCTCAAAACAAGAGCTTTTGGGTTTTGGCCTAAGTTGTCAATGCCCTTGCCGTGTAATCTCCTGAGTCGTAGCGAAGTACACTCAAGAAGTCTCGTGCTTCGGAAAATTCTTAATTGAAATCCCGATCCAACTTGACGATCAAATTCACGAATTTTGTCCCGAAGAGACATATCAGTTCATTCTACTAAGGCTTTTAATTACATCTGCCGATTAAAAGTTTTTCTTCAGCGAAATAATTCCCTTGGGTGTAAAAAATTCTTAATTATTTGAATAAAATCAATTTGCTTTGATTAGAATTATTACAAAACAAATAATTACATATAACGAAAGGATGAAAAATCCACAAGAATTTCTCAATGTTATCCAGGCTGCGAGACTATTTGATGTCAGTTCAGTTAGGAATTCTGTTGTTGTTCAAGTAGAAACATAACTTGCTTCTGTTGTTTTGTTTGCTTACCAGACATTATAGTGTTGTTATCGTTCATAAAGCATTTAATTTTTTCAAGAACGTTGCATTCTACTTTATTAGCCAGCTTTTTCTAAACAGTTATTAATTTTTAAACATTGCAATGACGCTATGACATAGCAGATAGCAATACGACCCACTTTTAATAGGTACGAAGTAAGATGAGCAAAAGTGTAGAAAACTGGGGGCTGGGGGGGCTTCGTTGGAAGAATGTGCGAAAATCGGCCGTGATCGGGCAGAAATTGGTCTAAAGTTGGGCAAAATTTTCATAAAAATGGCAATTTTATCAGACAGCCTCACCCAATTTGATCTCCCTGATGCGCTCATGAAAATGAGAGCATATACAAGTGAGGTAGTGTCATGCGAGGGGCAAATCACTGATGTTTTTGTACACATTCCGTGCAGTCACAGGCAAATCACATACTAAAATCACAAAATCACAAGAATAACATGCAAAAAGCACAAAAATCACAAATCACTCAAAAAATTATTGAAAAGTCACACGAAAAGATCACTAAAAATCACAATAAGCCAAAAAAAGATTACACAGAGAAATCTTGTGATTTTAAAATCACAAAAGTCACGTGTGTACGGTGGCCGTACGTACGTGCGCTATTTTGAGAAGTGATTTGCCCCTCGGTGTCATGCACTAACGAACAAAGAACACCATAAGTCGAGCCGGATCGGAAGGGGCGGGGCGGTGAAATCAGGAGATGAAATCAGATAACCTTGCATAAGCTAATTGTCCTTTATGTTTCCCTCAGTGATGAAATATAAAAGCGTTTTCACGAAAGAAAGTCCCAAAGAGCTCTTCTGATATTCAAGTAAGAATTTATGTGATTATCACAGCTACCATCACTTTGCACCAAGGATGAAATGTATCTGTTTTGGGCATTTGATAATTGGATCGAAATCTCAGGGACATGAACACCTCCATCTTCTTCACTCTCATCTCTTGCCCACGGACCATCTTCATCTATACCAAATGCTTCCAGCTCGTAATGTGTCAGCGCCTCAAATTCTTCCCTGTTGGAGTCTTGATAGGATGTCATTCCATCATACCAAATTTGGTGTGGATACATGTTTCTGGCAGTACTCATAGGATGCTCATTCCAATCGATTTGCAATTCTCGCAGGGCAACGTTAATGTAATCGGTGAATGCGATGTGGAGACTAAACAAGTCGATATCATCTGAAGGATCAAGCATTCCTTCGTCCTCGATAAAATAAAAGATACCTTGAAAGCGTCTAACAAATGCCCTTTTCACATCACACCAAAGTCTTTCAATCCTCTGATTGTGGACCGAGGCTCCAGTTATAAAACTACCGCGGTTAATCCCCCTGTTATAAAGCATATAACGACAGACATCGACATTTTCAACTCCCATATCGGCCCGAACCCTCGAAGGCAGTCCATGGTCTCTGACAGCTTCCTGGAAGAGATCAAGCACCGTTGCTGCTCTGTTGTTCGTGCTGTATTTGAGATAAACGATCTTGCGACTGTATCCGTCGATTTCACCGTGAATTACAAACCGCCATCTTATAAGCTTGTGATGCCCATCTATATGCCTATGAGGAAAGATAGCAATTATCTCTGTTGTCGTGGTAAGGAGTGGGAATTGAATAAATATCAAAAATGCGACAAATTACGATGTGAATGCTTCCCAAGAGGATTACTATTTTGCCATTTTTGGGGTGTATTTTTTCGGGAAATGAAATAAACTAACGTGTTTGACAAGATCCAAATAGACATAAATTTTTGGGAAATGATTCTTTCGGGTATTGATCGTTATCAAAGGTCATTTACTTGATTAAAATTTTAAGTTCTTGTCACATTTTTGGGTGTTAACTTTGAATGGTCCATAAGTTGGGGTGTGGTTTTCGAAAAAATTCATAAAGTTAAGGGTATGATCTTAGACGGCAAAATGGCACACCCCCATTATCTGCCTTCTAAAGTTGCCCCTCGGGAGGGAATATAAAAGGAAACCCGGATCTTGTCACTCAGGAAGAAATATAAGGACATGTTTTTCGTGAGTGGCAGAAAACTGCCATTTGTGACTATCTAAAGATAGAAATCAAATGTTTTAGACTTTTAGCTCGGTTTCATAATTTCTGAAAGGAGGACAAACATTTTTTGTGACCAAACTAACAGGTCTTTAAGAATTTTGGAGATATTGGTAGGTCCTTGTGTTTTGGAGTCCATTTGCTCTCGAACTACTCCCCTTTCGTCACTTGAATAAATGAGGAAGAATAGACATATTGTTGTGGGCACAGGAATGCTACAAACGTTTGAGAACGCTGCAAACCTTTCCTGGTACCAACGGGCACGAAAGTTGCATTACTTTCAGAACTGTCTTAGAACCTTCTTGGCAACTAAGATGCTCATAGATTGCTTATTTCTAACTAAAAACTGCTCTTCGGGGTCTTCACAGTTAACGAAGGTACCTTGTATAACGAAGGTAAGGTATTCCTCGTTCGAGAAGAAGTACCTTGTGAGCGAGATCTTGAAGTGAATCATATCTCACAAAGTACTCTAAGATCACATTTTCGTCTGCTTTATTCTGGTTAGCTCTGTGAAAATAAATACTTGACCAAAGAATCATGTAATTTCATTTATGTTTTGCCCCTCCAGTGATACTTTTTGTAATTTTTCGACTTCTAAAACGGCGGATTTTCTGCAAGTCAAAAAAACATCCATAAAGTGAAAGCTGTAAAATTCACCACAAATCAAGTTCATGCAAGAATGCCAAAGAAAATGAACAGGAATTATTTCACTCGATTGCATAAATCTCCTATCTTCGAGGATTTTTCGTTTTTAGGCTAAACTCTCTTTATCTTGAATTTACTTAAAGCATAGCAAAAAAGGGAATTCGCTGAATGCTCAATTAGGGCGAGGCCAGTCTTGTTATGCTGGTTGCGAAGTTTTCGTTCCTGCGTCAACTAAGAAATAGAAACTTACCAAAGCGAATTTGGGCTGGGCACGTTATATACTCGTCTGACAATTGCAAACGTTCTTCTCATAGCTCTGCTCACAGGGTCGACTTCGTTTATTGCATCTCGCACACGGTGTCTTTGAACAAAAATTCCCCTTGCTCTCAGAGAACCAATTACTAGCGACTCTCCAGCATCAGGGAGGGTACCAAGAACCGCTCGGACGGTAGCACAAAGATCATCAAAGCTAATTGCAGTATATGTATTCCTTTGACCACGTTGTGAAGAGAGCTCCATTCCAAACTCTATCCTTCTTCGCCGCAAGGTTTTCTCTGACACACCAAGACGATGAGCCACAATCTTACAGCTTCGGAAGATACTAGACTCCCTTGCTATACTTTCTGGAGATACTTCCATCCGAGGGCGACCGAAAGTTGTAGTTGCATGTGCATCGCTTTGAGTTACGTTCATCCCGAAGAGAAGAGCATTTTCAATGGTTCTGTTCATGTACAGGGCCTCATCCCTCAACCTAAGCATTGCAGTATTTAGCTCAGCTGGCAACTGCATATCGTTCATCCTGTTACTCAGTATGTTTAATACAGGCACAGCATTGTCAAACCATATCTGCCAATGCTCAACTGCATCAAAATTTGCCAGGAGTACACTCCTACGCGCCTCATCAATCGCTACTGGCAAGTATTGGATGAATTCCTGGAAAGTAGCATTAGTCGCCATTTTGAAGAGCAAGCGAAACAAATTTGCGCATGCGCTAATATTACTTCCCACCACCAGAGCACTACACTATTGAATACTGTCAGTTTGGACGTCTAAATTTATGAACGATGTCTAAAATTTTTTTATGATGTCTAAATTTTTTACGATGTCTAAAATTTTTTGTGATGTCTAACATTTTTAATGATGTCCAACATTTTTTATGATGTCTAATATTTTTTACGATGTCTAAAATTTTCTGCGATGTCTAATACTTCCTATGATGTCTAAATTGAACACTGGAAAGATTGGGAATCGGACCATGTGAATAAGTATCACTGGACATAGTAAAATATGTTAGACAAAGATAATGAACACATTACACATGGTAAATTAAAATTTACATATCATAGAATAAAGGTAGACTTTTGTCCGCTATGGCGCCCCATACACCCGAGATTCCTCTGATACCGTATGCACCTAACTTTTTTATCAATATTCTATGATCAACGGTATCAAATGCCTTTTTAAGATCAAGAAATATAGCTAAGTTGAGTTGCTTTTTATCCATGTTATCATACCAGTAATCAGTACTATTTATCAGGGATGTTACGGTGGAATATAATTTTCGAAAAGCAGATTGATTTGGCGTCGATACTTTGTTAGTTATGAGATATTCAATAAGCTGATCGTGAACTATTTTTTCCAACATCCTTGAAAAGACTGAGATGACAGAGATGGGTCTACAATTATTTGCATCTTTTTTTGAGCCCGTCTTAAAAATTGGTGTGACTCTTGCTAATTTCCAGAGCAAACAAACATCAAACAAACAAGAACAAACATCATCTTGTCTGATTGTCTGAGCAATGAAAAGATTGTAAACTCCTGTGAGGCCCTGCATTAATGATGATTCTCCCTAAGGGCTTTTTTCCATCCTGGGGGATCTCCTGGTGCCTGGGACTTTTGTCCATTCTATTACGCTTTATACCGAACCACCACCAAGAAGAGGTCCCAAGCGCTCGGGGGATTCTGCTGGCTGGAAAATAGTCTTTACTCTGTTTATTTGCAAATTGAATCTTTTGAATGGTGCACGAATCTTCAAACCATCGTAAGTCTTTTGACTTGTCAAACCATAACTATTTTATTCCTTGTTGTTTATTTCTACTTTGTATTGTTTTCCAATGTATTGAATGTTCTGTCCCATTTTGTTTCCTCCATGTATTTTCATTTCTGGTTTTTTCGATTGGTTTATGTCTCGTCATTTTCACTTTCCTTACTTTCTGTTGGTGGTTGCATTCTGACTGGTTGCCCCTTAGGGGGACCAGCGAGAAGACTTCTTTATGATGATGCCGGTTGAAATCAATCAATGGAGAGCAACAATAGGGTGTTCCCGTGTACCTATGCAAAACACATCCCTACTGAGCAGAAATATTAGGCCACTTTCTGTTCTCTTCCAAATTTTGAAATTATATTGGTTCTGTTATTGGTTCATAGCAGTCTCAATTCTTGTTCTGCCATTTACACTGACAGTGCAGTTTCTTGCAGTTCACTCTATCGCACCAGAGTTATGTTTTGTGCCTTTGTTCGCCCGCATACATCGGTCTGCGAAGATAGTACTGTACATTTCTGTAGAACTTTTCAAGCGAATCCCACTAGGTATCATTGTTCGATATAAGTACTGTCCCTCTCGATATGCTTACTTCTACACAGCATGCTTAGCATGTTGCTCTCTACACATACTATGGTTAGTTTTCAGGATAATTCTGCTGAGCGGTGGTGTAGAAACGAATCCTGGCCCTGAAACACTTGATTTTTGCACTTGGAATCTGAATTGTATCATTGCGCATGATTTTTTACGAGTCTCTCTTTTAGAGGCTTATAATTCAGTGTATAGTTATGACCTTATAGGCGTTGTTGAAACCCACCTGGACAACACCGTGGAGGAAGAGAGACTGGCGCTAGATGGCTATACGTTTATCAAAAATAATCACCCCCAGAATGTGAAAAGGGGTGGTGTTGGGCTATACATCAAAGATTCACTTCCTTCCGTAAATCGTCCCGACCTGGTGACTCTTCCTGAGTGTATTGTGTATGAAATTCAGTTAAACAAGAAAAAGTACTTCTTCGCCGCAATCTATAGAAGCCCAAGTCAGAGCCCAGAGGAGTTTGATAACTTCACAACAAACTTTGAGTTGATGTTATCCAAAATGCATGCCGAAAATCCATTCTGCGTTATCATTACTGGTGACTTCAACTGTAGATCAACGCAATGGTGGGAAAATGACATCGACAATAACGAAGGCCGTGTATTCGAGCCAATATCGTCTGATAATGGTCTTTATCAGTTGATCTCAGAACCAACTCACTTGATGGGCGATTCTAAATCCTGCATTGACTTAATATTTACTGATCAACCTAACCTTATTATTGAATCTGGTGTTCATCCGTCACTGCACGAGCAGTGTCACCATCAAATAGTTTACGGAAAGTTATCTGTTTCAAACATAGCACTTCCTCCATACACCCGTAAGATTTGGTACTACGATAAGGCAGACTTTGTAGCCATTAGAAAGAGCATTAAAATGTCTGCTTGGCGCGAACATCTTGAAAAACTGATCTGCCCCAATGAACAGGTAAAACTGCTCAATGAAGTCCTCCTAAACATTTATTCTAATTTCATTCCCAACAAAGTTTAAACAATTAGGCCTCGCCAAGCACCTTGGATAACCCAAGCCGTCAAAAACTTTCTTAGGAAAAAAAATCGTGCATGTAAAAGTTTCGTGAGGAGTGGACGGCCAGGCGACAAGCTAGAAGGTATTCAAAAGATGATATCTGAAGGCGCAAGGCTGGTTGAGGAAGCGAAGCGGAATTACTTCTTTAAGGCTGGAAAAACCTTGGCTAATCCTGGAACCAGTAGCAAAACCTATTGGTCTTTAATAAATACAGTTTTAAACAAAGCTAAGATTCCCATGATACCACCTCTTCTTGAGAACGGGCTGTTTGTAACGGATTTTGCGGAAAAAGCGCAGATCTTTAACGATTATTTTATATTTCAGTGCACGACCATTGACACAGGCAGTGAAATTCTACAAGAAACTCCAGTTACTACGACCTTGATAACTGATTTTGTCATCCCCGAGGAGAAGATACTTAATATAATACGATCACTTAATCCTAATAAAGCACATGGCTGGGATGAAATATCTGTGAGGATGATAAAGTTGAGCGATGATGCATTGGTTCTTCCACTGAAAACAATTTTCATAAATTGTTTGCGGCGTGGTTTATTTCCTGAAATATGGAAACATGCAAATGTGGTGCCGGTTCATAAGAAAAATGAAAAAAATGTGAAGGGGAATTACCGTCCCATTTCTCTGCTACCAATCTTTGGGAAAATACTTGAAAAACTCATATTCGATTCTCTTTACTCACATCTTGAATCACATGATCTTCTCAACCCGAATCAATCAGGTTTTCGCCCAGGAGACTCAACAATCAACCAATTACTCTCGATAACGCATACTATTTTCAAAGCTTTTGACTGTAATCCTCTTCTTGATGTTCGCTCGGTGTACCTTGACATTTCGAAAGCATTTGATAGGGTATGGCATGAAGGTCTAATTTACAAGTTAAAACGATGTGGTGTCTCAGGGCAACTTCTTTTTTTGATTCAAAGTTTTCTCAATGATCGAAAGCAGAGGACAGTACTGAATGGGCAAAGTTCTAACTGGGGAGATATTTCGGCAGGTGTGCCCCAGGGTTCTATTCTAGGACCCTTGTTTTTCCTTGTGTATATAAATGATCTATCTGTAGGCTTGAAGTGCAATGTTAAGCTATTTGCCGATGATACATCACTATTAACAGTGGTTGAAGATTCAAATACAGCTGCCAGTGATATGAACCATGACTTGGACTTGATAAGTCAATGGGCTCACGCTTGGAGAATGACCTTCAATCCTGATCCACAAAAACAAGCTGTTGAATTGACATTTTCAAGGAAGAAAATTGAAACTGATCATCCAATGATCCTTTTTAACGACATACCTGTGAAAAAAGTAAGTGAACATAAACATTTAGGAATTATCCTAGACTCTAAGCTTTCTTTCTCTGTTCATATCAAATCTGCTATTTCTAAAACAAGAAAGGGCATTGGTTTGCTGAAATATCTCTCCAGTTATCTGCCAAGGCATACCCTGAATGAGTTGTATAAACTCTATGTTCGACCCCACCTGGACTATGGTGATGTTATTTATCACATTCCTGCTAAATTGTGTAATTTCAGTCAAAATATCATTCTGCCAAACTTAATGGAAAAACTTGAGTCTGTTCAGTATTCTGCTGCTTTGGCTGTTACCGGCACATGGAGAGGAACATCTCGGGAGAAGTTGTACACAGAGCTTGGTTGGGAGTCCCTGAGTTCCAGAAGATGGAGTAGACGTCTTACCTTGTTTTACAAGTTTGTAAACAATCTTAGTCCTGAGTATACAGTAGATCCAATTCCCCCTCTTCACCAGTCGCAGTACTGCCTTTGCAACCAGGGGATGTCATTGGGCGTTTGAATGCAAGGACAGAAAAATTCAAGTCGACTTTCTATCCAAATTGTTTATCCGAATGGAATAAGCTTGAGCCTGAACTGAGAGGTGCACCTTCTATTGCTGTTTTTAAGAAGAAACTCTTGTCAATAATCCGTCCTCCTGCAAAATCTGTTTATGGAATCCACGATCCTAAAGGATTGTCCCATCTTACTCAACTTAGGGTTGGTCTTAGCAAGTTAAATTTCCACAAATTCAAGCATAATTTTAGAGATACCATAAACCCGATGTGCCCAACAAGCGATGGTTTTGAGGATACGGAGCACTTTTTGTTGTTCTGCCTCTCTTTTGATGCTCAACGACAAGATCTTCTCGCTGGAATGGTTGAATTATTACGACCATTTGAGCAAATCACCGATCTCTCAAATGACGCTTTGACACAGCTTTTATTATATGGTGATCAAGACCTCTCTTATGACCTGAATAAAAATATACTCGAATTGACCTTACGTTTCATTCGCGAAACTGGTCGCTTTGACTAAAATCATTCAAAACTCAGCTATGCACAAAGCAACCACCACGTCGTTAACGTAAATGTCCTTTTACTTTGTAAATTCTGTTTCACATCAGATGTCAGGAATTTGAAATTACTTCAAAGAACGTAAACTTATCGCAACCCTGACCTTACATCTGATGTGGAACCGAATCTAGTTCAGTAGATATTAAATTGTCCGTAGTGTTTGTTGTATTTAGGTTAGCATTGCGTGTCTTTTCACATTGGCCATGGGGTAGTCATTGTCGTTCGCTCCCCATGGTATCGTCCCCGTAGTATTGTATAGTAATTAGATCCGTATAGTCTAATGTAAGATTTGTTGTATTACTTTTAATGAATAAAAAAAATAGAAATAAGCATGGTGAATTTTTGAATATGATTGATAACACCAAACCTTATATCATAATTGAAACTGAGTCTTGTTTAAATCATGACATAAAGGACAATGAGTACTTCCCAGACACATATTCAGTGCACAGAAATGACAGACCAGTTGGTCAAACAGGAGGAGGGGTATTTGTAGCTGTCAGAAGAGATTACATCAGTTCATCTGTGCCAGATTTAGACACTGACTGTGAAATAAAATAGGTGAAAATAGAGATCGTAGGATGCAAAACCCTGCACATCTGCTCGTACTACCGGCCTCACTTATATGACGAGGAAAGTCTCAATAAGTTGATTGAATCGTTCAAGAAAATTGGTAGCATTCAAAATGGCTTAGTTGTTGTTGGTGGTGATTTCAATTTCCCAGGCTGGGATTGGAAAAAGCGCATTCTCAAGGAAAATACCCAGCACGTAAATCTGCATTTACAGTTTTCTCAAGCTCTTGATGACCATTCATTGGTTCAATTAGTAGAAGTACCTACAAGAATAAATAACGCATTGGATTTGCTGCTTACAAATAACCCAAGTCTAGTCAACAGGTTAGAAGTAATCCCAGGGATTTCAGACCATGATATTTTCTTTGCTGAACTTGAAATTAGTCCATGTAGAAAAAAGCAAAAGCTAAGATCAATCCCTTTACACCGCAACGCAGACTGGGACAGTCTTGCTGCTAAAATTGATAAATCTGTCAAATCTGTTCTGGAGCAGGAACACACTGCGAGTTCTGAAGATTCGTGAGGAATACTGAAATAAGGTATGTATGTATGTATGTATGTATGTATAATTTTGCCATCAAAGTAAATATATAACTATTGATAAAAGAAAAGAAATCTAATTACGATATCTACAATTTGAAATAATTACAGGCAAAAATTACATAACTTATTAATAACCTAATTTAAAAACACCCCATGGTAAAAGATGGCAGGGATAGCATTAAAAGGTCAATGCAACCTTGTTTCCATAATGGTCCCTCCAGGAGTGCTATTCAAAAGGAAAATGAAAGAAAAACATTTTTGTTATTGTTGAAGGATAATTTCTGTTACAGCTTTTAGGAATTCAATAATATATATAAGGACTATTTTCTCGCTTCAGAAGATCATTAAAGAATTCGTCCTTGATCTTATGCTTGAAGCTGTTGACATTGTTTGAAGATTTGAGGTCCGACTGTAGGCTGTTCCAAATTTTGGGTCCTATATAAGAGAGACCATTTTGCCCCATGTTAGTCTTTCGGAACGGTAGATTTAGTTTGTTTTTAGATCTGCGAGTGATCCTGCCCTGGCCAAATGGTGAGAACATCTCTGACATATAGGAAGGGGCTGAATTATTAAAAAACTTGAAAACATTTGTAGCAGTGCATTGCTCAAATCTCTCTTTTGTGGGTAGCCAATTTATATCTTTGAATTCTTTGATTCCTACGTGTGCTCTATTATTCAGATTCAAGCAGAACCTGATACATTTATTTTGCGCTGTTTGAATCTTTTTGGTTAATCTTTTAGTAAGCATTGGAAACCAAGCACTGCATGCATAGTCAAAGTGTGGCTGAATCAGTGCATTTGCAAGTAACCTACGGAGAGAGAAGTCAAGAAAGTTTTGCTTTCTGTAGAGGAACCTTAGTCTGCCATTGATTTTACTCAGGGTCCTGGCTGCCATCGACTCACCAGACAGGTTCTCATCAAGAACACAGCCCAGATACGTCACTGAGGTGTATTGTTTAATCTTGATGTCACCTCTTCTGATATCCAGTTCCTTGCTGCCAGATCGTTTATTTTTCCTGCCAAAGAGTATAGACTTTGTCTTGTCCTCTCCGAAGTGAATGCTTAATTTGTTATCAACAAACCAGTCACAAAGGGAGTTAAAATTTTTATTTAGTTGCTTTTCTATCTCATTGATGTTATTATCTCCGAAAACAAGACAGGAGTCATCTGCATATAAAAGTAGATCACAGTCAACTGCCTGAGGCATATCATTGACATAAAGGAGAAAAATGAGTGGGCCAAGAATAGAGCCTTGCGGAACTCCACATGATAATTCCCCAGGTGATGAGGTCTCTTTTCCTATGTTTACAAAGAAAGTTCGGCTTGTTAGATAAGACCTAAACCAATATATGGCTGGATCGGAAAAGGCAAGGTGTTTTAATTTCTCAAGGAAAATTTCATGGTCGATGGTGTCAAACGCTTTCTGAAGATCAATTAAAATCATGCCAGTAAACATCCCTTTTTCGAACGCCTGTGTGATTTTGTCACTTAGGTATGATAAACATGTGTCCGTTGAATGGTGAGGGCGAAAGCCAGACTATCAAAGAAGGCATCAAACTTTACATTCCCCATAAGGTTTGCAAACCAAAGAATAGCCAACCTTGGATTAACACTGTAATTAAGAAAATGATGAAGAGAAGAGACAGAATGTATAAAGCTTACAAAAAAAGTAAAGATCAATCATTTGCTAAGAAATTCAAGACCCTTAAGCAGGAAATCCAAAAGCAAACAAGGAGGGCATATTGGACATATGTTAAAAAATTGTTTACACCATCAGAAGATGATCATGAGTATTCAGCTACCAAGAGGTTTAGTCTTATATCAAGCACAGGAAAACAGAAAACAATGGTATTTCATCTTTAAAAGTTGATGGAAAATTAGTGTCATCTGCTAAAGACAAAGCATATATCCTGAACAACCAATTCCAGTCTGTATTTATGCAAAAAAGACTTCTGTCTCTCAAGAACTCTGTCAGAAATTTCATGTTCCAAAGAAGATCCCATGTTAGAGCAAACCAGCCAGTTATGGAGGACATAAATATTACATCAAATGGGGTTGAAACATTGTTAACATCACTGATTCCTGCAAAAGCTGCTGGCCCTGATGAAATCCATGCCAGAATCTTGAAGGAACTTGCCAAGAACATTGCACCTGGCCTTGCGGCAATCTACAGAAAGTCTCTTGCAACAGGGTTAGTTCCGGTTGATTGGAAAACAGCCCACATAGCACCGATTTTTAAAAAAGGGCAAAGGTATGTAGCTGCAAATTATCGACCAGTTTCTCTGACATGCATAGCAAGCAAGACTATGGAGCATATAATTGTAAGTAACATAATGAAATATGCTGAGGAGCTTAATCTCCTATATTCATTGCAGCATGGCTTCAGGTCTAAACGATCATGTGAGACTCAGCTTATATCCTTTATTGATGACGTGTCAAAGAACCTAGAGAAAGGGAGGCAGACTGATGTGTTAATCATGGACTTCTCCAAGGCTTTTGACAAGGCTGATCATGACCTTTTGACATACAAATTAAACAGTTATGGAATTACTGGCAATGTGAATCATTGGATAAAAACTTTTCTAAGCAACAGGCAACAAGCAGTAATAGTTGAAGGAGAAAAATCGGATTTTGGACCTGTCACCTCAGGGGTACCCCAGGGGTCAGTCTTGGGTCCCACATTATTTTTATTCTATATCAATGACATTGCAAATGAGTTAGACTCAACAGTACGCTTGTTTGCTGATGATACAATGGTGTATTTAGTAATAAAATCACAATCAGATGCGAAGAAACTGCAGAAAGATTTGAACTGTTTGGGATCCTGGGAGAAAGAGTGGAGAATGGAGTTCCACCCAGATAAGTGTTCTGTGTTGTCAATCACAAGAAGTAAAACACCCATTCACTATGAATATCAATTACACGGGCAGCCTCTGGAACATGTGAAATCAGCAAAGTACCTGGGAGTGACAATTCAGAGTGACTTGAAATGGACAACACATGTTAACACTGTCACTAATAAAGCAAACAGAAACTTAGGTTTTCTTCGACGTAGCCTCAAAATTAGCTCACCAGCTATAAAAGAAAAAGCGTACAAATCGTTAGTAAGACCTGCACTTGAGTATGCTAGCTCTGTATGGGATCCATATACAGAGAACAAGACAAACCAGGTGGAGATGGTGCAAAGGAGAGCAGCACGTTTTACGTTGAACAGATACCAATATACAGCAAGTGTTAGTATGATGCTAAATCGTCTTCAATGGAAAAGCTTGAATGAGAGAAGGAGGGACTCGCGGTTATGCATGTTGTACAAAATCCGGAATAATCTAATTGAAATCAGCTGTGCAGACCTAAAGGCAGTAAACAGACTCTCAAGATATACACACAGTGGAGCCTACATCCCCATGTCTTGCTCAAGAGACTACAGAAAGTACTCTTTTTATCCAAGGACTGTTATAGACTGGAATGCACTCCCAGAGCATGTTGCTATGCACTCCCAGAGCATGTTGCTTTATCTGATTCAATAACTTATTTTAAAAATAACCTAGCAAGTTAACACAAATTAGATAATTAAATAACCAGTAAATAAATTGATCTACGCCTTTTAGTAGGAAATTTTAATGAAATCTGGTGAATAGCCTCCAAATTGATCGATCCAAAACATTGCCTTTCCACGCCTAAATAGAAAGGGGAGTGCTGTATTCCCTGTCTAAAAAATTTCCTACTCAGAGGGGTGCATCATCTCATTTCCTTTATCTTCTCTTTTTCTCATTTTTGTTACATGCAATAACCTTCAGCTTGTTGAAGTTTGCATTAATTGGTAGATAGATAGATAGATTTGATGGTTGTTATTATCACGCTTTTGATAAGACCAGGAAATGCAAGGAAATCTCATCAAGAAGTCAATATGTCAGAATAGTAAAGGAAATAAGGAAATGAAGGAACTAATGAATGCACAAACAAAAAAGAAACCAAGGAGATTGGTTAACACTCGAGTTAAGCTACCTCCATACCAGTTTAGGATGATTGATTCGGTAAGGGATGAAATAATGCACGCAATAGGATATATTGTTCGAAGGAAAAGAGAATGTGATTGGACACGAGAAAGAAGCTCTAATGACAAATATGTTAACTTTGTAAAGCAAAGAGAAGTTTATGAAAATAAGATGAATGCTTTGCAAGATTCTAAAGGTTTAATTCCCGTAGGTCAATTATTGGAAAAAATAAAAGCTCGCCAAGTGGCAGGTATTGCATTTGTGGATATTTATACACCAGAATACTCAAAAGAGTATTATAAACAATTTGCTCCTATCATCAAGCATGCAAGTGTTCAATTAAAGGATATTGGTGCTCATATGCAAAAAGTTGCATCAAAATTAAACTTAAACCTATGTCCGAATGGAAGAAGAATGGTGATTGATTCCTATTTTGGTGAAAATATAGGACTTACTTGCGAATTACTTTGTCAATTGTTGCAAATGGGATTGATGGTAACAAATATCCATTCTTTTATTCGATATAAACCATTTCCTTTGTTTAAGCCATTTGTTGATAAAATAACAAAATTGCGAATGCAAGGGGATAAGGACAAGAGTAAAGCAATCATAATAGCATAATTAATTACTTGGTAATTCTGCTTTTGGTTCTTGCATTACCGACGTAGAAAAGCACAGAGACATAAGAATCATAGTCATAAACGAAGAATCTATTAGAAATCGTTGTTCATCAGTCAGTTTCAGTTTCATATGCTTAAATTCCACTACATACAATTTATTCATAATTAACTATACTAAAAAATAACTAAACTACATGGGAATAAAAAATATTACATAGAATTAATACGATGATACGGAAAATTAATACAATATACAAATAAAGAGAAACAAATAAATTGTATGAAGGGAATTAATTAGAGGAGGAGCTCTTTCAATAGGTAAACTAATCGAGGAGAGAGCCCCCCCCCCCTTCAACACTGTGCTAATCTGAAATTAGTAATTTGGTCAGATTTAAAGATTCCAAACAACTAAATAGAAATCGTGCAAATAGCAAGGGTAGCTAGAATTATTCATTGACAGTGTTCAATAAGTAAATCTTCAGTTGTTTTTGAAGGATATTTTCGTTGGAGTATTTCGGAATTCCACTGGTAATGCATTCCAAAGTTTAGCACCAAGATATCGAATTTACTTTAGACCATATTGAAGACTGTTCATACGGGATAAGTACAGATCACCTTGACTGGCCTGTCTTGTGGAATATTGATGAACTGATGAGCTGAATAGGAAGAAGTCATGAAGGCAACAAGGTGAAGTCTTATTAACAGAGTCATAAAGAAAGGTTAGAAGGCGGAGTTCAAAACTCTCAGAAAGCTAAAGAAGTTTACGATCTTTAAAGATTGGAAGAGAGGGTGAGAAACGAGACTGAAATGAGATAGCTCTGACAGCTTTTTTCTGCAATTTAAAAATTGGATCTATGTGTGACGCTAAAGTTTGACCCCAAACAATAAGACCATATTGTAGGAAGAATAAAAACAAAGCATTGAACAAAGTAAAAAATCTAATGGTAGATTTCTTATTTTTGAGAAAATTTCCGCAAGTTCTAGCTAAATTTTTAGAGAGTTCACTGAGATGGTATTTCCAGCTTAGATGCTCATCCAAGAGAAGTCCTAAGAATTTGACAAACTTAACTCTTTTAATAAGCTTTTTTTCCAATTTTCATTCTAGAATCAGAAGGAACATTTCTAGAAGAAGAGTGAAAGATAACATAGTTCGCCTTATCAATGTTTAATGATAATTAATTAGCATCAAGCCATCTGTTTATTGATCTAAGTTCTTTGTTAACAATTTTGAGTAGATTAGATAAATTTACAAAAAAAAAAAACAAGAAAAGATTACAACACCGTGCTGCTCGTATTGTAACTGGCAGCAGTTTTGATGCCCAAGGCAGGCCACTCATGAGGAAACTTGGCTGGAAGACTATAGAAGAGCTAATTGCTAGTGAGTCAAATATCATAGTCTTCAAATCTCTTCATGAGCTGGCCCCACCGTACATGTGTAATCTTTTTACAAAACCATCCCAGGTGTCCTCCAGGAATCTTAGGAATACAGCAACTGACCTAAGGTTACCTAAGAAAAACTCAAAAAATGGAAAGAAATTTTTCTCCTTTATAGGTGCAAGGTCTTGGAATGGCCTCACAGCTGAGTCTAAGCAGGCATCCCCCCTGTACAGCTTCAAACAGTCCCTGTTTAGTTGTAAATAGGTGATGGTGGTTGGGATTTTCTTTTGTTGTAGATATTTACTTTAGATTTTAATAGGGTTTTGAATAGGCTTTTTAGTAGTATGTATATTTCGAATTTTAATTAGGTTAATTTAGTCTTTGATTTATTCTTGTTTGTAAGCTTTTTAAATGGAGGGCCCCTTGAAAATCAACAGTGTTGAAGGGTTACCCTCCTTAAACATGTGAAATAATAAAAAATAATAATAATAAATTTTCAGATTCACAGTAGATATTTGTATCATCAGCAAAGAGATAAGAATCAAGTTTCTTAGAAGCATTTGGTAGATCATTAATGTAGATAAGGGAAAGTAATGGGCCTAGTACAGAACCTTGTGGTACACCACAAGATATTGAAAGTAAGTTAGAACTATTTCCATTAATAGAAACATATTGCTTTCTATATGATAAATAAGATCTAAGCCACTCAAGGGCACAACAACGCACGCCATAGTGTTCCAATTTTGACAATAAAATTTTATGATTGACAGTATCAAGAGCCTTTTGTAAATCAATAAAAATACCACAACCAAATCTTTTATTATCAAGTGAAGAAGAGCGAAAATCGCATGCCACTGGTCATGGCAGATTCGCAACGCAGGTACCACACGCGCCGCAGCACACAGCTGCGAGGAAATCTGGAAGTTGCAGAAATGCTGTGGTACGCACGTGGTGAAAGTATTCAACGAAGTAAACCGCCAATGGACACGATCAGCTTGAGTAGAAGCTAAGTATACCTTGAATTTTATTTGAAAAAATTATAATGCGATAATTCTTTAAAAACTGGATGAAAACAGTTTTCCAGGACTAAAATTTCGGGTAAAAGTCAGCTGTATGATGTTTGGGCCTAAACTTAACTGCCCAATTGGAATAACAGCAAGTACTACATAATATAGGGGGAAACTGTTAAAAATTTAGTTAATGTTACAAAACAAAATATTCAAACTTGCAAAATATGTGCTTTTAGAAGGAGATTTATGCATGTCTGACGTAGTGAAATTTTTGAGTCTCCTAGAAATATTTGAACAGAAATGACCAACACAGACACCCAATAAATGCCCCTTATTGGCCTTGCGGAAAGTACAGCATATCTAAGGGGGAATTGTTGAAAAAGTAGTTAATGTTACAAAACCAAAATATTCAAACTTGCAAAATAGATGCTTTTAGAGGGAGATTTATGCATGTCCGACGTGGTGAAATTTTTGCGTCTCCTGGAAATATTTGAACAGAAATGACCAACACTGAGACTGATTTAAGGTTGCCAAAGAAAAATTCAGCAAATGGGCAAAAATGCTTCTCTTTCCGGGGAGCTAAACTATGGAATAGCCCTCCTGCTGAGTGTAAAACTGCATCCTCCCTGAATGGTTTTAAGAAATCAATAATGGGTTAACTTTTACTCTCCATTGTATATATTGTTTAATTGTAAATAGGCTTTTAAATTATGGTTTTTAGATATTAGTGACTTATTATTTTTATCGGTATATTGTAATTAAGTTTTTATCGGAGGGCCCCTTGAAAAACGGCTTCTGCCGAAGGCCTACCCTCCTTAAATGATTCAAATATGAAAATATGAAGTAGAAATACCAACACAGACACCCAATAAAAGCCCCTTATTGGCCTAGCGGAAATTACCGTCGTTACTAAAAGACGGAACACCCCGGAACAACCCAGGAACAACCTGAACAACCCAAGAACAAGCCAGGAACAGGCGGAACAACCCAAGAACAAGCCAGGAACAATCTAAGAACAGGCAGAACAACCCAAGAACATGCCCGAAAAGCCCTTATTCTGAATCTTTACAGTGGTTGACTGATTTCTTGGGGGAGTTCTTTTAAATTTCCACATAGAGTGATATACCATTTCATTTCAGCATCTCTTCACCAAATTTCCATTATTTTCATCATCAATTTCAGTGGAATACAATAAACTATATTTAGATTGCCAAGACCGCTAACATAAATCTCTATCATTAATTTTGGGGTCGTAGGGGGTCACCTGAAACTGTAAAACCGCCAAAATATTAAAGAAAAACCATAAACCCGCCTCAGCCTCAAAATTCAGCTGAAACCATTGCCAGGCGAGGATGAGCCCATCGGGCTACAGGGGAAAGCCTGGTGGCCTTTTGAAGGGGACCCCAATAAAGAGAGCCGTAGATTATGTTATCCAATTTAATTCATTTAGGAATTACAAATAGTTAAATTATTAAGAAAGCTAACCTAAAGATATTTTTATCTTAACTTCGTTGTAGCTGGTATTTGCCCTCTAAATTTCTTGAGATTCTTTTAGATACGAGTAAGAATCACGAGAAAATACTCGATTATAGATTTGGTCGTGTAGAAACTCAGCAAAAATTGTTCAAGATCTATTTTACCAATGGGAAATATCATATGGATGCACCTTTTGCAAAAATCCCTTTGTTTTAAAAAAAAAATCTATCAAAATCCGTGTAAATCCTTTTGTTCTGAAAAATCTTTTGCGCTATTTCCAATGAGTGTGAAGTGCCCCCCAGAGAGATGTGTTCCAAACGAAAGTAGAGTATGCCCCTAAAATCGTAACTGTTGGTGATATTTTTTATACCATCCTACAATATTAAAACATACAAAAACAACAACAACAACAGTTAAACTAGGATGAACAAAGAAAAAATATGTCGTTCATAGCGAGAATTGACACGAGGTCATCGAGTTCTCACTGCAAACGACATTTACAAAAATTTAATACAACGATAAATCTAGAATAACAAAAAAACATACTCTACAAAAATTTGGGTGTAACAGGTGCGTCAAAGAAATATATCTCTGACTCACCTGGTAAGGTGGATTTCCATTCAGTCAATTTTCCGATTGGACAGCAAATGGCGTGAGAAAATGCCGCTCTAAATATGAATAGAATGATATGCGTGACTCTCGAATAAGCGACTGGGCAAAATAAGGTCCGCCCAGAAAATTCTACTGAATGGAAATCAGCCTGTAGGGTGCGCCGTGATTTGATGTTTTAATTTCTAGCCTAGTCGCTGTGTTGATTTGATAAAGGAAATGGTCGCTTCCAGAATTATTCTGTTCACGATAACATAGTTTGGGCTACCGAATAGTAGTAATTCGCAAATAGTCTCACTATCCAAACTCACAATTTCAATGCCAGGAAGGTCCCCAAACTGACCAAGGAGATCTCTACGCTGCAATTCAAAGAGAGGGCAATGCAGGAGAAAGTGCTCGTTATCTTCTTTACCTGTGCCACAAGCACAGATAGGGTCCAGAAATTCAAAATTATGCCTAAACTTGTGCTCATTTAATGCACTAAAATTCAAACGAAGCCTAGTCAGAAGTCTAACACCTGCTATATCGTGTATACTATTAGTAGGCTTTTGAGTAGGCCTGATAATTCCCAGCAGTTTAGGCTTGAACTCTGCAATTGATGTAGAATTTCTTATGTCAAGGCTGAGTGAATATGCTGGAAATATGTGTTTGAAAACCGGACAGTTCTACCTATGTTTTGTTCGTACAGACACGCTTCTGAGATTGTACATGACTTGACGCTCGGGTGGAATTCCTGCATACAAATACTCAGGATGATGTGAGCTCTTTACCTTAAAAAATGGCACAAGCGTCTATACCATCTCCTCTGATAGAGACTCTCCCAACCCAGCTCCTCATACAGTCTTTGCCTGTTTGTACCTCTCCATGCACCGGTCACCGCCAAGGCAGCCAAATATTGAGCTTGTTCTAACTTACGCGTGAAGCTTTGGAGCATCTCAGGATCATGCCTGTGGTAGACAATGTCACCATAGTCTAAGTGAGGTATAACGTAAAGCTTGCACATCTGATTAAGAACGTCCCTAGAAACATAATTAGAAATATGTTGCATAAGTCCAATTCCTCGTCTTGCCTTTAAAATAGCTTCCTTGATATGACTCTGGAAATCCAGTTTGGAATCAAGAACCATGCCAAGGTGCTTATGCTCGGCCTTTTCAGTTACCATATCGTTTCCTAACAGTAGAGGGGGATTAATGGGTTAACTCTTTTTGTAGAGAAGATGAGCTCGACTGTTTTGTCAGCATTGAACTGCATTTTCCATTGCAATGCCCACAAATTAACCATCTCTAAATCACGGTTAAGCTCTTCAGCAGTTCTGGCTACATCATTCACAAAAGAAAATAGAGATGTGTCATCAGCAAATATCTTAACATCACTATTCAAGTCATCAACAAGGTCATTTATATAGACAAGGAAGAACAAGGGGCCTAAAACAGAGCCCTGAGGTACTGCAGCAGAAATTGTTGCCCATTCTGAGTTTTTCCCATTTAAGAGGACACGTTGTTCACGGTTTGCAAGAAAATCGCGAATTAGTGCAGGGAGGCTGCCAGATATCCCACTGCACTCAAGTTTATACAGTAAGCCCTTGTGCCAAACTCTGTCAAAGGCCTTAGACAGGTCAAGAAAAACAGCCCTATACCCCATTCACACTGACCGTTAAACCGGGTTTAAAGTAGCTTAAATTAAACCAGGTTAGCTTAATTCCCGTTCACACATAGCAGAAACTGGATTAAATCTGACTTGGATTAGTTTAAACCAGTTTTATTTAACCCACCTTTTAACCTGGTTTAACTTCGGAGTTTGAAGGATTCAAAATGGCGGAAAGCTGCTCCACAGCTAAAGGGCAAAATAGATCACGATCTTGGGAGCCAAAGGAAACTGAGGTGCTGCTTGAAAAATGGGGCCAACCAAACATGCAAGAGAGAATCAAGTCGTGTACGAGAAAAAAACCGATTTGGGAAGAAATTGCCGTCGCCGTAAGGGCGGAAGGCTACGAAGATAGAGACGGAGACCAGTGCCAAACAAGAATAAAAACTTTGACGGTCGCTTACAAGAAATTTATCGACAACAAACGGCAAACAGGAATGCAAAGGACAAAGAAACCACCTTGCTTCGACACACTCGATACCATTTTAGGAGATAAACCTACCGTAATGCCTAGCAGCCTTATAAGTTCGTTGCCTTTTTCCTCCAGTTTTGCTCGTTCGGAATCTGAGCTTAGGCCTAAGATAAGCACACTTTGTGAAAGCTTTGATGAAAACACTGCTGTTCCTTCAGTAAGTCTGCATGCCAACGAGGAAGAAATGTTTTCAGACCAATTTGCTCAGCCTACAGGAGGACAATCACCTTCCCTTGCACCTTATCCAGGTTTAACATACGAAACGGAAACCATTCCTTCGTCTTCCACAACCACTCGCGAGGGAGATAAGCAAAATATGAGCTCTGGAAAGCAAGTTTGTAAGGAGCTATATTTTAGCAAAACAAATAAGAAAAGAAAGCGAAATACAACGCAATCTATGGTTGAAACTTTGCAACAGTCTCTGAATGAATTTATTAGGCAACAACAGGAAAATGACACGCAATTTTTGAGTCAAATACTTCAAAGAGAAGAAGATGAAGCTACGAAGAAGAATATGGACGACGAAAGGGTATTGAAAGTCAGGCTGGCTGGAGATATAGATTTTATTGAGGTTGAAGTCCAACAGAATTGTTCCATGGTTGAACTGAAAGATATCCTTTGCAAAGAGCTGGATATAAAGGCAGAAGATATTATGAAAATCAGAAAGCTTCCAAACACCTTGGTCAGAAATGAAAAAGACATGAAGAGACTCAGGGATCAGCAGGAAACTGAAGTGGTTCTTCATGAAGATCTTGCATAAAATGATTTCAAGGGACTGGTCTTCGTTTCATAGATAGTTCTAATGTTCAGTTGTTTCATATGGTTTCTTCATTTTCATGGTTTGCCCAAGCGCATTTGAAATTAAATGCCTTTTGTAGTTCAAAAATGTACAAACTGTAAAATCAACCATGCTGCAACAAACTGTGACAAACAGAAAGGAAACATTGATTTCGTACTACTCACAGTTTTCACCCAGTGAAATTTGTTGTTTCTCCGTGATCAGACCGAACAATAACCGGCGGTAATTGCATTTGACATCTCTCTCACTTATAGCTCGTGGCTCGCTATCCAAGTGAGCCAGACAATCATTTGATTTGTCTGTGTTTCCATGAAAATTCTAATAATATCAAAAATGATACATTTGTCCCTATGTTTGGAAATCGAATCCTATTATTGTGGATCATGTGCTTGAAAATTGAATGTTTATGTAAACGACTCGCAATGGTTTCTGAAGTGGTGACAATTCAGGGGGTAAAGGGTTCAAGAATAAAACTAGAGCATTCATAGGCTTTGGGGCTGTGGTTCATAAATCATTTCAAGATGTCAGGGAACTTTGATGCCTGATTGTTTACCACTGAATGCATTGTCATGAAGTCAAGTATTCATTTGCGACAAAATTTGATGACCAAGCGAATCGAAGTAGCTTCATCGACGAGCAGCTAATAAATGGGCTAAAGAAACGCCTACACGTGTACAATGAAACCGCACAAAGAATAGCACACTATGTATATTTCTATGTTGACCCGGTCCAGCTTTAACTGCGTATAAGAAACATTCACGACTGGCTCAAATTCTTAGTTCTAATAGAAAAGATACGTGTATTATTGACGTCTGAATAATAGATTTGCAAAAATTATCCTTGCCTTTACAGAAACTATGCTGGAAATTGCGAAATAATTGAGAAAATCCATAGCATACAGATATATATATCGATATATTTACATTGCTACGTTGCTATATCATTCAATATACACAAGATAAATGAATTATCACTGTAACTCTCTTAGAACATGGGTTATTGTTTGTAAGGCATGAACTGAAAGTAGTGGAGCCCTTAGGAATGAAATGCTGGCTCAAATCGTTTTCTGTTTTATCCTATATGTTTTATCAAAAATCCTGGCGGATATTTTTTAGCGACATTTTAGCAAATGATGGGACGAAGTTAGAATAACGATGGCCACCGCTCTTCTCTGAGCAGAATTTGCAATGGCCAAAATTTACTAGGAAAAATATGCTCTCTTCTTCCAACCCAGGGCTTTCTGTCACATTGAGACCACTAAGACGGAGACGAACAAGTTTTCCTTAGGCCCTGGGGACGAGGTTGCTATTGGGTTCCTATTTTCTATCCTTGTTTGATACATATTTTCATATGAAACTTAGGGATCATTGATAATTAATGCCGGGTAGGGGACAGAAGCTATTTTTATTCGAGGGGCAAATCACTGCTTAAAATCTCGTACGCTGTCAAAAATAATCACACTTTCATCACAAATTAATCACATTAATCACACAAAAATCACGTTAATCACGAAAAATCACCAGTCATATTAATCACAAATTTTGACTGTTTAAACATCTTTTATTTGTTTACTTTTATAAGAAATGAAAAGATTAAATCGAAACATGAACAGCACAGCATCGCAACATTCTGAGGTACCTGCGGTGGAGCAAAAAGGAAAGCTTCGTTCTTGTGTTAGAAACAACTCTGCCAAACTGGTATGATAGTCTATGACTTGATTTATGGAACAGCTTACCGTCATATTTCATCATTTGGTTTATCAATCTTGCTCTGTCTTGCCCTATTCATGCAATGTAAATTGAGACAAGTATTTTGATTCGATTTACCTTTGGAAGGACATTCAACCTTGTACTTAGGTGGGAATACCAAACAAAGCACATTTGTTAACTTTTTTGGGTAAGAATGTCATTCATTATGAAAGTAGTGTTGTTGATTTATCAAAATAGGAATTCAGTACATGGACAGCTTACGTCTACGTGGAAATGTTAGCGGCACTAACTTAAGTGTATTTCCTATGTTCATTTGTGAGAAAACGTTGTTTGAAATTTATATTCTAACATTTATCAAATTCCCTAAGTTATGTAAACACATTTGTAGAAATATAACGCATGTATACTGTTAGAGTGGAAATTGCTTCTTGCTTCATGTTGCTCTGTATCTCATTATACGATATCATACGTTTGTGCTTATTTTAACTTTATCATCTTATTTCTATTCTTATTTTTCAATAGCGGCCCCAGCTAGATAAGCAATGCTTTACTTGGGTCGCGTAGGATACCACTAAATTCTTATAGATTTAATCTCAATTGTAACAATTTGTCTTTTGCGAATGAAATTGAGTCGAAAATTGAAACTGTCAAGCAAGGAGTTTACCTGAGAACATTTTGGGATGTGTGATTTTATTCTGGAATAATCACAAATTAATCACTTAAATCACCACAAATTAATCACAAAATGATCACAAGTGATTATTAATCTCGTACGCCATTTTCTGGAGTGATTTGCCCCTCGTTTTTATTGATAATGAAAATTTTTCATAACCCCTCCATTTCGTCACTAAAGTTTTCAAGGACTCCTGGTCTTTTAGCTATGATTTTTCGTGGCCCACTCTCTATTAAACTTGATGACAAATTTTTGAGTAACATATCATATTTTCCCATAACAAGTGACGCAAAGACAATGTAGAAACTATTTCAAGAGAAAAAAGTGGTTCCTAAAGATTCATGATAATATGATGCAGCTTTACGTAAGGCTCTACAAAGATCATGGAAGGAAGAAGTTTCAGATAGCTCAAATTAGCTTCGTAGTTTTCATGGCACCCTTTTTCAGACTTAAGACTTTAAGTGGCTCCCCTGTACAAAAATTTTGGTGGCCCCTCTAAATGTCTTCCAGCCCACCATCCAACATTATTAATGACTTGGTCCCTAAGGTTCGGTAACTAGTTTTTCAAATTTTAGATTGTTTTCACTGCCAAAAGTTTCTGGTGGATTTCTTGAATTTTTATGCTCTATAAAGGAAGCAAATTCATTTTCATTCATGTGGCTTCCAGGATATCCCTCAATATCTCAAAAGAAGTATAAACGGAACTCACACTCAAAACAACTTCAAAACACATGATAAATACTGCAGTGTCAAAATATTTCTGTTTGAGAATTGAAGTTGTAAATGAAAAAAATTTCCTATTTTTTATTCAAGAAGCCGGATTTCAAATTCTGGAAAATTGACCCTACAGTTTAATTTAGTGGTTCCTCATAAAATTAAGAAACTCCGGTACTATAACTGAGGAATTTAAAGAAACTAGCTATTTTGATAATGGAAATCCTAAAATTTCAATGAAATATAACCCCCGTGTCACATTTGCACGTTAACATGTGTTGAACAGACGGTCATTCAAGAAGTTACAACCCAGGGAACAACAATGGCTAAATATAATCTCGTGTTCTTCAATGAGCATTTTCAAATAGGTAGTCGACTATCGCATTTCTGATGGCAGACGCATTCTGATCTTGACGAAGACTGCCAGCCTGCGACACCATTCCGAAATGGTCTACCTGGAAATCGTGAAGCCATCTTTCATCAAAAGGCTGATTGGACAGTTCACAGTAGTTGTGAAGGATGCAGCATGCAGTGATAGCGTAGAGACAGTTGTCAAGGAGAAGGTCCAATCTCTTTGCTATGCAGCGAAACCTTGCTTTCAGTCGTCCGAATGCATTCTCAACAACAACTCTTGACATGCTAAGGCAGTTGTTATAATGAATTTGCTGTGGAGTCAAGTAGGATGCATGTGAGAATGGCTTCAACAACCAGTTTTGAAGAGGATATGCTGAATCCCCAAGAATTAGGGGAGGCACATCCACACCATTGATCGTTGTTGAATTTTGTTCAGGTTTCAGTAACCCTTTGCATAGTCCTTGAAACAAAGGAGAATTCTTGAATACCCTTGAATCATGCGACTTCCCTGACCATCCAACGAAGATATCTCGAAAAAGGTATGAATCATCAACGACAGCTTGCAGAATTATGGAGGGAACATCATGTCTGTTGATGTAGTCTTCTCCGTTCTCATTTGGCTGCATTATGTTTACATGGCACCCGTCTATGGCTCCAATAACTTGGGGGAAAGGACTGTGGTCAAGAAACCCGTTCATGATTTTTGGAATTTCTTGCACCGATGGAAACTGAATGTAGTGTGGCAGAAGATGTAAGGATATTGCTGCACAAACTTCATGAATAAGGGTGCACACCGTTGAGAGACCAACACCAAACAAATTGCTTATGGTCCTATATTCTGCAGAGCAACAAAGAAAGTATACTGCCACGGCGACTCTCAAAGGAACAGGAATCGGCTCTCTGAAATTGCTTGACTGCTTTTCGACGAATGGAGCCAATTCGACACAAATATTTATTTGCGAAAGCTTCACTGGACATTCTAAAGTTTGTGATCCAGTCATCTTTCTGCCAGTTATTGTTCACCGTTTCATACCAGAATGCCTGAGACCTGAATTTTGTCCAGCGGGACCGTTCCATTGGAATTAGACTTCTCGAAATATCCACCACAGATCTGAAGTAAATTGCTGCTGCTAAATTTCGCCTCCGTTTGTAGAGCAGCAGCTTTGCAAACATCTTTTTTCGTTTTAAATGGCCTGAAAAATTCTTTGCCACAGCGGTGTCAGCCATTTTGCGAGATTGTAAACAAAAGAAACCTGTCTGAGGAAGCCGTTGTCAAGGTAACAAAACCGTTCTACTAACTTGGTGATGTGAACGAAGTTTCTGGAACTAAACTGGTTTTATAAAAACCAGGTTAGATCTAGGTTAAATTAAACTGGTTTAAAGTAATCTACTTTGCAGTGTGAATGGGGTACTAGTTTCTTTACTTGGAACATAGTCAAAGGCACAGTAGATTTTATGACTTATTGCCAACAGTTGATTGACTGTCGAATCACCTGGACGGAAACCCGATTGATGTTGTGTTAACAAACCATTATCGCATAGGTGCTCAGGTTACGTATCAACTTGAGAACCTTATCCCTATCGATAGCAATGTTTTTTAGCATTTTGTTACAACGGGGTAGAAAATCTGGAAGGGTACTCCCAGTTGCCAAAAGAGCAGCATTGCTCAACAAAAAAATCGTTGAAAACATTAGCTTTAGCCTGTACATTGGTCACAAATATTCCATTCTCCAATAAAGGTGGAATATTAACCATTTTCTTTTTGTTTATCAACCTGTTCAGTACGCTTTGACTCCCTAACCAGGAACAGCCAACTTTCTGCCTAGACTCATGTAGCAATCCCCTTTTGGGCTAGTAATTAATTTTGAAGTTTCATTCCAGACATTTTTAACTAGTGCCCAATCCTCCTGCCTCCTCCCACGTTGTACAAATCTTTTGTACACACGGTGTTTACGTTTGATTGCTGATTTAAGACCAAGAGTTATCCACGGTGGATCCTTGTCGTCAATTTTAATGAATTTATTTGGAATATTTTTAGTGACAGTGGACACAAGAATTTGAGTGAAACACTCTGTCATTTCGTCCGAACTGAGGGCAGTAAATCGAGAAACCCAGTCAAGTTCTTGAATTTCATCTCTTATCGCTTTGGTGTCGGCCTTTGAGTAATCCCACACAGTTCGCTTATATGGAGGTGGAGAGGGTATGGTAATATTTAATTTTCCGTAAATTATCTGATGCTGACAGTGTTCATCCAGCGATGGGTGTACCCCATTTTCAACAAAAATATTAGGTTGGTCAGTTATAATGAGGTCAATACATGACATGCCTTCACCCCTTATGTTAGTTGGTTCATCAATCAATTGACATAAGCTATTTGATTCAATTAATTCCTCAAGAGAAGTCCCTTCAGGGTTTTCCATATCCTCTGCCCACCACGGAGAAGATCTGCAGATAAATCTCCAGTCAAAACCAATGAGTATAGGCTTTCCCTACGAAGCAGGTCCAGTGTTGACTGCAGTCTGTCCACAAAGTTTTCAAATTGCTCGCTATTTTGTTTGGGGCTATGGTAAACGGCTACAAGAAAGATTTTCTTCCGTGCAATGGTAATTTCGGTAACAATGATTTCTTGAAGCAGTTCCAGATCAGTCCTACGTCTTATTGGTAAACCCTCCCTGAAGTACAGACAGATCCCACCGAGCTTAGTATTGCTAGGATGATCACTGCGGAAAATTTCTCTACTGAGACCCTCGATGAAGATGTCATCGTTGCTAACAGAACTATCTAGCATTGACTCAGAAATTGCTATAACATCAAATCGATGAAGGGAATTGTAAGCTTCAATAAGTGATATTTTTACCTTGTTCCTTGCACAGATGCTATTCAGATTCCAGTGGAAAAATTTCAAACAGTTGTCAATTTGAGGGCCTGGATTTGATTCTATGTCACCTGCTAACATAAGCAGAGCTTTTAGCGAAAATATTTTCCCATAAAGAAGAAAGCTTATATATTGCATGATTAGTATCAGGTGCAGCACACTTTGCAGTAAATAAATACATCGTTTCCGGCGCAGAGGATATTTTATAAGAGCACGCATATTGTTGATCAGAAAGTTGATTAAAAAGGACAGGGCAAAGCAAATGGTGGCCTGAAAGAAAGTAAAGGGATATTTTGATAAAATTAAGAACAATATCTTGCAATTCATCCACTTTAAAGCAAAACGTATTAAACCAACATGTGTGAGGAGAGAAGTAGGAGAACAGTGAGGTGACCATGACAGACAAGGGGAGTGTTACAACGGATGACCAAATGAGGAGGTACAAGTAGGCAACGCAATACCACAAAGAGAACAAAAGGCCCGTGAATGAGAGATCAAAGCAAACTTTAGAAATGAGTTGGAACTTGCAAAAAGCTATTCCTGCACGCCACTGGTCAATACCTATGGGCATTTAACAGAGCTTTGGTCTCATAATAATAGATGAACAAACATATTGCTAAAAAAGAATGTGTGGCAACGATAATGCATGGGGCAGGTTTTGTAGCTGAATGCATGTAAAATTATCTTCTTCCAATTGGCATTGAGACTTTCATTGAAATTCGACTGAATTTTGACAATACAGTAATCAAATTTTGTGTACTTCCATGGGAAGTGAATAAAAAGGAGCATTTAAGGCTCACATAAAGTTTTCCATTGGGACTGTGCAATCTTGACGTATGCAATGCCTTAGGGACGTATTTCCAAAAAAATATAGTTTTAGCCGAGTAAAAGCAACGGTAAACAAAAATGGACTCTATAAGATTACACTACCACTCTTTGATTAATGAAAACAAAGACAATCCTAAAAACATGTGGAGAACCATAAATAAGGTGCTAGATAAGGCCCCTAATTCAGCAACTATTATGCAAGTCAGGGATGGCAGCAAAACAGTTTCTGATTCAACGCAAATTGCCAATGTCCTAAATGGCCACTTTGTTAATGTCGGTCCGAGACTTGCTCATAGAATTGAAGTTAAACCGGGCGATAATCCTCTCTGTCATCTTAATAATCCTACAGAAGAAACAGTCTTCCAGTTCAAACAAGTAAATGAGAGAACAGTTCTGAAATATATCCAAAATCTAAAACAAGGAAAATCTGCTGGTCCTGACAAAATACCAACGGCAATTTTGAAACACGCTGCTGAATTTCTTTGTAAACCACTAACGATGATCTTTAACAGTTCTTTAAGGCTAGGGACTTTTCCCGACCGTTGGAAAATAGCACGAATTACACCAATTTATAAATCAGGTGCCAAAGATGATACGAATAACTATAGGCCAATTTCAATTTTGTCAGTGCCATCTAAGTTATTTGAAAAGATTGCACATGACCAACTTATTGATTTCCTCCAATCTAACAAAAAACTAACGCAGAATCAGTTCGCTTTCCGTAAGCTTCATTCTACAATTACCTCACTGATTGGTGTCTCAGATCATTGGTATTCAAGTATCAACAACAACAAAGCTAACTTTGCTCTTTTTCTCGACTTGAAAAAGGCATTTGATACCGTGGATCATGAGATACTCATCAGTAAATTAGCAAAATATGGAATAACAGGTATTGAGAACAACTGGTTTAAATCCTATTCAACTAACAGAAGCCAGTACTGTTCCATTGGTGGTCAAGTATCTGATATTATGGAAATAGATTGTGGGATCCCCCAAGGTTCATGCTTGGGACCGCTGCTCTTTATCATTTATTTAAATGATTTTGAGCACTGTCTCGAACACTCAAGAGCCAACATGTACGCAGATGATACTGAGATAACAATATCCTCAAACAACCAAGTAGAGCTTATAGAAAAAGCACAAGCTGAGTTATTAAACATCGCAGAATGGATGAGGATTAACAAACTCAGTCTCAATCCCACCAAAACAGAATACATGATACTAGATCATCCTTGTAGAAGGAAAAATAGAGAATTATTACCGCAAGTATTCATAAATCGCGAAAAAATTAAGCAGGTTGACAAAACAAAATATCTTGGGGTAATAGTTGACGATACTTTAAGTTGGGAAGAACAGTATGAATCAGTTAAGAAAAAGGTTGCTGGGGCCTTGCAGTAATGAAGAAACTTAAGGGCATCCTCCCACAATCAATGCTTTTTCAAGTGTACAAAGCGCTTGTTGAGAGTCATCTTCGCTATGCTGACGTAGTATGGGGGAGCTTATTGGAAACTAAAATAACAGCCCTTCAGAGACTGCAAAATCGTGCATTTGAAATCATTCAAGGATCGAAAATAAAGGACTCTTTGATTCGACCCAAATTTAGCATCGACCAGATGTTTCAATTTGACCGATCGGTTCTGATGTATAAGATAATTAACAAGATATGTCCTGAGAGTCTGCAAGATAAATTTGCTGAGAGATCCTCGATAAGCAAGTATGATACAAGAAATAAAACTGATCTCCAAATCCCAAGGCTAAATCTAGACTTCAGGAGAAAAAGTTTCAATTATACTGGTCTAAAAACTTGGAATTCTATTCCAACACACATAAGAGAGTCTGGCACACTCACCCGGTTTAAGAATGGGCTAAAAAGTCATTTTCTAAGCTGAGGAAAAATATGTTTTCGCACGAATCCATGGAAGAACAGTACTGGCTTTTATATCTACTATTAAGCATACTATTTTTTGTTATACTTTTTTATACTGAATGGATGTCGTGATTAAATAAGAAATAAGAAGAAGAAGAAGGACTTGTCACCTTCTCCGCGCGCAAGAGACCTCCCCGCAGCGATGTAATAAACAAATGTAAAGCGTAATTCTCACCTGATACGATCCTATCCGCGCGACGAACCAGGCGAGACAAAGTCAAGCCAATCCGGCCCCACCACACCGCAGCGCCCCACGACCATCCGAAAAGAGCCAGCAACGACGCCCGAGCGCCGACATTGACTCACGCCAAACAGCAAAGAAGCGCCACAGCGAGGCAAAGCCAGACCAGCCCCCAACTTCATCGCACGCGATGCAACGCACAAACATGATCGCATGAAGCTAGAACCAAGCATAAGGGTGGAAAAACGTGGAGAAATTTCGCCGCCTGTGGGGTCTCACGGAAAGATCTCTTGCACGCGAACTAAATGGAACAAACTTCTATAAATAACAATTAACACAATCCCGAACAGACTGTCACAAACCGGACACCACTCGAAACCGTCCGCTAATAAAACAATTTCAGTGTTTTCATGACGAATTTTGCGATTTCGCAAATCTCACGTGGCATCCAGTCCACAAGATACTTCAATAATCAATAAAATACATACAACTTTTTCTTCAGAAAAGAACATGGAAATAGTTACTGTGCTTTACTGGCTTCACTGATCAGTTTTTCTAATTCTTCTTTTGATTCGAAGGAGCTATATTTTTCTCCAATTTTCACCCGAGTTTACATCGGCAAAAGCGTACCAGTCCTTGTGCGGTTTTAGTAATTCGTTTGCTAAAATTAGCAAGTTCAGCCCACGTTTCGTAAGATCAAGACGAATTTTGGCTTCAGAGGCATCCTTGTGAGCTCTATAAAAAGCGGTTCTATGTGCCATTCGTGAACCGAACAATTATTTTGCTGTGTGCATTACCATCCTTTTCCTTCGTGGGCCTGATGTGGTGGGCACGGTCAATCACTGCGTCTGGAACATCCACACCGATTTCCTCAATAATTTTCTTGACCTTCTCTAGGCAATGCTCGCTTGTTTCATTCTGGCTTTTTTTGGGTACCTCCATTCCGTCTATTCGTAAACACAACCTTCTGGAATACTGCTCTTGTTCCTCATGTGCAGAAAGCAAGTGGTTGACGTGACTTTCCAAGACCGCGTTTTGAGCCTCAAGAACGGTGATTCGCTCTTCCTGTTCACTGGTGGTCGATTCTAGGCGAACAATTTAATCTTCTTACTCTTCTATTTTATCGATCAATGATGTTACTTCCTTTTTCAAATCTTCAATGTCGCCTTTGTTGCAAGGTTATCGAGAAGCTGCTCAAAACGGCCGTCCAAGTACGCCTTGAACTCGTCAGTAAGCTCCATTGCTGTTGTTGTTGAAAAGCCTGTACGGTTTTTACCATTTCATCGATGTATTTACAAATTCATACATTGAATCCAACGAAGCTAAACAGAACATCTTTCATACATCTACATGACTGCCAATTTGATTAATTTTCATACCATATCTATGCGTTTAGCAGCAAACAGTTGGAGTGAACAGGAGCAGTTCAAAACATGACCGCTCACAACTGTCTCACGTGCCAACTCCCTGTGATTCCACGACATGATCAAACAAGAGACGACTACCATTGTTTTCAAATCAATAAGTGGTCTCGCGCCCACTTACCTCTCTACTTTATTCACGAGAAACTCGACACGGGAGATTGTAAATTTGAGAAATCGTGAGACTGACTTACTTGCTCCACGAATGAAAACAAGTAATGGCCATAAAGCATTTTCGTTCCGTGGAGCAAAGGTTTGGAATGAATTAAAACATGAGGTCAAGCTAGCCCCCTCTCTGTCTACTTTTAAATGTAGACTGAAATGTAAATAGATTTTAATTTTTCATTTATTCTAATTTAACATTGTAAATATTCTTTTTTATTTTAGTAGTATTGTAATTAGGTTTTTTCCACGGCCCCCTGAAAAGCAGCCACTCTTGGTTGATGGGGCCACCGTGTATAAAAAATTTAAAATGAAAATTAAAAAGTGATATGATGTGTGATATGTGTGATACAACTCCCTGTGGGTGATATGATGATCAAAAATAATAATCTAGAAAACTGTGCAAATTTTCATTTCAGCAATGGCAAATATAGAGTTGAAAGAATAATTCTCAACCAAAGTATAAAACGGTGTGATATTTCTGTTTCTTTCTTGGGGTTTTGTCCTCACATGCCCATTATCAACAGTCCAAGTTGAAATGAAATAGACAATGCTACAAGTCGAGTATGAGGTTGTTGAAGACAAAGTAAGCTCAGAGCCATCATTGTTGCAACTTTCCAAGAACTTGTACATTCCTGCTTTAATGCATTTTTAGGAAACAATAGAATCACTGTGCATTTTCTTAAAGGCTGTGTTTTGTGCAAAAGTTTGGTTTAAGTCACTAGTGTTCTTTTAGTCAATGAAAATTATTTATTCTGTACTGTTCCCGAATTGACCAATTGGCCTATTGAACTCGGTATGAAGGGGGCTCCTGACGGAAAGTGTCCAGCCCTTTTTTGAGAGCTAATCCGCCCCTGGCCGTCACGACATGTTTCCACGCTGTCCTTGTATTGTCTTTGTTCTATGTTGCAGACAACTGTCTCATCATCATTTTCATGACCCCAAAAAGGGATATTTTTGTGCCTTTTTTCGGAAGAGTGAAACACTTGCCCCATACTAGCTAACATAAATGTTTCGAGGATGGGGCATGGACAAGGTTGGGGCCTGTTCTTGACGCTATACAAAAATATGCCAGCCATCCTAGCGTTCTTAAGATCAAAGCGATGGCTCAGAACAATGGACCTTTCGAATTTTCATCTGTTGATCCCACTCTTGTTTTCAGTGAGATCAGCAAGATGGATCCCTCTAATAAGACAAGTGGTGCTATACCCACCGATAAACTTAAACGAGCCTCAAGTGCTTGCTATAAGGAGAGTACATATCATATCAATAATGCTATCAGTGCTAACATGTTCCCGGATATTCTAAAGCTTGCAGATGTCTCCCCAATTTTTGAAGATGGGTGAAACTTTCATCAGGGGCAATTTCTGACCAATAAGTGTGCTCTCTTCTCTCTCCAAGCTATATGAAAGGGTGTTGTCACAACAAATTGTACCCTTTATGGTTCCTAATTTCTCCAATTTACTTTGTGCATTTCGAGAGAGCCACAGCTCACAACACGCACTTTTGAGGCTAGTTGAACAGTGCCGAAAAAGCCTTGATAAGAAAGGGATAGTTGGAATGGTTCTTATGGACCTCTCCAAAGCATTTGACTGTCTGCCTCACGACCTCCTGATAGCAAAGCTTGAGGCATATGGTTTTGGAATTGGTAGTCTAAGACTTATTTTCGTCTACCTAACATCTCGGAAACAGCGTGTCAGAATTAACTCTACCTACAGCTCTTGGCTTGAGATCACATCAGGTGTACCACAAGGTTCAGTCCCAGGTCCTTTACTATTCAACATTTACATCAACGATCTTACCTATTTCATAGCGGACTCTCATCTATGCAACATTGCTGATGATAATACCTTATATGCATCTGATTTCAAACCAAAAGGAGTGATATCAAGGCTAGAAAACGACATGCAAAAGACCCTCGTCTGGTTTGAATCAAACATGATGGTTGCAAATCCATCAAAATTTCAGTTTATGTTTATGGGCTTGGGGTATGACTACAAACTTTGCATGGAGATAGATGAGATGGTAATTACAACCGTTCAGCAAGTCAAATTACTGGGCGTCATTATTGACTCCAAGCTGAAGTTTGATGACCACGTGAAGTCTCTCTGCCTTAAAGCTAACAGAAATGTTAGTGCCCTATCAAGGGCTGCTAAGGTGATTGACCCACCCAAATGTAAATTGCTTTATAACTCATTTGTCATGTCAAACTTCAGGTACTGCCCCCTCATTTGGATGTTTTGTGGAAGAATTGCTAATAAAGAAATTAACAGGGTTCATAAGCGAGCACTTCGGATCTTATTGAAAGACTTTGATGCTTCATTCGATGATCTGCTCATTAGAAATGAAGAAAAAACTGTTCACGTTCAGAACTTGCAGAAACTCATGATTGAAGTGTATAAATCGCTCAATCATGAAAACCCTTCTTTCTTATGGGATTTATTCACAAGGAAAGAAATTAATTACAATCTGAGAAACAAAGATATTCTCACTCTTCCCAAGGCATCTACTGCGTCTTTTGGTACAAATTCGATAGCGTTCAGGGGTAGCATACTTTGGAACAGTACACCTGATGTTATTAAAAGCAGCAATACAGCCTCCGTTTCTGGCAGAAACATAAAAAATTGGACTGGGGAGGGTTGTAACTGTAATATCTGTAAATAGTGTTCCTGTACATTAGTTTAATTTAGTTGGTATTTATTAGTTTGTACGTTTTGCACAAGCTAGATTGTTATCCAACTGTAAATAAAGTGATTAACTATATTATTATTATTATTATTATTATTATTATTATTATTATTATTATTATTATTATTATTATTATTATTATTATTATAATTATTATTATTATTATTATTATTATTATAATTATTATTATTATTATTATTATTATTATTATTATTATTATTATTATTATTATTATTATTATTATTATTATTATTATTATTATTATTATTATTATTATTAATATTATTATTATTATTATTATTATTATTATTATTATTATTATTATTATTATTATTATTATTATTATTATTATTATTATTATTATTATTATTATTATTATTATTATTATTATTATTATTATTATTATTATTATTATTATTACCTCTTCAAGGGTACATCAGAGAAAAATATCCAATACGATACATTTTCGACAGCTAAAGAGGCACTAAAAAGCATAAGATCTCAAAAAGAAAACACTGTAAAAAACTTTCAAGTGCAAGGCTCAGTAGTTAAAGAGCTATGGAACTGCGCATTGCCTTCTGCTCGCGAGTACTGGTTCAAGGCCCAGCATATGCTGCCACGTAACATCTACAACTACACAGTACGCTATATGAATGACACACTACCCTCGCTCTCCAATTTATTCAGATGGGGTAAGAGTCTTACAGCCAGTTGCCGTCACTGTAGACACGTCCAAACAACGAAGCACATTCTCTCTGGCTGCTCATTTTGCTTAGACAGATACACATGGCGTCACAATTCAGTTCTCTTAAACCTGGCAAACGTGTTACAACCATTCGTCAAGAAGATTTTCGTTGACTTACCTGGAAGATTCTCAACTCCAGACATCATCACTGGACCTAGTCTAAGACCTGACATGATTTTAATTGATAAAAGTAATAGGATGTACATCATAGAACTAACTGTTGGTCACGAATCGAACGCTGAATCAAATGCAAAGCGTAAAGCAGAGAAATACAGTCAATTACTTCATGATGAAGCATTATGTAGGTCGTATAGGAGCATTGAGTTCATTAACCTGGTAATGACAACCGGAGGGGTCTTCTCTAAAGACACGAGATCATTTTTCACAATGCTGAACACTCTCAAAATAGACAGTTCTTTGATCAAATACACAGCAGTTAAAGTGACATGTATCTGCATCAGAACATCGTACTACATATTCTGTATGAGAGATAAGGACTGGTCCTCACCTGAACTTATGGAATTTTGAAACAAACTTTCCTTTCTACACGTATTAACTCTAGATTTCATACTGTGTATGCAATTCAGCCATGCCTTGTTATATAGAGAGTGGTTGTATTGAATAGGCATAAGTAGAGTCTTTTTACTTTTTTATAGCATTTTAGAAACATATGTACTAGGATATATATTCAATGAAAAGTTTCCATTATTATCATTATTATTATTATTATTATTATTATTATTATTATTATTATTATTATTATTATTATTATTATTATTATTATTATTATTATTATCATTATTACCATTATAATTATTATTATTATTATTATTATTATTATTATTATTATTATTATTATTATTATTATTATTATTGTTATTATTACTATTATTATTATTATTGTTATTATTATTATTATTTTTATTATTATTATTATTATTATTATTATTATTATTATTATTATTATTATTATTATTATTATTATTATTATTATTTTTATTATTATTAAGGGTAAAGGAAGAATAAAGGAAGCTCTGCCTCTGAATGTTATTTATTTTGTTAGTCGTTCTACCCAAGCAGCTGTTCTTGGGTTGTTCTGCCTGTTCTTACGTTGTTCCTGGCTTGTTCTTTGGTTGTTCTGCCTGTTTCCTGGCTCGTTCTTGGGTTGTTTAGGTTGTTCTTGGGTAGTTCCGGGGTGTTCCGCCTTTTAGGAATGACGCGGAAAGTACAGGATATTTAAGGGGGAATTGTTAAAAGGTAGTTAATGTTACAAAACAAAATATTCAAACTTGCAAAATAGGTGCTTTTAGAGGGAGATTTATGCATATCTGACATGGTGAAATTTTTTGTGTCTCCTGGAAATAGTGGAACAGAAATGACCAACATCGACACCCAATAAAAGCCCCTTATTGGCCCTAGCGGCAAGTATGGCATATTTAAGGGGGGGTTGTTGAAAAAGTAGTTAATGTTACAAAACAAAATATTCAAACTTGCAAAATAGGTGCTTCTAAAAGGAGATTATTTATCATTTATTATTATTCATTATTTATTAGTTATTATAGATTTTGAAAATATGTATGTTTAAAGAAAAATTTATCTGGCAGGGAGATATTCTTTTTCTGATTATTGAAGCTTTCTGAGAAGATTGTGAGTGGGTTTAGCAGATTTTCCCATTTTCTTTGGTGGGGATGTCACAACTGTGCCTTTGTGATCTGTAAGGGTGAATTTTCGTGAAACAAAATACAAGTCTTTGAAATCAGGTACTTGTACAAAGGAACTTAATGTTATCTAGAGTATCCAATCCATCTTTATTCCAGCCTTCCGAAACATTTCAATCTCTGTGTTAACTTTGATTTGATAGCTCTGAAATTTATTGATTACCAAAAACCAATATCTTGTTTCATACCGTAGAATTCACCCTTGCTCTATTGACATTTTCCATTCTAGCCAATATTGCAGTAATGTCACATATGAACTGCAACAAGACAGACAAAATAAAGCAGTTTCTAACAATCACATCAATCACTTTAGTCTCATGTGGTCAGCTTATTTTTGTTAAATACGAGCAAGGGGCTCTATAAAGCTCGAAAGGTGTGAAGAAAGTTTTGACAGCTAGTGGCATTGAGTCATGTTAAGTGGACTGTGTGTACCCAAACTTCAAGAATCTGCTGATTCATGTCTTGTGATAGCCTGTCCAATTGGCTAAAGTTTTCGTGAAATTACACTGATCACATGAAAATGCATTGCGCAACACTGAGTCGTTTTATTTTGTTGGAACTGATGATTGATATCTAACACCAGGGTCACATCACATGCGTCAAAGAAGGTCTATTTATCATGACTCAATGCCTTTACCATACAGTAGCTCTGTACTGTATGTAAGATGGTGCAGTCCAGATGAGTAAGATGGGGTTTATCGGCATAATTTTAATCACAATTTACATAATTGGTTTCTTAGTGGGGGAGTAAGGAGTTCAGTGCATAGTTGAAAATTATACTTTAAGGGCCAAAATTAAAACAGGGAATTTCATGATCAACTTTAAGGAGGTAATTTTTCAGCTGTGAACTGCAAATTTTCATGTTGCAATTTGGATGATGAAGTTACCCAGGGGAATAGGTATGTCCGACCCAAGAGACATACTGGGCCAAAAGAAGAGTTTTTGGTAGTAGGCATATGGGAAAGGAAATCCGCAAAACATAATTTGCTAAACATCTAGTAGTTTGTTAAGCAGAGGAATGAGCAGTTGATGGCCCAACCCATTATGCCAAAAAATTGTTTTCCATCCATCCCAAACATTTATGATGAAGACTCGTGAAAATGGTTTTGATAGATTATTTATAACCAGTATTGAATCTTAATACACATTTTAATAATGAAGATCTGCTCAATGCACCTGACCTTTTGCATTTTTGTGATGAATGGTCAGCTCAGCATAGTACTGTTTACCCAGGGGAGACATATAGCATGTTATTTACCAACTTAACATAAAATGAAGAAAAACAATGTTGAGGGAACTAGATTGTGCAACCCATATGAGTGCGTATTTGGGCCAAAAATTCTCTAAGCAAGGGTCCTTACCGACAGATTTTCCTTAAACATGGGTGGATTTGGGTGATATTAATCAAAAAAGGGTTAAAAATGGTATTCAAGTGGGCGTGAAAGCAAGTTTGTTAAATTTCTGTGCACTGCACTTGTGTACCTTGGAACATTAGGAAACAATAGAAAACAATAGAGGCCTGGGGCTTTGTGCACGGCCCAGACTGCCAACTATTTCGTGCGCGTGGAAGATCTTCCACGCACAATTCCAGGAAGAACAATGGGTTATTGTTTAAAACAATGGCCAGGCGCGCATCTTCCGCGCACACTTAAGCTTGGCATAACTATCAGTTTGGTGCACAGCACATGTGCACAAGCACACTTGTTTCTTTCCATACTGGCAGGTAGGTTCATTATTAAATTATTGTTTCTAATTTTGACATAACAACCAGTTTTTCCTCTTCTATGCTTCATAAAACTTCTAAAAACAATTTCAGGAATCTTTCAGGGACAAAAAAACTAAACAGTCTTTTTCCTGCAGTTCATTTTAAAATAAGATTTAATCTAGCATCAGCTTCAGTGTTGTTGTTCTTAGCCATGATTCACTTGCTGCCAGACTGCATGTTAAAACAGTGGTACGAAAGAGCGTGTTTCACAGCAAACTTCTCACCGATATCGTATAACAGTTTGAGTAAATCGAGCAATTGTTGTTAGCAGGTAGATTCACATTTAAATTACAAGTTCTTGCGTGAGATCTTCTTAAAACAACTGGAAAAATCTTGAGCTCCATTTAACAACATGAAGTCACTCTGTGTCTATGTCAGCTTGCATCTATAGCCTGTTCCAACCATTGATGAGATAGTAAACCGAACAGTCATCCAAACGAGTTTTTATTTCAGAAAAAGTTCGTGCACGCATAGCCATCTTCGGTGCTCATCGCATGAAGTAATCATTTGGCCCACACTACGGCTCTCTGCTCTTCTCGCGTGAAATTAGAAATCACACTTGTAGTCATGGATCCCCTATGCACGCTTCGCGCATGGCAAATGCATTTTTCGCTCTTCTTCATCAAGTGTATTTCTCATAGCTTCTGTCAAACTCACTAGGGCATGATTGATAGAAAGGGTTTTCTTGAAATCCAAATTGCAAAGAATAAAGAACATTATGTACCTCAAGGAATCTAAACAGTCGTCTGTACATTAATTTCTAAAATATCTTACTGAAGATGGGTAAAAGAGAAATTGGTCTATAATTAGAAGGTACCTCAAGATTACCTTTTTTGAACAGAGTTATTAGTTCGGCTATCTTGAGATTAGCAGGAAAAACACCAGACTGGAGAGACTGATTCACAAGGAGAGCAAGAAGTGGGGAGACTGATGATCCAAGGATTTTTAGCAATTTCTATGGGTACTTATACTATCAGGATCAACAGATTTAGATGGATTTAGAATGTTGATTAAGTCATTAACTTCCATGGAAGTAACTGGAGTATGGAAAAGGGAATTACAAGTTCTGTTAGATAGATACTCAAGAGGAGATTTAGGAGTCTTTGGGATTGTCTTTGTTATTTCATCAGCAATGTTTACAAAGAAATCATTAAACATGTTTGAAATTTGCTTGGTTCTGGTGTTACATTTCCTTTCGGATCTTTGATTTTGTTAATTGAAGAAGAGGTAGATGATTTATGAGAGATAATTGTCTTTATACCTGACCATAATTTTTTCATATTTTGAGTGTTGGTAGCAAAAATATTATGAACATAACTTTCCTTACTTTTCTTTATTTCATTAGATACACGATTTCTAAATTTTTTATACAACGCAACATTATCATGAGTTCTCTTTTTCTTTAATTTCAGCAAAATTTTGTCACGGGTTCTCATCATCTTTTGAATTTTATTATCTATCCATAGTTTATCCTTCAATTTCATTTCCTTCCTGCTCCTTTTTATTATATGTGCATGTTTATTTGTCAAAGTGCTAAGGTCTTTCAAAAATCTGTCAAAATTTTTGTACACATCCATGTCACTATTTTCTAAATAAATAGATCTAGTCTGGTTAAACTCCTCAAGAAATTTATCATCCTTAAATTTTGAATAATCATATTCAAATGATTCTGATTTGTTATGACTGATTTCAGCATTTTCAAAATCAAGAACTGGGGAAAATGATCAGTAATTTGCGTCAAAATATTGCCACTTGTGATGTTGGCATTAGTAGCATTGGTGTAAATATTATAAATAGCAGAGGCTCTATGTCCTGAAACTCTTGTTGGATGATGAATATAAGGAAGAAGTTTTTGTGAAAGAAATTATTGACAAAATCTGTTGTTGGTGTATGGGAAGCATAATCAAGTAGGTTGACGTTGAAATCACTCATTATAAACACCAATTTGCTTGAAGATATCTTTGATAGAAGATTCTGAAAGTGAGAATGTGAGGTTATCAACGTTTGAACTTGGGTGTCTAGAAACACAACAAATAAGGACATCTTTGTCCTTTTTATTTTCAATCTACACCCATACTGTTTCAAAATCATCTGTACAAGAATCTAAGTCTAATATACAATGGCAGACAAAACTTGTTGTAACAATTGTTGATATCAGGGCGATTTTTTCATCAGAGGTCAGCTTTATTTTTAGTTGAACCTGGCGAGTAAAAACAAGATGGCGGCAAATTTTGATGAATGTGAGTTGGATCCTAGAGCCGCTCGATCCACGTATATGGTAATATACAGCCAAGCAGATCTCAACAAGTTTCCCACGAGAGAGTCATTCGCAAAGGCAGTTGTAAGCACTTTTGAATCAGATGGAAAAGGAAATGTGAAACAATTGCACTGGGCCTGCAGCCTCGAAGATCACTCTGACGGTGGAGAGCATCATCACCTTGCTCTCAAACTCAGTGGCAACAAACGTTGGAATAGATCCAAGGCTCCTTTAATGGATGAATACAGCATTTCTGTACATTTCTCAAGCAGGCATGAGAACTATTACTCCGCTTATAGGTACGTGACAAAGTTCGATAAAGTAGCATTCCATTTTGAGGGGCACCCACCATTTGCAGACTCACGATCTCCTAGAACGAAACTGCCATCAAAAGCCCGAATGGCGGCAAGCCAAGAAGCAAGGCGTCAGCGTCGTGAATCTTCGGCAGACTCTGCATCAGCCAGTACATCTCCAGCCACCGAAAGTTCAAAGCCAAAAGCAAAAAGGAGGAGGTTATCAAATATTGAAATTCAAAAGATGATTGTTGCTAATAACATCCATACCGATAACGAACTATAGGCACTTGCAAAGAGGCAAAGTGATGAAGGACCGGAGGACTTTACGGAAGCGACTTTGGGCAAGAAAGACGCACAGCGGGAGTCAATGATTGTAAACGCTTGGAAGTTAGAAGAGTCTCTTTCAATTCTTGAGCGGGAAAATCATCCAGAATGGAGCTAATAAAAGCTGCACTTGATGGAGACTGCGTTCGGAGATGTTCCAAGCAGTGGATTGAGAGTGCAAAGCAAGTAATCAAACAGAATCACATCAATATTCATGTGTTTTCCTCTGCACTTAGAGGGCTTTTGATCAAAGGAAGGAGCAAATGGCGCAACCTCATGATAGTAGGGCCTGCAAACTGCGGGAAAACATTTCTGCTGCTGCCACTCACAACTATCTTTAAAACATTTTCGAATCCAGCAACGACCACCTTTGCTTGGATAAGGGTGCAGGACAGTGAGATCATATTTCTCAATGATTTTCGCTTGTCCTCTGAAATAATTGCCTGGAAAGATTTACTTCTGTTGCTAGAGGGGCAGATAGTTCGATTTGCTGCACCCAAGTCACAATTTGCACGAGACATTGTGCTGGAGAAAGACACACCCGTTTTTGCTACGAGCATTGCTCCAGTGATGTATACAGGGCGTTGCACCTCCACTTCAAGCAGGATGGAAGACGACATGATGGACTCGCGCTGGAGGGTCTTTGAGCTTCGGCATCAAATCCCGCAAGGTGAACAGAAAGTCTATCCATGTGGGTAGCTTTTATAGTAGCTTTCATAAATTTTTTGACTTTGACTGATTATTGAAACATGATAGGAACTATTTCGTTGACTTTTCGTCCAGTACATATAATATTTGAGCACTTTTCTCGTTTAACAATACGATTAACCAATTGGTTAAGTAGCGATTGGGTTAGAAATAAAGAATTTCGCTTGCTTCGGGACGAATAACCACGGTTAACCACGATTAACCAATCTTATTTGACAAAACATTGTTACAATTTTTTTGATAAAATTTTTGGTTAACCGTGGTTAACCGTGGTTATTCGCTACATCATTCATAGAAATGCAATGTTTCTGTTTGAAAAAGTGGCTAACCGTTTGGTTAAGCGCATTTTCTGATATGTCATTGAATTAGAACTTTAGGAATTGATCTTTCTCAGTTGATGATGATTCTTGGTTGTTGAATCTCGATAATGTCAACTTGTCACAAAATTATAGAAAAACAAACATTGAAATAGTACCTCTTATCAGAGAGACTGCCTTACATGGAGCAATCGGCAATAGTATCACAAGTAAGATAGGAGAAATTTATCGCTTTTCGACACATAAATGCGATAATCAAACAAATTATATTAACTGGATACTCATAAGAAGGAACATTTATATTATGTGGAAATCGCGGTTTATTAAATCATCATTAATATTTTAGTCTGTTGCCTTTTTCCATGATGATTTTCTTCATTCTGTTTCATATTGATTCAATTATGGTGTTGATGTGGGACACTGATAACTCAAAGAGCGTACGCTTTATTCTCCTTTGAAAGTCAGCCATGGTTTCCGTTACGATGAATTAACTGACTCTTCTTTCCATAATGAAGAGACTAATTCATCATAATGAAGGGATTAACTTCTAATATTTGTATGAAGAATAGAAAAGTCACTTGAAGATAACTGTAAGGAAGAAAGTTCAAGTAATGTAAAGTAGCGAGAGTCAACATTCTGAGGCATATGTTCATCAATATCAAAATCACTCAGATTAGGCAAGTCCATAAGGCTAGACGTAATTTCAAACATAGGGGCAGAGTCAATGAACGAGGGCAGGTCAAAGCATCCGATGCCTAAGAATTCTTCATTAGGTAATGAGCCAAATGGAAATATATCTATGGTACACTTTTTACAAACCAAAAAACTTCATTAGGTTCTTTCTCAAGTTCTTTACATTCTGAAGTAGAGATGTCATTGCACGTAATATGGACATAGAAATTGCAGTTATTGCAAACAATTGCCTTTTGGTTGGCCTGAATATTTTTGTGGCAAATGCCACATGGAAAATTAGTTCTACTTTTAATGATTAGAGATCAAATTTAGAACTGATCTGCAAATCAAAAAAAAGTTTCAGATGCAAGGTTAAACACAAAGTTGATTTTGATGTGACTAACTGGTAGTTTACAATAACTTATACTTAACTGAAGAAATTTCATTGTCACTGTTAACAGGCTCCTTAACTCTTTCACCTTCATTGCTGATTGACTCACTGACAGTTTCATTCTCATTTGGTGGCTTTGTTTTACGAAAGTGAGGATTTCCATTTTTAGGCAATTTTGCCTCGTTTCCTTGCTTTAATGAGCTCTAGAATTCGTTCCTTTCTCCTGAAAAGGGTTCTTCTGGACAGGCTTGAACAAATCTGACACCCTCAGGCATGTAATCAAATGACTGGTTACCTGACTGTTTATTGGCACTGGTTTTCTTCGCGAGTAAGTAAACCTTTTTTGCCATTTCGTCATGTTTGGCTTGAGTGAATTGCAAGCTAATTTTCAAATCCGATACTTCTTTGCGCAATTCCTTTATTTCATTCTTCAGATCTCCAGTCATCAGCTTAATTGTTGTCTTAAAGTTCTTGGCTTGATTGTCAAGGAGACTCTGGACCACTGACATCAATACTGGTTTATCCATGATTTTGCACTTGCTGGACAAAACATCGGCTAGGCCAAGGCCTTCCGATCAAACTAATTCCAATGAAAACAAGTTCGTGGGGTTGCACTTTGCAAATTCCATTCAATGACTGATAACTGAAATAATATGTCTTAAAACGAGTATTGAAACATTCCCTAACCCTAACGACGATTATGAGGATCGCTAATTCTTTTTTTGTGTTGCCGTGCTCTGCACGAGTCGTCCTCATCATCCGCAATCTTGAATTGAAGTAATGAGATGAACATCTGCAGAATTACAAAGAAAAATTGCAAGCACATCAATGTTTCGAGGTTATAAAGTTGTTAATACGTATTTGATCGAAGTATCATCAAGGAAGAAAAAATAAAGTTTAACCAATTGCCAAAAATTTTCAATGTTATATTTGATAAATCCAAAATGACCATGAGAATCTGCATTGATTTTTGTTTAAAAGTGTTGAAAAAGGATTCTTTTTGTTTCGTGAGTACAGATACAGATAGCATTTACATTGCCTTAAAGCATGGTCTTACACTTGAGGAATAACTCAATCCTGACATGAAAGAATTTTACATAAGGAAAGGCACCAGTTTTTTGTTACAGAGAAAGCTCAGTATGGTGGTGGGACTCCAGGTCTGTTTAATATTGAATATGATAATATGATAGCACTTTGTGCAAAGTCATATGTTGTCAGTTGCTGATCCAGGGTGGGTCCACTGCGTCACAGGACCCAGTCAAACCAATCAAATTTGGGCTGTTAATAGATTGTTCATTATCCTTATCCTTTCAAGAAAAATGAGATTTATTTGAAATATAAGGCTGTAATTGTTTTGAGAAATAAGCAAGCATATTAAAATCTTTTCGTGCATGTTGGATTTGTTCCAAGGGCTTGAGTCAGTGGTCCGGTGATTATGTCTGTCCGTGATAATCTTCATCGATGATGGTCCTTGAATGGCACTTAACTTTGAAATACGATGGTTTCAAATACGATATCAATCCTTCTTTTTTTCGTGCTCATGGACCAATACAGATATTTATAGCTGCATTCATCTCCATCGCTACGTCAGAAAATTTCCAAATTTAGCCCACTCTGGACCCAGGCACTGCGGCGGATTCCACAGTGGCTGGGTCCAGAATGGGCTAAATTTGAAAACTTTCTGACGTCCCAACAATTGTGATTGTAGCTATAAATATCTGTGTGGGTCCACTGAAGTGAATAACCTGCAATTGCAAAAATCAAATGACGTTTCGAATAGAGGATGTGGAACAGAGAAAAACGAAGGCTGACTGTTGTAGGAACTAAGGAATATGGAGCAAAAGGATAAAGCTGATTTACGTCAACTTTACACCTTTTTAACAGCATTCAAGAAGCTGACCATTGCAGAGGTCACATTGAAGTATTAAAATGGAGGAATACAGAGTTTTTAATAAAAGCTCGAGATGATTTCGAAGGGGATGTTTTGCCTAGATGTAAGAGATACGGCGGCAGTGCAATTCTTGCCATCGACTTTGACAATGTTTTATTCATTTGTTTATTCTAGTTTTGAATCAAAGCATTGAAAATTTCAATGTATACACCTTTAAAACTAAGCTGCCTCGTTTTTGAGTTTTTCAAAATTTCTTTAGCTTGTGTCATATGAAATTTCTGATCCCAGATTCAAATTCAACACCCTAAGTTTAGTCTAAATACAAATTTTCATGATCTTTGTGTTGGCGATTTTGATTTTGTGAGGATCATTAACTTGAAAATTTATAAGGGATTTGACCGTGAATAATGACTGAGGGTGTAAAGTTTCACCCCGAGCGATTTTGACAGTCAAATCACTTATAAATTTTCAAACTTGTTATTGCCATAAAATCGAAATCACGGACTCTAGGAATATGAAAATTTGCAATTAGTCCAAACTTGGGGTGCTGAATCCAAATCCGAGGTCAGAAATTTTGAATCAAGAAATTTTCAAAAATTTCCAAAACGAGGCCGTTAGTTGAAAAGATGTATTAGCTTTGAGAGCGTGGTCGAAGAATGTTTTTCTGAAATAGTATTTTAAGCTAATCTGAAGGGCATGGTCACAGCAATTTCTCCGGGGGAGTACCCCCGGATCCCCCAAAATGCCTTCGGCTCGCTTCGCTCGCCTTTGAATAGGACCCAGTTTAGATGTTTCTGGATCCGCCCCTGGTTGTATACAACAAAACAGAAAATGTGATTAAGTTTTCTTGTAAGGGTGTTCAAAAGGACAAATGTTTAAGTTTGGAAACAAATTGAGAGAAGAATCTAACTTTTCAAAGGATGATGGGTACCAAAATATTTTTCAAGTTTACAAAGAGGAATTAAATCGCGGACAAACTCAATATATCATCAATAGAGGAATGAAAAGAACAAGTGATGTGCTTACAACGTATGAACAAGAAAAAAAATGTAATACTTCATTTTATTATAAACGTAAAGTACTGGATGACGGTGTATCTACCGTACCATTAGACGTACGAATCAATTTGATTCAGTTAGAATTTTCAAGTATTTAGGTATTTATATCTTGAACATTAACTAGATTACTTGGAAGATGGCCGGAACTACAGTACAGATGCCAGGACTTATGAAAATTTTTTCGAATATTGCATTGGCAATTGCAAAATTGGAACAACAGAAACCCGATAATTTGGTGCAACAGCTGGGAAAATTGGCAGATATTGAGAAAAAGCATCAGAAGAAAAAAAATCTCAGTAGCGGTTCAGGATTCCTTCCATGATCTCCTCGAGCGGGGGAAAAGCAATGAGTGGTAGTTTTCCAGTTGGATCTGCTTCTCATGCTGCTACTATTGAAACTGGTGCTCATCTGCGTAATCAGCAACATCATTCTGTTCATGCTGACCATGCTGCAAATGAAGCAGTAAGCGCTGCTTTGATGCTGCAAATGCTAGTTCAGTTCAGTTCAGTTTTCATTTTAAAATTCCACAACATACAAAATTCAAATGACTAGAATTTTGTATGGGGAGGAAATTCTTAAGGAGAAGCTCTCTCAATAGATAAACTAATCGAGGGGACAGCACCCCCGATCTTGAAACCTATTTTTCAATTTGCAGCATCTTTACTTGATTTGATTGATCAAAATGAAAAAAGTAGTATTATTAAGATATTCAGGACTGGTAATTAGTGGAGAAAAGATGTACTTTCATTTTGCGACGGAAAATCATCACTGAAGGAGACTACTTTATCTTGAATGGAATGTTGTTCCAGGATTTAGCACCTGCATATCTGATGGATCTTAACCCTATTACTACCGGTGGGGGGCACAAAGTGCCCGCGGCGCAGATTATTTTATGCAGTGCTGTCAGTTCGATAGATACAGAGCTGAAACTTGGTGACTTTTCCTCAAATTTAACATACTAATTAGAAATCTGAAAAATTTTTCAAAATGGTAGATGCTGATCACGTGACCAACATCTTTTCAACATGTGGTCAGCAGTGATAGAAAAGAAGGGAATCTTATTTTTTCCAGAACGATCACAGATCAGTGAAAACACTACCATTCAATAGATCTTGATGAGAGCTTTCAGATGATATGTAGTTTTATTCATTTTCGATGACGTCAGCAATTTTATACTTAATGACGTCATCAATGTTTATGACGTCATATAAATAATAAAAAATGTATTAGAAAATTTTTTTGTGACCTAAAAGGATTTTCTTAATCATTATACATCGTCTTGAGGCATTTCACAATATTTACATTGACAATTAGGGGTTTAATTTAAACAATGAAAAACTCGTGTACATAAATAATGAATATATAATATATGAAATGAACTTAAATAGATATTATACTATAGATTTTTACTTATTAATGCTTTGTGATACATTTAAGTCCATTTGAAAAAGGAATAGTGAAACAAAACTTAAATACTGTCAATTTTGCCAACAGCAAGCAAATACTTGAATTTTCCTCAGTTATGACATCATTGTGACGTCATGGATGTAATAAAAGTAAAAATAGTAGCCCATTGTGTAGATTTTGTTACTGTACACCATTTTACCAACTTTTGTTTGCATATCTGCAGTATTGGCGAATTTACGGAGGGGGGCACTTTGTGCCCCCCCCCCGGTACGACAAGGGTCCAAAAAGCCAGGTAATAATAGGGTTAAGCCATACTGCAGAGTATTCTTACGCATCACAAAAAGCATCACTCCCACGAGCCTGCCTCGTATCATACTGAGGAACAGATGACAAGGTCACAAAAAAGTTGTGGAAGACGGTAGGAGAATTAAGTTAACAGATTCATACACAAAGGTAAGTAGCTTGAAATGAAATAAATCATATAATTTCAGAATTTTAATTCAGAGAAAATAGGTGTAGACACAGATGTGAATTTCTTGAAGGCGATAGCTCTGACAAATTTCTTTTGGAGGAGGTAGATTGGCTTAGTATGGGTGTCATAAGCAAGACCCCAGACGATGATTCCATATTGAAGAAAAGAAGCAAATAAAGAGAAATATAAAGAAACTAAACATTAGTTGGTAGAAGATGCCTTATCTTGAAGAAGGTACCACAAGTTCTTGCTAATTTCTTTGAGAGTTCACTTAAGTGATACTTCCAGTTGAGGTTTTCATCTAAGAGAAGACCAAGAGATGAAACATATTTAGCCTGATTAACATGCTCCTTACCAATCTTAATGCTGACAGTTTTATCTGAATAATGTTGTGGAGAATGAAAGATGATAAAATTTGTTTTCTCTATATTCAATGCAAGTTTATTAGCATCCAGCCATTTTTTTAACATGCTTAAGTTCTTACCCACTTTTTCTAGGTTGTCGAGATTGTCAGATTCAAAGTAAAAGTTTGTGTCATCAGCAGAAAGATAAAAGGATAGCTTTTTTAGATGGCCTTGGAAGATCATTTATATAGATGAGGAAGAGAAGTGGACCAAGGACAGAGGCTTGGGGAACACCACAAGTAATATTAAGATGACTAGAGTTGTGGTCATTTACGGATACATATTGACTTCTATTGCTAAGATAGGAGCTGAACCATGATAAAGACGTACCTCTAATGCCATAATATTCAAGTTTCTTGAGGAGAATCTGGTGGTTGACTGTATCAAAGGCTCTTTGGAGATCTATAAAAATTCCACACCCAAAATGTTTGTTATCTAGAGTGTTTTTGATACATTCTGTTAAGCTAATTAAAGCATGATTTATTGAGTGAGAGGCACGAAAACCAAACTGTAGATTATACAGGATCCTGTGCGCTTCCAAAAAATTGAATAGGCGTTTGTACATCCATTTCTCTGTAATTTTACTAAAAAAAGACAAGAGGGATATTGGTCTATAGTTGGAAACTGTCACAGGACAGCCTTTTTTAAATAATGGAATAACTTTTGCATACTGCATTTTCTCAGGAAAATACCAGAAAGGAAAGATTCATTTTTGATTTGAGACAGAGGAGAAGAAGTGTGTAGAGACAGGATTTTTAGTAACTTTATGGGTATACTATTGGGGCCTAAAGACTTATCAGTTTTTAGCACATCTATGATATCTACTATTTCAAGAGGGGCTGTGGGAGTTATAAAGAATGAGTTAGGATTTTCATTATCAAGATAATCTAAGAGGGGTTTTAGTGACCTGGGTATCCTCTTTGTAACAGAATCTGCTACGTTGACAAAAAAATCATTAAGAATAGTAGCCATAGTTACTGAATCAGTTGTTATGTTACCATTTTTGTCCTTAAGTTTGTTTATGACATTAACCTGAGAATTTTTTATGCTAATGATTGACTTAATGCCAGTCCACAAAAACTTAATGTTTTTACTGTTTTCATCAAATTAATTGTGAAAATAATTAGCTTTGCTTTTTTTAAGCTCTATGGGAACCGTGTTTCTAAACTTTTTGTACAGGAGGCTCTTCGCAGCATCGGGTGTTTGCCTGAGCTTTTTTAGAATACTATCCCGCTGGCGCATCATTTTTCGAATTCTACTGTTTCTTAGTTTCAAATCTCTTTTTGTTAGTTTCTTTAATGGTGCATGCTTACTAACAATGTCATTGAGATTACCAGGAATCTATTGTATTTTGCATTCACATCAGTTGGATTGGCATTTAAGTACTCAAAATTAAGGTCATTAAAATTTGCAAGGAACCTTTCTTCGTCAAATTTTGAGTAACCATGCTTATACCAGGGGTGGATCCAGACAGGTGCAACCGGTGCAGATGCACCCATTCAAATTTCATTAATTTGAAACAAAAATAACCACAGTTTTTCGATATTAAATGCAAAGAAGATTTCATGCCATCTGCTCAGGAAATTTAACTTTCTAAATCTTTTTTTTTGATAGCATTTATGGGCAACAAATACTTTGAACGTTGTTCATAAAAGTTTCAAAAATTGTCAGCCCCACAGTCTGCACACGCAGGCTAAAAGTTGTTGGTCGCTGCATAATTGGAAGTAGAAGTAGTTGTGGAGGAGCCATACAACAACAATCAAAGCTTTCGACTGATTTATTGCTCAATACGTCCAAGGTTTGCACCGGTATCAATCAAATTTATTGACAGCTCAATTGTCTTTCTACAATGGGGAACCGGGATGCACCGGTCTCCAGTCCTTTGTGCTGATTGCAGCCTCATGGAGACCAAAGAAGCACACTGGCTGCACCTTTCAAAAGGGTGCAACGCAAAGGTCGCTATTGTGAAAGCTCATCGTGCGCTGATCGCTGATCTGGACGTCCTGTATGTAATCCATGCTGAACCAGAACCAACCTTCCAGCAGGTACCCACCACCGCCTAAGCCTACTGTTGCAAAAAGAGGTGGCTGCAGACATTGTGAAGGAAAAGGAAAAGTGCCAACTACTGTTATCAAAGTCTCTTAGGAAGATTAACGCAAAGAAAACTGTATACAGACGCATACATAGTCACGACCTTCTCGCAGAAGCTTTGATTCCAAGGTGGAAGGAGAAGCAATATTTTTCCACTGAACCAATCGCCTTGAAGTGAGTATAAATTGACCTTGATTTATGTTGCCCCGTGCTTGGATTGAACTTTGTTGATTTATTATTTGTCTGAAGAATTTCCCAGTTTAAAAACTAATCCCTCGGTATTTTTTGCTCCACAACACAAGCCAGGGAAGGGTAGCAACGCTATTACCCATCACTGAATCATGCATCATTCGGCCTAGGCCTACACTTCACTTACTGTGCAGTATTCAGCACACAGGTAATGTATGGATAAACTTCAAATATATTCAAATCTAAAAATCAGTGAGGCATTACATCATGTTTTCTTTGTTGCAGCATAAATGGAGACGGAAATTACCTATACAGAGCAGCCTCAAAGCTTCTTTGTGGAGCAGAAGACTTGCGGGGCTATCTAAGAGACCTCACCAGAATTGAGTTGGTTCTGTACAAAGACTATTATGCAGAGCATCCATATTTGATAGAGAAGTCACAGCGATACTTCCCTACCTATAACACAGCGTTTGCTGCAGCGTTTTCAGATGTTGTACTGGATGGTTTTTACCCTAATGAGAAAGAATCAAATTATAAACTTATTATCAGGCAAGGAATGCACAATTTAGTCCCAGTTACCTTTTCGCCATTGATTTGCATGCTGGCTTTGTCATCAGTCATAGGCAAAGAAATAATTGTTGTATACCCTGAGAAGATAGGTGAAGAAACAAAGTATAGCTGGTATAGAAATGGTGCAATAATGCCAAGAGTTAATCACGGATTGCTGGAAATCACATACAACCAACACAAAATTGTGATAATGTGGTCAAAATCTGGTTCATTGAGCTTTCTGCCAATTGTCGGTATTGGTTTTCAACCTGATCACTTTGTGGCATTAGCTAACATGGATTTAAATGCACCGCATTCTGGCTATTCTTTGAATTCAAAACAGGTGACAGATGATTTAGAAATGCAAACCAAGAGACAAAGTGGTATGCATTGAATAATATTTCCATCATTTGATTTTGGGAAACATATTTGGGGATGATTGCAGTGCTGTATTGTGTTACAAAAGCAAATGTTGCAGCATTGGCTTGATTAGCAGACACAAGAAAAATCCAGAATCAAAGCTTTCAGATATGATATGATATGATATGATATGATATGATATGATATGATATGATATGATATGATATGATATGATATGATATGATATGATATGATATGATATGATATGATATGATATGATATGATATGATATGATATGATATGATATGATATGATATGATATGATATGATATGATATGATATGATATGATATGATATGATATGATATGATATGATATGATATGATATGATATGATATGATATGATATGATATGATATGATATGATATGATATGATATGATATGATATGATATGATATGATATGATATGATATGATATGATATGATATGATATGATATGATATGATATGATATGATATGATATGATATGATATGATATGATATGATATGATATGATATGATATGATATGATATGATATGATATGATATGATATGATATGATATGATATGATATGATATGATATGATATGATATGATATGATATGATATGATATGATATGATATGATATGATATGATATGATATGATATGATATGATATGATATGATATGATATGATATGATATGATATGATATGATATGATATGATATGATATGATATGATATGATATGATATGATATGATATGATATGATATGATATGATATGATATGATATGATATGATATGATATGATATGATATGATATGATATGATATGATATGATATGATATGATATGATATGATATGATATGATATGATATGATATGATATGATATGATATGATATGATATGATATGATATGATATGATATGATATGATATGATATGATATGATATGATATGATATGATATGATATGATATGATATGATATGATATGATATGATATGATATGATATGATATGATATGATATGATATGATATGATATGATATGATATGATATGATATGATATGATATGATATGATATGATATGATATGATATGATATGATATGATATGATATGATATGATATGATATGATATGATATGATATGATATGATATGATATGATATGATATGATATGATATGATATGATATGATATGATATGATATGATATGATATGATATGATATGATATGATATGATATGATATGATATGATATGATATGATATGATATGATATGATATGATATGATATGATATGATATGATATGATATGATATGATATGATATGATATGATATGATATGATATGATATGATATGATATGATATGATATGATATGATATGATATGATATGATATGATATGATATGATATGATATGATATGATATGATATGATATGATATGATATGATATGATATGATATGATATGATATGATATGATATGATATGATATGATATGATATGATATGATATGATATGATATGATATGATATGATATGATATGATATGATATGATATGATATGATATGATATGATATGATATGATATGATATGATATGATATGATATGATATGATATGATATGATATGATATGATATGATATGATATGATATGATATGATATGATATGATATGATATGATATGATATGATATGATATGATATGATATGATATGATATGATATGATATGATATGATATGATATGATATGATATGATATGATATGATATGATATGATATGATATGATATGATATGATATGATATGATATGATATGATATGATATGATATGATATGATATGATATGATATGATATGATATGATATGATATGATATGATATGATATGATATGATATGATATGATATGATATGATATGATATGATATGATATGATATGATATGATATGATATGATATGATATGATATGATATGATATGATATGATATGATATGATATGATATGATATGATATGATATGATATGATATGATATGATATGTAAGCCTTTATGATATACACAATGCTCTGGGGTCCACTTTGTAAAGGTGGGTTTAACTTTAAACAAAAATAATTCTTAAGGTTTTGTTTGGTAGAAAATGCAAGGTTGGTAAAGACATAGGGTTGAAACAGGTTGTGCATTTGCTGTTGACTACTTTTAAATGGAAAATACCAAATATCATTTTTCTGGAATTGGCCCTTTAAATGAAGGATGTTTACTCTATTGTTGGCTAAACAAGGAAGTTTTTAGATTTCTCTAAATGCAGTCTGGTGAGATGATTTGACATATTTTCATAGGTGAAACAAGACAACTGAAGACAAATCTCACCAAGTCAACTGGAAGCCAATTAGACAAGTTTGCAAATTTGGGTAATTAATTTTTCATGTTACTTTTGTTTATAGTAGAACAATACATTTTTGGCTGGTGCCAATAATACTAGCAACTGGCAAGTATGGTTCCTCATACATTTGTGTTCAACAGTTTATATAAATTCCCTTTGCTCCATAAAACTAACCATTCTACAAAACCAAGCAGAAAACGAATTACTGTAAGAGCAAAAAACTGTTTGATTAAACCTAAGTGCCTTGATTAAGATGCTTCGTCAGTATTCCCTGCACACATGATAGTACAAAATTTTCTTTAACATTTTTCTCGATGTTATCTTTTGCAGAAATGACTTGTTCCAATTCAAATAAAACAATTCAATCAACTATCAAGTTTAAAACAAAGATATTGCTTTCAGGTGAGGATACTTTGGGTCAGACATAAACTCATTTGAGAAAGCTACTCATTGAAATAATGGGTATGAATTAGGCAATTATGGAAACTGACAATTTTAAAGTGGAATTTCTAATTCTATGATCAAGGATTGCAGGCTTGGAAAATCAAATGCTCTACCTGAATGCACAAAACCCATGCTCAAAGATTAATTATATCACAATACAACAATTTCAGGAGTAATCAAAAATTCTGAAGCTCTGACAGTATTTTTGAAATTTTATTATAGCAATGGTAAAGCTCAAAATTTTCCAACTGTTTGAAAATTTTGCTGAGTTGGACTTGTCAGGGAGGCATTTGTATTACTTGCTCCCTGAACACTGTCAGTGAGTGAAAGTAGGCTTTGAAAAAAAAATAGATAAATGTTTCTCATATGATTCTGATCTTTGTAAGTTGCCTTGTTAAAGTTCTCATGGCTGGTTGCTTTTTGCAGATGCTCCAACTACAAGAAGTTTAAATACCGTTAATGATCAGACAGAGCCATCAATAACTCAAGGAAGACTCTCCCATCCAGGTAATTGCTGCTAACAGTACAGTGCTCTTTTAAAGTTATAGAACAACATTTTGTTGTGAATTCAGTAAATGAGTGAATTAATGAAAGGTCAAAAATTTTCAAACTGTTTGCCAATGTTGTGATTTGGATTCTTCAAGGGGGGGGCTTGCCCATTTGCTCCCTAAACAATTTTATGAGTGTAAGAAAGCTCTGAAATAGAAAATGTCAGAAGATACAATGTTTCTCACAAGAACTCAGATCTTGGTGACTGTTAACATCTCTCATGGCTACCTGATTTTTTGCAGATGCTCCAACTCTAAGCAGTACAAATACAGTTAATGATCAGACAGAGCCATCAATAACTCAAGGAAAACTCTCACATCCAGGTAATTATTGCTAAAAATACATCTTGCGGTGCTCTTTTAAAGTTATAGAGCAGCATGTTTTATATGAATTCCATAAATAAGTGAAGGGATGAACGGTCAAAATTTTCTAACTCTTTGACAATTTTGTTAATTTGGACTCTTAAAGGGGGAAGAAACTTGTCCATTTGCTCCCTAAACGCTGTCATTGAGTCAAAGAAGGCTTGAAATAGAAAATGTCAGAAAGATACAATATTTCTCACAAGGATTCAGATCTTGGTGACTTGTCTTGTACATCTCTAATAGTTAATTGATGTTTCGCAGATGCTCCAACTCTAATCAGTACAAACACAGTTAATGATCAGACAGGGCCATCAATAGCTCAAGCAAAACTCTCACATCCAGGTAAATGCTGCATCAGATGTATCTTACTGTGTTCATTTAAGGTAATGGAACAACTTCGTTGTGAATTCAGTCAATAAATGAATGAATGTGCAACCATTGTGAAGGAACATGAAATCATGGAAACGCAATTCCATGTTTGTTGTCTTTTTCACAAATGCATTTTCAATATTTTGGCCCATTGAAAGAAATACTTAACATGCTGCATAGTTAATTTAAATTTAGTTTTCTGAATATTATCTCTTATTGTGTCATTGCCAACAAAAGTCTTTCACAAAACAGCCCACTTATCCCATTACCATAGTGTAAAAGGCATTGATGAGATTTGGTTTAATGAACATTTAAGCTTCAGTTTTCGAAATCATTAACCCACATGACTAGTTGTAAACATTATAGCAGTTAAACAATATGTGGACATGTTATTTGTAGCTGAATATTTTTTCTCACTTTTAATGCAGAACCAAATTTGAAAAGAAAACACTGTTCATCATTACTATTGAATTGTTCTGAACAAAAGAAAGGAAAATTTGACGATGTTTGCAATGCAATGGACATTAGAAATATTTGTTGGGCGTGCACATGAGCTGGATGATGCAATGAAATGCAATGTTGTTGAAAACCATTGGAAGCCATGTAAAGGCTCTGTGCTTACATCAAGAGTTTGCGGGACAAATAAGATCAGTTCCAGGAAGTTTCTAGTCAGCTGGCTTGATAGACGACCATGGTTAGCGTATTTAAAAATTTTTGATGGTGCCTTTTGCATTCCATGCGTTCTTTTTGGGCAAGAAACTGGGTTTTCAAGCAGGAAGCTCAAAACGTTGTTCAAAGAACCAGCCACTAATTGGCAAAATGCAGTGTGCAAGTTCGAAGACCATGCTCAAAATTCCCAACTTCACAAAGCTTCTGTTTTACGTGCTGAGAGTTTCAAGCAGGTCATGAAAAGAAAGCAAGAAGCGATAGATGTCCAGTTAAACAGAGCTCTAAATGAAAGAATTAACAAAAATCGTAAAATCTTGAACTAAATTGTAGAAACAGTGGTTTTGCTTGGAAAACAAAACATTGCTTTCAGGGGTCATGGGGATGATTCTAAGCACTATAGTGACAAAAATCCTGGGAATTTTCAGGCAGTTCTCGATTACAGAATAAGCAGTGGAGACCAAGTTCTCAAGGACCACTTCGATAAAGGACCAAAAAATGCGACATAGCGGTCAAAACTATCCAGAATGAGCTTATCAAAATATGTGGTAAACAGTTGGAGCAGCAAATTGTTGGTGAAGTAAAGGACCGCCTATATTTTTCAATACTTGCCGATAAGTCTACTGACTGTAGTAAAAAAGAACAAATGGCTGTTGTAGTAAGGTATGTGGGCAAAGATGATGACACTGAAGAACGCTTTCTGAGGTTCATTCATTGTGAATATGGCCTTTCCGGTGAGGATTTTGGGGGAGAAATTTTGTCTACGATAAAGGACGTCGGGTTAGATATAGACAACTACTCATTTTAATTCAATTTCAATTTCATTTTCATTTCAATATATTAAGGGTACCGTGGGCAAGGGTACGACGGTGCAAGTGCAATGTCCAGTCATAAAAAGGGGGTTGCTGGAATGATTTTGCAGAGTAAATCCGAAAGCCACATATGTGCACTCTGCAAGTCATATATCAAATCTTTGTGTTGCGAGATGTTGCAAAGAGGGGGTGATTTCGAATGCTTTGGACACTGCAAGGTCTTTAGCATCATTTTTTAATCAATCAACAAAGAGAGCAAGTTTTTTGAATGAGAAATTTGAGCAATATGGTCTTAGACTATCGAAACTTGCTGACCCATCCTTGACTCGTTGGGTAGAAAGATAAAGTCTTTGGGTGGGCTCGTGGATGGGCATGAGGCTGTCGTCGAACCATCACCATACCAATGCTTAATCATTTATCCCGAGAAACCAATAAACGCTTTTTAAACCACAATTGCAAGATCCTCAAAGGCTTATATATTGTCCGTGTGTGTTTAAAAACTGTTCAGGTGTTTGTTGGAAAGATGAATTTCTGGAGTTTGCAAAAGCTTATCAGAAGGATCTACCAGGCTATCGATATTTTGCCACTGAAGTTAAAATGTGGGAGACTTAGGTAGGTAGGTGTGTATTTATATTTAACATGGCTAGCCCGCGAATGTCTGAGAGACTTATTTCCAGCAGGGGCCACGGATGTTTTACCATCAGTCCGCCACGGCTACCCGCCACAGCTACCAGATTTCCCTCACATGGCTCTGGTCGACCCAGGCTAGTGTTACGGACAGCGACCAAACTGTCCAGCGTGGGATTTGAAGCTACGGCCGTTCTGACCTTTGGTTTACGAGTCAGACGCCTCGGCCACACGCTAACTTTTTGGGAGACCAATGTTGATACAAAAATGCCGACAAATATTTTGGAAACACTGAAGGTGATTGACAGGACCGCATTCAGAAACATCTACGAATGCGTCAAAATTCTGGGTGTGATTCCTGTTAACTCATGTGAATGCGAGCGATCGATGTCAGCCATGCGAAGGCTCAAAACATGGTTGCGCAGTACCACGGAGCAAGAGCGATTCAATGGACTGGCTTTGATGCACATTAATAATGATATGAAAATTGACAACAGTGAAAAATTATATGAATTTGCAAGACAGAATAAGACAAAAATGCGTTTCAGGAACATCCTGGATGATGCACAAGAAGCTTGATCTTGAAGTTTCACCACACTTTAATTAAAGAAATGAAAATGCTGTTAATGACTGTGTTAGTAATTCATGCAAAGAAGTTTCTGAAAATAAACAATGAAAAACAACAATGAAGATAAAAATCAGCTAAGAACGATATTTTACTAAAAATATCCCGATTTGATCTGAATTCATATCACAGCTACCTTTGAGCGAATCCCCCTAGCGGTCAAGGGCCTTATTCGTTACAACGTTTTGCTGTTAAGAAACTTCTTTTCGGTTATGCTTACTTTTATATTCTTTGCATCGTAGGCTGCACACTTCACTCACATTGGGTTTTCAAGGCAATTTCGCTTAGCGGTGATGTAAAAACAGACCCAGGCCCTGATACACTTAGTTTCTGTAGCTTGAATCTAAATAGTATCATTGCGCATGACTTCTTACGAATTTCACTACTTGAGGCATACAACTCAGTTTTCAGCTATGACTTGATTGGCATAGTTGAAACACACGTTGACAGTACCGTTAATGAAGACAAACTGGCTCTAGATGGATATAGGTTCATTAAGAACAATCATCCGCAAGATATCAAAAGGGGTGGTGTTGGGCTTTATGTTAAAGAATCTCTTCCTTCAAAAGATCGTTTTGACTTGGTGACTCTCCCTGAATGCATTGTTTCTGAGATTCAAATCAATAGGAAAAAGTATTTCTTCGTCGTAATATATAGAAGTCCAAGCCAAGACCAGATAGAGTTTGATGATTTCAAAATAAACTTTGAGCTGTTGCTATCTAAACTGTATGCTGAAAATCCACATTGCGTCGCTATCACCGGTGATTTCAATTGTCGCTCAACCCAATGGTGGGTAAATGACATTGAAAATAACGAGGGAAAACTATTTGAACCATTGATATTGGACCTTGGTATTCATCAATTGATCTCAGAACCAACGCATTTGATGGGCGATTCCAAATCTTGTATAGACTTGATTCTCACTGACCAGCCTAACCTCGTTGTCGAATCAGGTGTTCATCCGTCTCTTCATGAACAATGTCACCATAAAATTGTTCATGGAAAGCTATCTGTCTCGAACATAGCATTACCTCCTTACAGCCGAAAGATATGGCAATATGACAAGGCAGACTTTGTGGCTATTAGGAAGAGTATAGAAATGTTTCGTTGGCATGAGCATCTTCAATCTTTGATATGTCCTAATGAGCAGGTCAAACTACTCAATGAGGTCCTTCTGAACATTTATTCTAATTTCATACCTAACAAGGTGAAAACGATCAGGCCACATCAAGCACCCTAGTTAACACAAACCGTTAAGAACTTTCTTAGGAAGAAGAATCGTGCTTCCAGAATCTTTATGAGCAGTGGTCAGCCTGACGACAAGCTCCAAGGAATACAAAATATGACATCTGAAGGTTCGAGATTGATCGAAGAAGCTAACAGGGGCTACTTTCTTAAGGCAGGGAGAGCTCTGGCAAATCCTGAAATTGGCAGCAAAAAATATTGGTCCCTGATTAACACCGTTTAAACAAGGCAAAGATCCCACTAATACCGCCTCTTCTATAAGATGGAATCTTCATTACGAATTTTGCTGAAAAGGCGCAAATATTCAACGATTACTTCATACAGCAATGTACAACGATTGATACTTCCACAACTACCACAACATATCCCAGCAAATATTACTCAATTGAATGATTTTGTAATCTGTACTTATGTTTTTGTTTGTTTGCCATATATTTTTAAACACTCACACTTACTTTATTTTAATTGTCAAAGCTTTCGCCTCACTTCTGAGGCCTCATCAGCAACTAAACATCAGTTGTATTCGAACTTAGTTTTCGTTCTCTGATTGTTCGATGGTCACTCAATTGCATTCAGAACACTTTCAACGTCACAATCTTCGAGGAACCAGTTGTTGTTGTTCTGCCTCTCTCTTGGTATATTTGAATTTCCCCATTCTTCTTTCGAAGTTAGCGTCGGCAATAGTTCTTGAATATAAACTGCCTCTGAGACTTGCCTAAGCATTGGATCTCCTGGGCAAGTCGCTAATCGCTCTACTGTTATCTGTTGTCGTCTTCTACCATGTTTTTCCTCCATATGCTTGAACAGAACCGAGTTTTTATATCTCTTTTCGTATTTTTCTACATGTTCATTGATCCTTTCTTTTAAACTTCTGGCTGATTCTCCAATGTACGATTCTCCACATGGTCCATCTTCTTCGCTTCCAAGGCATGATATCTGATATATAATATCTCCAATTTTGCAGTTTGCCTCCGGATTCCAAGGCCTCCGACGAAACCTGAAAATTGGAGGGGCCAAAATTTGATATGAAAATATGCCATAGCCAAATATGATAAGCTGCCCTCCCAGGGACAGATCTAGAGGGGAAAGTGACTGAGGTGTGCGAGCATGAAGCGCGGGTAAAGTCCTGAAGTAGGGGTCCTAACGTAGGGGTCTGGAGGTTGCAGCCCTTGAAAGAATTTTTAGAGTACGCCTTTCACCTCATTGAAAAATCCCCGTTTTGAATTAAAGCTGGCAGAATTGAGAAGTAAATACTTTTAAGATACCCTACCAAGAAAGTGTATAGTTTTTAGAAAGTTGCATTTTCTTTGGCTGGCAAGCAGCACTTGCCTTACTTGCCTACTATATTTGTGCCCAAAAGATATGATATCTTTGCATTCTGCATTGACTATCTGCCTCCTGGGGCAGTGTCCATAGCTTTAGATTTCTTATGTATTCATAGTGATTTAAAAAGACGTAACATTGATATTACTAAAAATCGTCTGTGATTGTGTACAATAGTGAAGTTGTGACCTTGTTAGTTTCCGACATGAAATTTCCCTTTTCAACAGAACAGGGATTGAATCGAATGGATGCTAGGAAATTTGCTTGAATTTAAATGAGCATAGGGTTTTAAAGAGAATTAAAACGATTATCAACAAATTTCGGAATTGCATTTTTTGCAAAAAAGTGGAGGGACCATGGCCCCCCGCCCCCCCCCCCCCGTCGTCGGAGGCCCTGGATTCATTTTGTATACCTGGCAATCCATTTCTCTGCATGTTCTGCTTTTGAATGGGTTAGATTTCACAAGTCTTTCCTTTATTGATCTTCCTGCTCTTTATACCGTTTTTATTCTCAGTCCTGATTCTTTTAAGAATTTTTGGCATTCTCTCGCCAGTTCTCCGTTTGGGATTGCGTCAACGAATAGAACCGTTTCATATCCTCCTTTTGCATACCATGTTCATTTTTTTTGTATTTTCTCTTGCTCTCTTCTCCGTCTTTCCCAGAACTTTCCTCCATACATCGGGCATTCTCCTTTCTGGTCCTTTTCTATGATCTTTTCAAACCTCCTTTCTGCTTTGTTATACACTTTAACAAAGAAGTGAAGCGAAATTGAGGCCTCAGAAGTGAGGCGAAAGCTTCGACTATTAGAATAAAGTAAGTTTGAGTGTTTGAAAATATATGGCAAACAAACAAAAGCATAAGTACAGTCTTGGAATTAGCACTCGGGATCAAATTAAAGCTTTAGCAGGTTCTGCTAAAAGAAGAATTTCAACTGATTTTGTAATCTCTGAGGAGAAAATTCTGAATATCATTAGATCACTTAATCCTAATAAAGCACATGGCTGGGATGGAATATCTGTGAGAATGATCAAACTTAGCGATCATGCACTGGTTATCCCGCTAAAGATAATATTTGAAAACTGCTTGAGACGAGGATTCTTTCCCGAAATATGGAAATATGCAAGTGTGGTGCTAGTGCATAAGAAATATGAGAAAAATTTGAAGGGAAACTACCGTCCCATTTCTCTCCTTCCTGTTTTTGGGAAAATACTCCAAAAGCTCATATATGATTCTTTATACTCACGCCTCGCCTCGTGCGACCTTCTTAATCCATGTCAATCAGGTTCTCGACGTGGCGATTCGACAATCAATCAGTTACTTTCGATAACGCACACCATCTTCAAAGCCTTCGACTACAATCCTCCTTGTGATGTTCGATCTGTGTATTTAGATATTTCCAAAGCATTTGACAGAGTGTGGCATGATGGCCTCCTGTATAAGCTAGAGCGTTGTGGTATTTCAGGGCAATTTATTTTTCTGGTCAAGAGTTTCCTTAAGGATCGAAAACAACGAACAGTTTTGGATGGGCAGTGTTGCTCCTGGGGAGATATTTCAGCTGAAGTACCCCAGGGCTCTATTTTAGGACCTCTATTTTTCCTCGTGTACATAAACGACCTTACTGAAGATTTAAGATGCAATGTTAAGCTTTTTGCTGATGATACTTTGTTGTTCACAGTAGTTGAAGATTCCAGTGCCGCAGCAAATGACATGAATCATGACTTAAAATTGATAAATCAATGGGCTCATAGCTGGAGGATGTCTTTTAATCCTGATCCACAGAAACAAGCTGTTGAACTAATATTTTCAAGGAAGAAAAATGAAACTGACCATCCTGTCGTTCTCTTTAATGACACACCTGTGAAGAAAGAAATTGAACACAAACATCTGGGGATTGTTCTTGATTCAAAGTTGTCTTTTTACGCTCACATCAAAGCAGGTATCTCTAAAACAAGAAAGGGTATTGGTATGCTGAAATTTCTCTCCAGGTATCTGCCCAGACATGCACTTAATGAATTTCATAAGTTGCATGTTCGTCTCCATCTAGACTACGGAGATGTCATCTACCACGCCCCAGCAAAATTATGCTAATTTAGTCACAACGAAATTTTAATAAGTTCTATGGAAAAGCTAGAGTCCGTCCAGCATTCTGCTGCCCTGGCTGTAACAGGGACATAGAGAGAAACTTTGCGAGCGAATCTGTACGCAGAGCTTGGCTGGGAATCACTGAATTTACGAAGGTGAAGCAGACGCCTCACTCTGCTCTACAAAATTTTACAGTTTCCTGCAGATTCTAACCCAGGAAAGGAAAGACAACCATCATGGCTTAATCACAAAACACTCCGAGCATTAAAAAAGAAACACAACGCTTATAAACGTTGGATGATAACCAAAGATGGCAGGGACTATCAAAAATACAAACAGCAGCGAAATGCGTCGAAAGCCAGAGTTGGCAAATCAATTTTAGAATTTGAAAGAAAAATTGCTCAATCCATTAAAAAGAGTGACAAAGGATATTGGAAATATGCAAACTCGAAATTAAAAAGTAAATCGAAAGTTCCCGATTTGAAATTAAGCGAAGAGTCGTATACTTCAAATGACCAGGAAAAGGCCGATATTTTGAATGAGTTCTTCTCTTCAGTTTTCACACATGAAGACTTAAATAATTTTCCTAAATCTCCGACACGTATCTTTAGATTGAAACTTGAGGATATTGAAATCACAGAAGAGATTGTCTTAGATGCGCTGACTTCGTTAAATGGTTCAAAATCTCCGGGACCTGATGCTATTCACCCGAGAATACTCAAAAAAATGTGCTACAGTCATTGCTCAACCTTTATCATTAATTTTTAAATCAAGCCTTGCATCTAGCGAACTTCCAACGCAGTGGAAATTAGCCAAAGTGACACCAGTTTTCAAAAAGGGGAACAAACATAGTAGAGAAAACTACAGGCCGATAAGCCTCACCTCTATCGTTTGTAGATTAATGGAGAGGCTTCTCAAAAATGCCATTGTGGATCATTTAGAGAAAAATAGCTTATTCTCAAACAGTCAGTGGGGGTTTCGAGGAAAAAGATCTTGCGCCTCACAACTCTTAAAAGTGTTCGAAGAAGTAACTGCGTATATAGAAGAAAACCATTTCATTCACTTCATTTTAAATTATTTCTACAGGGTAAAAACAATCAGTTCATACGGAAAAAAACTGCTTTACAATGAGCCCTGTTAAAACAGAAAAGAAAAAAACAAAAAGAAAAGAAAAAAAAATTAATTACTCAATAAACTCCAAATTCTACTTAATACATTGTCAGATAAATTCCCTAAAAAAACCTAATTTTAATTATTCCTATCCAACCGAAAAAAGGAAATTAAATTGCAACAGAAAGGAAAATCGATTGACTATGTTCTTGATGGAAGTACGTAAAGTTTGTTTTATAATCCTTCCTTTAGTTTTAATTTGAAGTTTGATAGCGAGGGAGACAGTTTGATTTGGTGATCTAGACTATTCCAAACAGTAGCCCCTCGATATGCAAATGACTTTTGTCCATTGTTTGTTCTGAACAAAGGAAGTTTAATAATAATAATAATAATATATCAATATTTATACAGGTTTGCTTGGTCAGCTGAGAACAGCTGCTATAAATCAAGGACCTGTGTCCAACGAAAAGTAGTAAAAACTATTATTTACAATTTAAAGGTTTCTTAAAAGTTAAAATCAAAATCATTACATACCTTCTTGAATCTCACAAACGAGCTCTCATTTTTCAGTTCAGGCGGCAATCTGTTGTATATTTTTACACCTTGATAACTAAATGCTTTCCGGGCGGTTTCTGTTCTTATGCGAGGCACCACGAGATTTGATTTGTTGCCTCGGGTGTCCTTTTGATGGTCCAGTCTCTTAAAATGTTCCTCTAACATCCTTGGCGCAAGGCCATTTAAACACTTGAAAACTTCAATAGCACATCGTTTATTTCTTACATGATTGATGGATGGAAGGCTAATTTTGCCATTATGTCCGTTGATGATCCTCGTTGCTCTATTTTGAAGTTTTTCGAGCTTAGATTTGTGTGAGTCTGAAATTCCAATGCTTATGTTGCTGCAGTATAAGAATATAGGCAAAATCATTACTTTATATATGGTTTCAGCAGTTGCAGGGCTGATATTCATACGGACTCTTGCAAGCAACTTGATTCTTGAAGATATTTTTTTGTACATTTTTTCAAATTGGCCCAACAGATTTAGGTTTTTATCAAGTGTTATCCCAAGGTATTCGTATCTGTCTGATTCGACAATCTTTTGACCGATCATATTGATCTCGATTGCATCGGCTTTTGCTAACTTCTGATGGCTTCCGAAGAGCACAAATTCTGTTTTCGACTTTTTAAGGTTTACCACCAGGTTATTTTCGACAAAGAAACTTCCAAGATTTTGTAGATCATCATTCAGCTTCTCGGCAACCTCTTTGCTGTTCTTGTCCGATGTGAATATTACAGTGTCATCTGCATAGAGGATTATATTGCTCTTTTTCAACTGCGAATCAATGTCATTGATCAATATGCTAAATAGCAGTGGGCCTAAAATTGACCCCTGCGGCACGCCACACGTAACAGATTCCTCTTCAGACTTTACACCGTCAAATACGACAAAGTGTTTTCGGTTAAAGAGGTAACTTTCAAACCAATGTAGTTCTCTTCCGGTTATTCCGTATGCCGGTAGCTTTGAGAGTAATCGGGCGTGATCCACCGTATCAAACGCTTTCCTCAAGTCAACGAACACGGCTCCAGTCAGAAGTCCTTTATCCATCCACATCCTTATTTGATCAGTAAAATAAGTAACAGCGTGTTCAGTCGATGAACCACGCCTAAATCCAAACTGATTATCTGACAAGAGATGGTTTTTGCAAAGATACTCATAGACCTGTCTGTATACAACGCGCTCCATAACTTTAGAAAGAACGGGGAGAACTGAGATTGGTCGATAATTGTCCATTGCAGATCTCTCTTCCGATTTATAAACAGGCGAAATTTTTGCACACTTTTCAGCAGTTGGGAAGATGGAGTTACGTAGAGAACAGTTTATCAGGAGCGACAAAGGTTCACATAGTACGCCAGCACCATCAATGATGAGAGAGGTGGGAATCTCGTCATAACCAGAGCTCTTTTTTCTCTTTAGTGACTTCAGACTTTCATACATATCTCTTGCAGATGTTTCCTTAAACTTAAATTGACAGTTTTTTGGATTCACTTTTTCTTTTAAGCTTGAGTTTACGTGGTTTTTCCAAACTGGATTTGAAATTGAGGGGAGAGCAGCTTGTATTCTTTTTCCAATTTCTAAAAAAACTTGCAGAAACCATTGGCTATGATTTTCTTATCGGGTGTTAAACTATCATTGACGCTAAGTAGTTTGGCTGGAACTTCCTTTTGCTGCTTAACGGGGTAGCACCTTTTGATTTGATTCCAAAATTGCTTTGGGCGTGAGATATTTTCTCTAAATATAGATCTTGTATACGCCGATTTGCTATAACGAATTTTTCTGGTTACATCATTTCTTAGTCGCCTGTAAGTAGACCAGTCCAGCTCTCTTCCAGTTTTACGAGCCTTTCTTAGATGATAGTCCCTTTCAATCATTGCCTCTTTAATCTCTGGGGTGAGCCATGGACATTCCCGACCCCGAGCGGTTTTCTCAAGAAGAGGGGCATGCTTGTTTATTACAGATAGCAACATTTCTTTGAATTTATCCCAAGCTTTATTCATATCTTTCTCGTTTTTTACGCATTCCCAAGGTAAATCCCCAAGGTCTCTCATGTATGCTTTCTCATTATACTTTGCAAAATTTCGCATGAAGATTTTCTTTGGTTTGTATTTTTGGCAGTTCTTTTTAATTGAAGCTCCGGTGAGGTCATGGTCGCTGAGGGAGTTAGGGCACGTGATGTACTTATTAATGTATGTATGTATGTATGTATGTATCATTTCACCAAAATAAAAAGAAGATGTACAAGTTTATTAAAAAGAAATTGTCTAATTTACAGGCGTGTGATACTAAGTTAATACATTTACTCTAAAAACACCCCTAGATAAAATGGCAGGGATAGCATTAAAAGGTCAGTGCGACCTTGTTTCCATAATGGTCCCTCCAAGGGTGTCAATAAAAGAAAAGTGTCCATAGAAGAAACGAAAATTTTTGAAGTGGTTAAATTACCGTTATGGACCGAAAAGACCGAGATCGCGCGAAAGAGAGGGTGTGCGGTGTCAATAGTACACATATATGTCATCTTCCTCTCTTTGTATCTTTTTGAAGAAATTCTCTTTGATCTTGTGTTTAAATATGTTGACATTGTTGGTAGATTTCAAGTCTGATGGGAGACTGTTCCATATTTTGGGTCCTTGGTAAGATAGACACTTTTGGCCTGTGTTATTCTTGCGAAATGGAACGTTTAGTCTAAACTTAGACCTTCGCGTTACCCGACTTTGATCGGCTGGGTGGAATATTTCATCAGCATAAGCTGGAGCAGTTCCATTGAAAAAGTTCATTACAGTGACACAGATATTTTGATCTACTCTGTGCTTAGTGGGGATCCAGTTTATAGCTTTGAATTCTGTGGCCCCAACGTGTGCTGTGTTTTTTAAATTAAGATAAAATCGGATGCATTTGTTTTGAGCCGACTGGATTTTTTTGGATAGCCTCTTATTTAACATAGGGTACCATGAGGAGCATGCATAATCGAAATGAGGTTGAATAAGAGCATTTAAAAGCAACCTGCGAAGGGAGGAATTCAGGAAGTTTTGTTTTCTGTACAGGAATTTAAGCTTGCCATTTATTTTGCCAAGCATTTTGGTTGCCATCGACTCCCCAGAGAGATTCTCATCCAAAACAGATCCGAGATATGTGACCTTTGAGTGTTGTTTGATTTCTATATCACCTCTCCTAATGTTAATCTTTTTTAAGGTTTTGCATTTTTTTCGTCCAAAAAGAATCGATTTGGTTTTATCCTCGCCAAAGTGAATACTTAGCTTGTTTTCAACAAACCAGTCGCAGAGAGAGTTAAAGTTTCTATTCAAGTTGTTTTCAATACGTTCGATATCTTTGTCTCTAAAGATAAGGCAGGAATCATCCGCGTACAGAAGCAGATCACAGTCAACCGCCCGTGCCATGTCATTCACATAAAGGAGGAATATGAGTGGACCAAGAATTGACCCCTGGGGGACTCCACAGGACAAATTGCCAGGGTTTGAGTACTCATTCCCAATGTTGACTGAGAATGATCGATCCTGAAGGTAAGATTTAAACCATAAAATGGCAGAGTCACTAAAACCAAGACATGCTATTTTATCCAAGAAAATATCGTGGTCAATTGTGTCAAACGCTTTTTGTAAGTCAATCAGAATCATACCTGTAAACATACCAGTTTCAAATCCTTGGAGAATCTTATTATTCAGGTAGGAGAGGCAAGTATCAGTTGAGTGATGTGCGCAAACGCCAGATTGGTATCTATATAGAATCTTATTATCATCAAGGTACTTTTGTACTTGTCCATGAATAATCTTTTCAACGATTTTGAGAGTTGCGGAAGCAGAGAAATAGGTCGGTAGTTTTTGGGATCACCTTTTGATCCTTTTTTAAAAAGTGGTTTCAGTTTCGCTTGTTTGCAACCTTCAGGGAAAGTAGATAGAAGGATTGAGAGATTGCACAAATCGGTTATTGGCCCTGCTAAAACAGTTGCACCATCTTCGAGAAACTTCCCTGCAATATTATCCAACCCTGTTGCTTTTGAAGGGTTTATTTCTTCTAAGAGTTTAAGAACCTTTTCAAGAGAAGTGGGGGCAAGTGAGAATGGCTCGGTAAGGTTAAGGTGTTGGTAGTACTTGCGGACCTCATCTAGCCTGTGAGGGGACCGCTGGAGTTTTTTAACAAGGTCAGAGGCTAGGTTTGAAAAGAAAGCCTTGAATGTTTCAGCATTTGTTTTGTCATCAAAACAAGGGTTACCGTTATTGTTCAGACAAATTTTAGAAGATGAATCTTTCCCTGACGACAGTCCTAGGGATTTTAAACACTTCCATAGATCTTTGGGTTTTCCTATATTCTCCTTAAGTTTGTCAATGATAAAAGATTTTTTCTTTCTTTTGATTAAGCTCTGCACACGGTTTCGAGCTTTCTTAAAGTTTACGTAATCAGAGTGAATTTGGGATGTTCTATATTTAGTTAGTAGTTTGTTACGAATTCTAATTCCCTCCAGGACTTCCTGGTCCATCCATTCCTGTGAGTCCTTTCTTACCCGAATTTCCTTCACAGGGGCTAGCTCATCAATAATGTTGGTGATCAGTTCTACAAAATGGGAGTAGGCGGCATTGATGTTCTCGTATTCCATGTAGTTTGGAAATTTGATTTTATTTAATTTGTCAAGAAAGAGTTGCTTTGCGTAATTCTTGAAAGTACGTATCTTGATAAAAGTGTGTTTATGTATTTTGGTGCGGGTAGCTTTTCTGGTGCAATAAATCAGTTGATGATCGGACAACCCCAAGTCAAGAACCCCATGTTGAGAAATTTTTGGGAAGGAATTTGTAAGTATGTGATCAAGAAGGGAGGATGATTTATCTGTGACTCGAGTTGGTGAATTAATTATTTGCTTTAGACCATGGTGGGAGCAGAACTCTTTGTACCTCTTGATTCCATTTGATGTATCAGAGCTTTTGTGGATCAGATTAATGTTCAAGTCTCCAAGGATGTAGACTTCTTGGCTATCAAAATCCACAGTTTTGGAGATTGCCAGTGTCAGTTGATCTAAGAAACCAGAAGCTGTTGGAGGCCGATAGAGAACTCCAACAAGAATTGGTTTTGATTTTGGCAGTTGGATATCAAGAAATACATTCTCAATGTCTGGTGAAAAGTCTTCTCTTGGGTTGAATGCCAAGTCTTTTCTTATGTAGCAAGCTACTCCTCCACCATGTCTATTTCTGTCACACCTTTTTATCTCATACCCAGCAATGTTTACTTCCCCATCCAAAACACTCTTATCAATCTTAGTTTCTGAAATTCCAATGACTGCAGCATTGGTTTTTTGGGCTATTAGACGAAGTTCCTCAATTTTAGATAGAAGACCATTCACGTTTAAATGGAGAAAATGTAAACCTCTCTTCTTAAAATTTGCCCATATGTCCATGTCCGTTACATGCTCCTCAACATATACATCTGAGGTATTTAAATCTTCAGAGTAAGGTTCTGTAAATGAGGAGTCAGCAAAGGGTAGTTGGTCCAAATGAAATTCATTAGCTTTACTTTTACAAGATAAACAAACATATCTTATTTGATTTTTAGGAACCCTAGAATATGCATCATAGTCTACATCTGAGATTTTGTCACATCTTTTGTGCACCCAGAAGCCACATTTGTAGCAGGGTAATCCTTTAATGTTATGTTCATGAGACGTTGCTATGACATCAATAAGAGTAGATGTTTCTCTTGTTATTCTTGTTGGCTTTTTAACTATTTGTTTTAACCCATGTCTTGTAAACACACTTTTTATTCCTGGATGGCTACTTCTTTTCAAGTAATCACAATTGATATCCCCGAGAACTATAGTTTCTTTATTTTCATTTACACTGGTAGAAATCATACCATCAAATTTCTCTTCAAAGCTCTCGTCCAGGTACTTTGAGGTGTCCGGTGGCCGGTAAAGAAAACAAACAAGGATGGAGCGTGAGTTTTTTTGGAAAATTTCAATCCACAAACTTTCCACACCTTCCATTTCTAGGTCCCTTCGTCTATGATAACTAATATCATCTCTCACATAGCACCCTACCCCACCACCTGTTCCATTCTTACGGTCGCTTCTTTCAAACTTATAGCCATCTATGTTTACCTCGGAACTATTTATGTCTTTGTGTAAATGCGTCTCACTCAAACCAAAAATACCAATTTTATGATGAACCGCTTTTAGCAATATACCAACGCCATCCATCTTTCGCAGAAGGCCATTTATATTTTGGTGAAAAATTTTTATACCCTTTGCATTTAAAAAGGTGTTCAGATCTTCATATAACTGATGCGTGTCTTGAGGATCCTCATCGCGTTGCGGCGTATTTTGAAAACATGTCCGGCAGTACAATCTTTCAGTGCCATCCTCCAGCTTGTCAACAAGGCAGCGAATATGACTCTTTCCAGAACAAGCAAAACAACTTCCGTGAGATTGATTTTTTCGAATAACTTTCTTGCATATATTGCATCTGGGACATGGGCCTGGGCACTGCTCTATATCCCCAGCTAAAAGCAGGAGAATGGTGACCGCTGAGTGCGAACGTTGGCCTAAGAAAATTCCTTTTTCCTGCTGGAAAACCCATAACGATGGAATGGTACTTGCAGAATTTATGTCATCCTCTGCCAGATCGTTTCCACAATAACACACTGAGTCTGAGCCAATGACAGATGGTTTCTTCGCGTGACACAAGGCGATTAATGCAAGAGCAATGGACAGTGCAGCCGCCATGTTGATTGATTTGATTGAAGTTTCAAGTCAGTTTCGGTGTTTCTTAGCGTCCTCATTGCCTGTTCACGCTGTCTTTGAAACATTTGGGCCATATAGTATGGGCAAAGTTGGTTAACAGATTTGAAAACAGTAGCTGCCGTTTCAAACCTGATCAGCTCTTTAACTGTTAACCAGCCCAGACCTTTAATAAGGGGCAAGGAGTGTTCATCATAAGCACTATTTGTCACAATACGGGCAGCGCGATTTTGGAGAATTTGCAATCTTTTTAAGTCTGCCTCAGTGCAACATCCCCATACCGTGCAACAGTATCGTAGATAGGGTTCGACTATACTTCTGTACATGGTTTTTACCGTACTGAGTGGGACGTACCTCTTTGCATATCTCAGCATCCCTATCCCTCGCGAAATCCTCGCGAAACCATTGCGTAGACATCATATATTTCGATTTTGCTAAAGCCTTTGACTCTGTGCCTCATGAACGATTGTTACGCAAAATAGAATCATATGGTATTGGTGGCAACTTCTTGAATTGGATTAAATCATTTCTCCGCGATCGCAAGCAAAGAGTCGTATTAAATGGTTTCAGATCGAGCTGGAGTAACGTTGTAAGTGGTGTTCCACAAGGGAGTGTATTAGGCTCGCTGTTATTTCTGTTGTATGTTAACGACTTACCAGAATGTATCGAAAATTGCAAGGTTGTAATGTTCGCAGATGATCTCAAACTTTATTCAACTCACGTATCAAATGATGATAAAACTCAATGTGATATTTCAAACGTAGAAAAATGGTCATCAGCTTGGCAACTCCGATTAAACAACGAAAAATGTCATTTTTTGCAATTAGGTCGAAAAAAGTCGGATCAGACAAATTATTATCTGACTGATGCCGTAATCAATTCATTTGTACCTATTTCGAAAGTGTCACACGTCAAAGACATGGGAGTATATATTGATGAAAATCTAAATTTTGAAAAACAAGTAGCAGAGTGTACAAAAAAGGCAAATGGTGTTCTGGCGTCAATAAAAAGAACAATAAAGTTTATAAACGGTGATACTTTCAAAGTGCTTTACAAAAGTTTAGTTCGTCCAATACTCGAGTTAATGGGTACAGTCTGGAATCCTTATAAATTGAAACACATCAGATCACTGGAGAGCGTACAAAGAAGAGCAACGAAATTGGTTCGGGCTATAAAAGACCTTCCGTATGAGGATCGTTTACGCTCCCTTGACCTACCAACACTTGCATACAGACATAGGCGTTGGAGACAGGGGGCTGGTGGACAGCCCTCCCAACTTTGGAAAAATTTGCAAGATCAGCCATAATCAGGCAGAAAATCGGCCTAAAGTTGGGCAAAACTTATGTAAACAATGGATCTTCTATCGGGCAGCCCCCCCCCAAAATTTTATATCTCCCTACGTTTGTGCATACGTACGCTCTCGAGGAGATATAATCTCAACGTTCAAAATTTTCAAAGGATATATCGACATTGATCCGAACATATTCTTCAAGCTGAACGACAATATGACAAGAGGACATAGCCTAAAAATATACAAGAAAAGATCAAACACTACAATTCGTAAAACTTTCTTCTCGCAAAGAGTTATTAATCAGTGGAATGACCCACCAGCGTCCATTGTTAATTTGACATCAGTTCCTGAGTTCGAGAAAGCATACGACAGACACATGAGTGACAACAAATTCATAATTAGTTGAATAGTATGAGAATCTTAATAGGGCTACATAGGCTATTTAGCCTTTCATACCCTTAACCTCAAATATTATTATAATTATTCTCAAATAGTAAATAATCTAACACATTCGTATATGACAGAACCAATCCCCCCTCTTCAGCAGTCAAATTGCACTCTTCGCAATCCGGATGCCATAGGGCGAATAAGGGCAAGAACAGAAAATTCAAGTCTAGTTTCTATCCTAGTTGCCATACTGAATGGAATGAACTTGACCAGAGATTAGACTTGCACCATCTGTCACTGTTTTTAAGAAAACACTTTTGTCGATTATCCGCCCCTCCAAAATCTGTTTTCGGGATTCATGATCCAATGGGATTATCACACCTTACTCAGCTTAGAGTGGGTCTCAGCAAATTGAATGTTCACAAATTCAGGCATAATTTTAAGGACATTGTAGACCCGATGTGCCCTACGAACGATGGTGTTGAGGATACGGAACACTTTTTGTTGCTTTGCCCATCTTTTGCAGTTCAACGACAAAACGTTCTTGCTGAAATTCTTCCACTGTGACGACCATTTAGATATGCCAATCTTTCAAATGAGGTTCTAACGCATCTCTTATTGTATGGTGATGAAAACCTCCCTAATGATGTTAACAGGAATGTACTCAAGCTAACATTACAATTCATCAAGGAAACCAGTCGTTTAGATTAAGCTCTTTCCAAATTCTGCTACAAACCACGCAACCACCAAGCACTCTTTCTTTGCAACGCCTTTTTGTATTGCTTATTTTTTGTACTATATCTCTCTTAATACTTCTGTCTGGTTTTCGTTTAAATGTTTTTCTTTTTAATTTTCTTTTTCTAAGGCCTCGGGGTTGTTATTGTATTTTGCTCCTCTTGGTATTGTCGTCGTAGTATAGTAAAGTAGTTTAAGTAGTGTATTTAGTAATTTTGTCATGTAAATTTTTAGATTGAATATATGTATATATATATATATATATATATATATATATATATATATATATATATATATATATATATATATATATATATATATATATATATATATCTATGTGTGTATATATTCGTCGACCTATGAACCTTAAAGACATGATGATAGGGAGCAACACTACTTTAGATAACAAAGTTAACCGCAAAATTCCAACAATAAGAGCCATTAAATTTTGCCAACCATGCAATACCAGAAATAGCCTTTGTTGCAATCATCTCAAAACTACAAACTTATTCACCAGCTTTGTAACTAAGAATAAATATAAAATCTACCACGAATCAAACTGCAAAAGCAAAAATGTTATATACCTCTTAGAATGTACATATTGTTCAAAACAATATGTTGGAAAGTCCAAATGGCCTTTCAACTTCCGACTCAACAACTACAGACATAGAATAAAATCTACTGACCACCATAAACTCCTCCCTGTCGAGCAATACTCTCACCTAGCAAACCATAATTTCTCCAGAGATGCAAAATTTACAATCATAGAAAGGATTGAAAAGAACGTATCCGATGAAATAACGTCGATTCTAGAATTACACGAGGATAACTGGATCCTACGTCTTAAAACATTGTACCCAAATGGCCTAAACAGCAAACTGAAACATCCAGAAAATATATCATTATAAAAATCTGTTTAAGAAACCAAAGGACAAGCTACAGAATTACGTTCACTTATTTTTTACTACAATGTTCCCCTGTAGCCTGTCATTTAATAAAACGTAGTATGTGATACACAATTTAGCGTCATATTTGTAAAAGAGCATGTACAATCCGTAGCATTGAATATATTTCTCATTCTCCTTATGATGACCATATTGGTCGAAACTAGTTGGGAATTGAGATAAAATAACTTATATAGATAAATTTCCGTTCGTCTTTCTTTCTGTTCAATCTCATATTACTGAACTGAGTATACATATATATACTCATAAGCTCAATCTCAATGAGTAAGAGAAATAGATATATGAACTCAGAAAAAACACACTCTTGTAAACGTTTCGGCAGAAGCCTTCATCAGTATGACTTTTCAAAATTAGCAGGAGTATACATATAGATTACGAATTCCAAAAACAATACAAGACAAACAATTGCCTAAGCGGGATCCTACTCATTACAATGCGTATAAAAAATGAGTTAAATAGCCGGCAATACAAAGGTGGCGGGAGAAAGATCAAAGAAAGCGCAGAGTTAAGAGCTGCTGAAGCCGGTGGCTGTGTCTGTCTCGCTGTGATAATATGCGATCTACCAGCTTCGGCGAGACAGACACAGCCACCGGCTTCACATCATCGATGAATCTCATCCAGAGGAGGGGCTTGTCAGGTGAAGCATCCAACAATCTCTCTTCCAACCGGGTCATGAAGAGGTTGGCATAGGCCGGAGCGAACTTCGTGCCTATAGCCGTGCCCAATTTCTGCCTATAAAACCTATCATTAAATTCAAAGTAATTATTCTCCAAGACCAAGGACGCCAACCCCACTAGGGTATCAGTAGCCACGCCTGGGTTTTCCCTTCTATCCAGTGCCCCCCTGATGGCCTCTAAACCCTCCCCGTGTGGAAAGCTGGGATAGAGTCCCACAACGTCAACTGTACACAACAAAGCCCCCTCTGGTATCTTACCTAACTTACTTAGCCTAGATAGAAAATGGTTGGTATCCTTAACATACGACCTACTTTGGCTTACCAACGGGTTAAGATGGTGGTCTAGATATTCTGACATATGCTCCGTTATAGTAATTTAAGAATTTAAGAACACTAAACCAAGATGGTAAACTTGAAAATGTTATCCAAGAAATGGATCGAATGAACCTTAATGTCCTCGGTTTAGCTGAAGTTAGATGGAAAGGTGCAGGATCAGTGATTGTTGACAATAAAACCTTGATATACTCAGGCGGTAAAAAGCATGAAAAGGGAGTAGGAATCATTTTTGATAAAGAAACAACGAAAAGCGTAAAAGGTTTTTGTCCCATTTCAGAGCGTATAGTGGTAGCAAAATTAGAAGCCAAACCTTAGACTTAGGTATTATTCAAGTGTATGCTCCAACCGCTGAGAGTGAAGATGAAGAGATAGAACCCAGTTCTATGAAGAACTGGAAAGAGCTAAAAATATTTGAAGTCACAAGACATCACAATAATAATGGGAGATTTTAATGCCAAAGTTGAAGATGAACGGGTAGATGACGTAGTAGGACACAATGGGTTAGGTACACAGAATGAGCGTGGAAGCAAGTTAATTGAATGGTGTCAGATGAATGAGTTTATTATCACTAATACTTGGTTTGAAAACCACCCAAGAAGACAATGGACATGGAAGAGTCCAGGAGACAGAACTAGAAACAAAATAGACTATATACTAATTCAGAAAAGATTCAGAAATGCTGTTAAGATATCAAAATAATTACCAGGTGCTGACTGTGACTCAGACCATATTCCAGTCATGTGCAACTTCAAAATACAACTTAGGAAGCTTAAGAGAGCAAAAAACCAACCAAAATTTCTAATTGAATTACTGAAAGCAGATGAACAACTGATGAATTACTGAAAGCAGATGATGGATAGATCAAATCAATGTTACAATACGAAGCAGATACGATGCTCTTAGCAATATAACTGAAGTAGAAGAACTCTGGTCAAAGATGAAAGAATCTATCCACGAAGCTATGGAAGATATTATCCCAAAGAAAAATAAGAATAAAGACAAGAGTTGGATGACAAAAGAAATCTTAGATTTGATGGAAGTAAGGCGTAAAACAAAACATGATATGGTAGAATATAAAAAACTCAACAAAGAGATAAAGAAGAAATGCAATGAAGAAAAAGAAAAATGGATAAATGCACAATGCAAAGAAATAGAACAAAACCAAAACAAAGACAGCAAATTTATGCACTCTAAAATAAATGAAGTAACTGGCCGCAAACGTTATTGTAGCAGCCCCGGCTGCATACAAGCTCAAGACGGTACAATGCTCTTGGAAAAAGAAGAGGTACTAGCTAGATGGTCAGAATATGTTGAAGAGCTTTTTAGAGATGACAGAGGACCAAAACTAGTTATGAAAAGAAATTTAGAAGGTCCATCTATCCTTAAAAAAGAAGTGAAGGCAGCAATAAAAAAGATGAAGAATGGAAAAGCCACTGGACCAGACAACATACCAGTAGAAATGATAGTAGCCTTAGATGACTTAGGAATAGATATGACAACAAAACTCTTAAATGCAATATATGATAGTGGCACCATCCCAGAAGACCTTTGTAAATCTGTTTTCATAGCTTTGCCCAAAGCACCAGGGGCAACAGAATGGGAACTTCATAGAATCAGCAGTCTGATGAGTCACTTCACGAAAATACTCCTTAGAGTTTTAATGCAAAGGATGAGAAAAAGCATAAGACCTGAAATATCTATGAAACAATTTGGTTTTGTACCTGGCAAAGGGACAAGAAATGCTATATTTACCTTATCAATGCTCATGGAGAGATGTATAGAAGTACAGAAAGACCTGCATATCTGCTTTATCGATTACTCAAAGGCCTTTGATAAAGTAAAACACGAAGAACTGCTCGCGATGTTAAGAAAATTGGACATAGATGACAAGGATTTAAGAGTTATTGGGAATTTGTATTGGGACCAAAAAGCAGCAGTAAGAATAGATAGTGAACTTAGTGATTTCAAACCAATCAAAAGAGGAGTTCGACAAGGATGTGTCATGCACCCGATCTCTTTAACCTGTATAGCGAAACAATGTTAAGGAATATAGAAGATTGCCAAGGAATAAAAATAAATGGTCAAAATTTAAATAATCTCAGGTATGCCGATGACACAGTTCTAATGGCAGAAAGCGACGATCAACTTCAAAAACTTTTAGATATTGTTGTTTTAGAGAGTGAAAAGTTAGGATTGACGCTAAATTTAAGGAAAACAGAGTGCATGGTCGTTTCTAAAAAATCTGTGAACCCTAATTGTTGCTTAACCAGCAAAGGTAAAAAGATAAAGCAAGTGACAAAATTTAAATACCTAGGTTATATGATAACATCAGATGGTAGATTCACAACTGAAATAGGTAAAAGAATTGCAATGGCTAAAAGCACTTTTCAAAAAATGAGAACAATACTAACCAACAGAAATATCAAAATCACCACAAAAATAAGAGTTTTAAAGACATATGTGTGGTCAATTCTTCTATACGGATGTGGGTGTTGGACAATTAACAAAGAAATAGAAAAGAAACTAGAGGCAGCAGAGATGTGGTTTATCAGAAGAATGATGAGAATATCATGGACAGAGAAAAGGTCAAACGAATCAATTCTTAAAGAAATTAATACAGAAAGATCACTAATTAAGACTATAAGAAAAAGACAATTGGAATTCCTAGGACACATATATCGTGAAAAAGGCTTAGAACATCTGGCCCTTACTGGAAAGATAGGAGGAAAACGTAGCAGGGGTTGGCAAAGGATAACATTTGTTGGAAGTCTAAACTCGTGGTTGTCAAAGACAGGCAGCAAGTGCGACCTTCTGAGACAGACAGAGAACAGATGTGATTGGAGAGACATGATCGCCAATGTTTGTTCCAAACAAGGCACATGAAGAAGAAGAAGATAACACTTTTGCTTTTGCAATTTGATTCGTGGTAGATTTTATATTCATTCTTAGTTACCAAGCTGGTGAATGAGTTTGTAGTTTTGAGGTGATTGCAACAAAGGCTATTTCTAGTATTAGACGGCTGGCAAAATTTGATGGTTTTTATTGTTGGATTTCTGCGGTTAACTTTGTTATCTAAAATAGTGTTGCTCCCTATCATGTCTTTAAGGTTCATAGGTCGACGATAGACCAGCATGCCTGGCTCTTTAAAAATGTCCTTTAAGTTAGGTTTTAGCTTTAAAATGTCCCAGCGTTTTCGGATGATTTGAGCTAATGGAGGTAGGGTATTGTTAAACGTTGTTACAAAGGGGATACGATTAATTTTCTCTTTTTTTGCTAGCTTTAAAGTGGCCTCTCTTGGGATAGCGATAGCTTTTTTTATTTGGTTTTCAACTAAAGTTTGAGAATAGCCGCGTGCTGTAAATTGCTGTTTTAATTTGTCACTGTGCTTAATGAATTCGTTGTTTTCTGAGCAGATTCTTCTTAACCTAAGTGCTTGAGAGTAGGGTAAGCTTTCTTTAAGGTGTCGTGGGTGAGAGGATTTGAAATGTAGATAGTTATGAGTATCTGTAGGTTTTGTGTAGAGTGTCGTTTGTAGTTGTCTTTTTCATCGATATATATTAGAGTGTCTAGAAATGCGACTGATTGTGTTGATTTTTCATAGTCAAATTTAATGGAGTCATGCTTAGTATTAATGTTTTTTAGGAATTCGTCTAATTTCTTTTCTCCACCTGTGTATGTAAGGAATATGTCGTCAATGCATCTGGCATAAAAGGGACAATCATTGTCAATGTCTGGATAGATGTGAGTTTCTTCAAAGTTTCCCATGTATATAGTGGCATATGACGGGGCTGCTACAGTGCCCATAGCACAACCTTTTATTTGGAGAAAGTGTCTTCCATTGAAGTTAAAGTTGTTTAACGTTAATATGTGGTTCATCAGGGTTATTAATACTTCTGTAGGTGGTTCTTTTGATATTCTGTTGTCAAGGCATTTTTTTAGAGCTGATATTCCATCATGGTGTTTTATGTTTGAGTATAAAGATCGGACATCCATTGTGACTAGAATTGCATTGTGTGGTATTCTTTTAATGTGTTTTACTTTGTTAATGAGGTCTGTTGTATCACATATGTAAGACTTGACTTTCATTGCTAGAGGTTGTATGTAGTGATCAACGTATTTTGAGAGTCTAGTCGTGTGGCAGTTAGTTGAGGATATTACTGGCCTACCCGGGTTGTTCTTCTCATGTATTTTTGGGAGTAGATAAAAGCGAGCAGGTTTTACATTTACCGGTTTTAATATATCAGATGTTTCTTACACATTCTCATATATATACACATATATATATAATACATAATATATATATATATATATATATATATATATATATATATATATATATATATATATATATATATATATATATATATATATATATATATATATATATATATATATATATATATATAAATATATATATATATATATATATATATATATATATATATATATATATATATATGTATGTGTATATATATATATATAAAATATATAAAATACATATATATACACTCATACATACACACACACACACAAACACACATATATATATATATATATATACATATATATATATATATATATATATATATATATATACATATATATATATAGATGCTCAAAGAAAAACACTTCTGGTAAACGTTTCGACTTGCGTCTTCATCAGTATTGCTTCTCAAATCCGAAAGAACATACATATAACCAAAAATACAATAGATGTGTTATTCAATAACTTCAAACGAAACCTACCTAGTGCAAGGTGTGAATGAAGCATACAGCTTTTGCGGCAGAGGAAGGATAAAAGAAAGCGCAGAACAAAGAACCGCTGGAGTCGCCGTCTGTGTCTGTCTCGCCGAAGCTGAAAAGATAGCATGTATAACAAAAAAAAAACGATAGAAAGATCCGAGAGTGGATTGGCAGAACAGAAAACCCTAAAAAAACAGCGTGTGTATCTAACGAAAAGCTCAGTGCAAAAATCAAAACAACATAACAACCAAAATTAAAACAAAAAATGAAATCTATGTATCTACCTGCCTAGTGTTTAAACCCTTAGGGGCAAAGCAATCCAGCCGATATTGCCAGAAGCTTTCCCGCATCCTATTTCCCCCCCGTTAGCCTATCGATTATCTTAACACTAATATCCTTCAGAAACCCGTGGTGGCCTTCTTCAGTAAAATGCCTGAAGAATTCCACCTGGGGTACTGAGGCCCCCGAATTAAACTTAAGACTGCTCGCCTTGTAATTATTAAAACTAAGCCTAAAAGGCGTGCAGGTGCTACCAACATATTGTACACCACAAACAGTACATTCCAACAAATACACAACATTTGACGAGTCACAATTAAACGAATAATTTATCCTATATTCCCGGCTATCTATGTTCGAATGAAAATGCTCACTATTACTCATGACATTACACACTTGACAACGAGATTTACCACAACGAGAACATCCCTTTTTATCATTCCCCCCATTTCCCTCATTACTCAACCTAGCCCTAACAAGTATATCCTTAAGGTTCTTACATCTCCTAAATGCTATGAAAGGTGGCTCAGGAAACACCTTCCTATGCTCCTCCGAATTCGTGAGCATAGGATGGAGTCTCCTGGCAACCTTCCCCAAACTATTGAGCGCTGGATGATACGTCGCAACAAGTGAAACCCTTTCCCCTCTCCCTTGGTCATTGGTCCTATTTCCCGAATTTGCTAGAAGAGTTGCCCTATCTAACCTACGTACCCTATCTATTTGCTCATTTACTAAAGACTCTTCTAGTAAATGTATACACACATATATACACACATATAAATATAAACACAGTAAATAGTAAATATATACACACAGTAACTAGTAAATATATAAATATATACACCCAGTAACTAGTAAATATATACACACATATATACACATACATACATACACACACACACACACTCATGCACACACACATATATATATAAGTATATATATATATACATATATATATAGATGCTAAAAGAAAAACACTTCTGGTAAACGTTTCGACTTGCGTCTTCATCAGTATTGCTTCTCAAATCCGAAAGAACGCACATATAACCAAAAATACAATAGATGTGTTATTCAATAACTTCAAACGAAACCTACCTAGTACAAGGTGTGAATGAAGCATACAGCTTTTGCGGCAGAGGAAGGATAAAAGAAAGCGCAGAACAAAGAACCGCTGGAGTCGCCGTCTGTGTCTGTCTCGCCGAAGCTGAAAAGATAGCATGTATAACAAAAAAAAAAACGATAGAAAGATCCGAGAGTGGATTGGCAGAACAGAAAACCCTAAAAAAACAGCGTGTGTATCTAACGAAAAGCTCAGTGCAAAAATCAAAACAACATAACAACCAAAATTAAAACAAAAAATGAAATCTATGTATCTACCTGCCTAGTGTTTAAACCCTTAGGGGCAAAGCAATCCAGCCGATATTGCCAGAAGCTTTCCCGCATCCTATTTCCCCCCCGTTAGCCTATCGATTATCTTAACACTAATATCCTTCAGAAACCCGTGGTGGCCTTCTTCAGTAAAATGCCTGAAGAATTCCACCTGGGGTACTGAGGCCCCCGAATTAAACTTAAGACTGCTCGCCTTGTAATTATTAAAACTAAGCCTAAAAGGCGTGCAGGTGCTACCAACATATTGTACACCACAAACAGTACATTCCAACAAATACACAACATTTGACGAGTCACAATTAAACGAATAATTTATCCTATATTCCCGGCTATCTATGTTCGAATGAAAATGCTCACTATTACTCATGACATTACACACTTGACAACGAGATTTACCACAACGAGAACATCCCTTTTTATCATTCCCCCCATTTCCCTCATTACTCAACCTAGCCCTAACAAGTATATCCTTAAGGTTCTTACATCTCCTAAATGCTATGAAAGGTGGCTCAGGAAACACCTTCCTATGCTCCTCCGAATTCGTGAGCATAGGATGGAGTCTCCTGGCAACCTTCCCCAAACTATTGAGCGCTGGATGATACGTCGCAACAAGTGAAACCCTTTCCCCTCTCCCTTGGTCATTGGTCCTATTTCCCGAATTTGCTAGAAGAGTTGCCCTATCTAACCTACGTACCCTATCTATTTGCTCATTTACTAAAGACTCTTCTAGTAAATGTATACACACATATATACACACATATAAATATAAACACAGTAAATAGTAAATATATACACACAGTAACTAGTAAATATATAAATGTATACACCCAGTAACTAGTAAATATATACACACATATATACACATACATACATACACACACACACACACTCATGCACACACACATATATATATAAGTATATATATATATACATATATATATAGATGCTAAAAGAAAAACACTTCTGGTAAACGTTTCGACTTGCGTCTTCATCAGTATTGCTTCTCAAATCCGAAAGAACGCACATATAACCAAAAATACAATAGATGTGTTATTCAATAACTTCAAACGAAACCTACCTAGTACAAGGTGTGAATGAAGCATACAGTTTTGCGTCAGAGGAAAGATAAAAGAAAGCGCAGAACAAAGAACCGCTGGAGTCGCCGTCTGTGTCTGTCTCAACGAAGCTGAAAAGATAGCATGTATAACAAAAAAAAACGATAGAAAGATCCGAGAGCGGATTGGCAGAACAGAAAACCCTAAAAAAAACAGCGTGTGTATCTAACGAAAAGCTCAGTGCAAAAATCAAAACAATATAACAACCAAAATTAAAACAAAAATGAAATCTATGTATCTACCTGCCTAGTGTTTAAACCCTTAGGGCAAAGCAATCCAGCCGATATTGCCAGAAGCTTTCCCGCATCCTATTTCCCCCCCGTTAGCCTATCGATTATCTTAACACTAATATCCTTCAGAAACCCGTGATGGCCTTCTTCAGTAAAATGCCTGAAGAATTCCACCTGGGGTACTGAGGCCACCGAATTAAACTTACGACTGCACGCCTTGTAATTATTAAACCTAAGCTTAAAAGGCGTGCAGGTGCTACCAACATATTGTACACCACAAACAGTACATTCCAACAAATACACAACATTTGACGAGTCACAATTAAACGAATAATTTATCCTATATTCCCGGCTATCTATGTTCGAATGAAAATGCTCACTATTACTCATGACATTACACACTTGACAACGAGATTTACCACAACGAGAACATCTCTTTTTATCATTCCCCCCATTTCCCTCATTACTTAACCTAGCCCTAACAAGTATATCCTTAAGGTTCTTACATCTCCTAAATGCTATTAAAGGTGGCTCAGGAAACACCTTCCTATGCTCCTCCGAATTCGCGAGCATAGGATGGAGTCTCCTGGCAACCTTCCACAAACTATTGAGCGCTGGATGATACGTCGCAACAAGTGGAACCCTTTCCCCCCTCCCTTGGTCATTGGTCCTATTTCCCGAATTTGCTAGAAGAGTTGCCCTATCTAACCTACATACCCTATCTATTTGCTCATATGATGGCGAGCTTGAAATTGAGGGTTATTCGATCTTTCGTGAGGACAGTGCAAAAACTTCAAAATCGAGCTGCAAGAATTATAACCAACAGCAGCTTTGATACCCCAAGCAGACCACTTATCGACCAGCTGGGCTGGAAGACCATTGAACAACTCATCGCTAGTGAATCTAAGATAATGGTCTTCAAGTCCCTGCATGAACTGGCTCCCCAATACTTGTGTGACCTTTTCACCCGAAACTCAAAGTGCTCTTCGTATGTCCTGCGCAATTCTGAGACAGATTTAAGATTACCCATGAAAAAGTCAAGTAATGGGCAAAAATGCTTCTCCTATCGTGGAGCAAAAGTGTGGAATGAACTTCCTGCCGATACCAAACAGGCATCTTCCCTGAATAGTTTTAAAAAATCTATTTAGGAACATTTCCTTTTCCCTTTCTTTTATGTTAGACTTTGTATATATTGTATTAGGTTTTTATATTATGGTTTTTATATTGTAATTATTCTTTTTAGTATGTAATTGTATATTAAAGTTTTTAAGTGGAGGGCCCCTTGTAAAACAACTCTGGTTGAAGGGCTACCCTCCTTAATAAAATGAAAATGAAAAAAAAATGAAATGAAATGAAATGACAGAGGGACAAAGGGTAAATCAGAAGGCGGTGGAGTCATTATTTACGTGAAAAGTTGCCTTAGAGTTATACCTCTGCAAAACATTCTAGGTGCTGATATTGAGGGGGAATTGATAAAAATCGAAAGACTACGATGCAAGCCAGTAATCATCGGAACTTTTTACAGACCCTCGGACTTTGACCCTTATAAATTTATTGAGGCTTTGAACAACTCATTTACTAACCTTGATACAGCCAAAAACGAGATTGTAATCATGGGAGACTTCAATGTTGATCTTTCCAGTAAAAAGGGCTCCAAGTTGCAGCGATCTTTCAAATCATTTCTATTGTCTCATGACTTACATCAAATAATTGAAAAGGCGACAAGGGTGACTGAATATTCAGAGACACTGATAGACTTGATTTGCGTTAACAATAAGCACAGAGTTGTTCAATGGGAAGTTAATGATACCCACTTGAGTGACCACAGCATCGCTATTTGCGTTTTGAAAGGCGGTGTTCCCAAGACACCTTTCCGCACATTTGAGTATCGATCTTACAAAGAGTATAACAAAGAACAGTTTTGCAGCGATTTGAAAGAAATGCCTTGGATTGAAATTGATTCAGTTGGTTGTATTGATGAGGCTGCCATGCATTGGGAATCACTTTTCAACTGAGTTGCGGATAAACATGCGCCTATCAAGAAACAAAGCGTAAAAGGTTTTAAAACACCTTGGGTTACAAATGAAGTCCTTCAACTGAGACGTGAAAGAAACTACCATCAAACAAAGGGACGAAAAGCTAGGTCCCAGTATCATTAGCAAATGTACAAAAAGCTGCGCAATCACATAAATCGTTTGGAAAAGAGGCTGAAATCAGAGCACTTTTGCAGAATGATTGAAGAGAACAAAAACGACAGTTCGCGTATGTGGAAATGCCTAAAAGATGCCCTTCCTCAGTCAACCAACCATTTTGTTTCTGTTATCAAATCTGGAAAGAAAGTCCTCTCTAAGCCAGTTCAAGTTGCTGAAGTATTTAACAAACATTTTACTACTATAGGTCAGAAAATCGCAAAGGCCTTTGGGAAAAGGAATAAAGGTGCTAGAGAAATTTTGCAAAAGAAAACTGATAAGAGTTTCCAACTAGATCTCGTAAAAAGCAATTTCATGAAAATCCAACTGCAAAACTTAAAAACAAACAAAGCAATTGGGTTAGACAAAATCAGCGCAAGGCTATTGAAAGATTCGGCTGACATCATTGCACCATCCTTACAAGCCGTATAAACAAATCATTTCTTGAAGGCAAATTTCCCAATAGCTGGAAATCGGCAAAAGTTGTAGCTTTATTTAAGAGTGGCAATAAAAGTAACTGTGACAATTACAGACCCATTTCAATCTTACCTACAATAAGCAAGATAATCGAGTGAGCAGTTCATAAGCAGTTTTACGAATTCTTGCAAGTAAACAAGTTCCTTTTCAAAGATCAGTTCGGATTTAGAAACAAAATGTCTACAAGCTCAGCTCTTTTACAATTTGCTGACAGCCTCCTTGAAAGCATGGACGAAGGTCATGTAACTGGTGTTGTGTATTTAGATTTGAAAAAAGCCTTCGACACAGTGGATCATTCTCTGTTGCTTTTGAAGTTGACAGATTATGGTGTTTCTAAAGCTTGTCTGAAATGGTTTCGCTCCTATCTTAGTCAGAGATCGCAGAAAACATCGGTTGGGGACGCTCTCTCATCGAAAAGAAACGTAACGATTGGCGTACCACAAGGATCAGTCTTAGGTCCCTTACTTTTACTAGTTTTCATTAACGACTTGCCGCTATCAGTACAATACTCAAACACAATCTTGTTTGCCGATGACACAGCAATTTTTTTTCAGGAAAAAACTGTAATGAAATACAGAGTAAAATGAATGAGGATTTGGCTCTTGTGAAAAAATGGCTAAATGACCACCGATTGACGTTAAACATCACAAAATCGAAGTTTGTTGTGGTCGGAGGAAAGCAGTAGTTAAAGCGTTTCCAAGATTTGACATTAAAAATCGAAGAGGACGAACTAAGTCGAGAATCAAGTTACAAATATCTTGGTATAATAATCAATGAAAATATGACATGGGGAGATCACATTGCTTCATTGCAGCAGAAAGCGGCAAAAAGGATAGCTTTGATAAAAAGAATCAGTCACCTAATCCCCAGGGCGCAACTTTTAACTCTGGTAAGCACTATGATAATCCCCTTGTTTTATTATGGAGATACTGTTTGGGGGGATAGAAATAACCAATGCTTGATGAAGACTCTGCAAGTTCTTCATAACAAATGTGCCAAAATAGTATTGAACATGAAACCATATGACTCCAGCACGAAAGCCTTAGATTCACTGCATTGTAAGTGTCTAGATCTTAGACGAAAGTTCCATCGATGTGCTACTATTTACAAGTCAAAGAAAAACGATATCAGCTACACTTTCAACAATAAAACAGGAAAAGATTTACACAACATCCAGACAAGGAACAATGAGCAATACCATCTACCTAAAGTAAGGACAAATTGGGGGAAGCAAGTGTCATCCTATCTGTTCGTTGATGACTGGAATAAACTGGACACAAATATCAAGTCAGCAGGAAACTTTAACATTTTTAAACAAAGGTTTTGGACAATTTAAACTGATTTTATACCTTTTTGTGATGAACTGTTCTTTTTACTACTTAAATTTATGTAATTAAAATGTTTTAAGTGAATCGATATGATATATTAAATAGAGGACCCTCATAAAAAGCACTTTCGAGTGACTGAGGAATTCCTCTGTAAATATCTGTATTATTATTATTGGCTAATACATGCTAATATATCTAGCAGAGATGTTCCCTTGAGGTTTGGTGACACCAAGTCTCCTCAAACCTCAAGGACTTTTCTTAGGATCCTTGCAGAGCAAAGGATGGCACTTTTTTGCAAGTCCACAATACGGGTCTCTATTCCGATGTCTTTTAGTCTCTTCCGCAGCAGCCTGGCGTGGTGCCAAGTGCACCAACTACAACTGGGATGATTTTCACTTGCGTGTTCCATAGTCTCTTTATCTCTCTGGCTAAATCTTGGTACTTGTCGATCTTCTCAGCTTCCTTGTTGTCAACTCTATTGTCATACGGAACTGCAAAGTCAATGATCTTGCACTGTCTGTTCCTTCTATCCTCGACGATCATATCTGGTCTTCTTGCTTCGATAGCATGGTCAGTCTCTATGGAGAAATCCCATAAAATTCTATAGTCATCATTCACAATGACAGCCTCAGGTTCATGTTCATACCACTTATCTTTTACCTTAAATCCACAGACTTTGCTTACAACCCAATGCACTCTCTTACCCACACAGTCATGCCTGCGCTTGTACTCTTTTTGGACTAATTTACTACACTCATTAAGTACATGGCTGATACTTTCGTCCACTTTTCCACACATTCTGCATTTGCTGTCGATTTGGGTCTTATCGATCTTTGCTTTTATGACATTAGTTCTGATAGCTTGTTCCTGAGCGGATATTATTAACGATTCAGTTTCCCTTTTCAAGTTTCCATCTTTCAACCACACCCAGCGTTCAGGGCCTGCCACCTCTTCAGTTTGTCTCAGATACTGACCATGTAATTCTTTCTCTTTCCAGTTGTTTTTTCTTTCATTTTTCTTTCTTTTCTTGAAGCCTTTCGCTGTTTCAGTAACTTCCTCGATGTTTCTCGCTGCAGATAATATTCGTTCATTGCTGTCAACAACATATTCTTCCAAACCCAAAATGGCTGTGTTTACGGTATCTTCTACATTCAATAAGCCTCTACCTCCTTCCTTTCTTGGTATGTAGATCCTCTCAACATTACTCTTAGGGTGGTGTGCATTATGCATTGTAAGAAGTTTTCGTGTTCTTCGATCTAGTTCTTGTAGCTCGGTCTTTCTCCATTTCAAAAAAGGAGCGGAGTATCTCAGTACTGGAATCGCCCACGTGTTAATGGCCTTTATGATATTACCTCCGTTTAGTTTAGTTTCAACCACCTTTCTAACCCTTCTTTTGTACTCCTTTGTGACAATCTCTTTCATCTCCTTTTCTTTCATCTCATCATTCTGCAGCACCCCTAAATACTTGTACCCATCATTCTCCTGAAGTGACCTGATGACATTACTTCCTGGTATCTTTACTCCATCAGATTTAATCTGTCGACCCCTCTTCATAATCAACACTGCACATTTTTTTACCCCAGACTGCATACCAATGTCTTTGCTAAAGACCCTCATTGACTGAATAAGAGAATCAAGGTCTTTTTCACTTCTGGCATACAACTTGAGGTCATCCATGTACAGTAGATGATTTATTTTCTCCCCGTTCTTAGCAAACTCGTATCCAGGTCTGCACTTTCGCAAAATGTAAGTTAAAGGTATTAATGCGATCACGAAAAGCAATGGAGACAGCGTGTCTCCCTGAAATATTCCCCTGCGGATTTTCACGTTTCCTAATGATTCATTTCCACATTTCAATTCCACTTCCCAGGATTTCACCGAATTCTTTAAAAAGGTGGTTACTTTCCCATCAATGCCGAGTATTGTCAGGCATTCCAAAACCCACGAATGTGCTACATTATCGTATGCTTTTTGGTAGTCTATCCAACCAACGCCTAAGTTCTTTTTCCTCGCTCGGACTTCTCTAAGGATCATTCTGTCAATATACAATAGATCAGCAGTTCCTTTTGAGCGCTTTCTGCATCCCTTCTGTTCCTCTGGTAGCAGGTTATTTGTCTCCAGATAGTTATACATTTGATCTGCTATGACACCGGTGAGCAATTTCCACATCAAGGGCAAACATGTAATTGGTCTATAATTACTTACATCTCTTCCTTTATCTTTATCTTTCTGTATAAGTACTATTCTCCCCTTTGTCATCCATGTTGGTGCTCCGTTTTCTAAACAATCAATCAGGTACAAACTAATATACTTATGCATACTTGTGAAATTTTTTAACCAAAATCCTTGAACACCATCAGGATCTGGGAGCTTTCCAGTTCGGTATCCTCTTAAGCATATTTTTTACTTTCTCATCTGTAATATCGATGCTTTCTTGAATTGACATATTTTCTATTTCATTTCTAAACTCGTGTAGCCAGTTTGCCTCCTTATTATATTGGACCTCTTTGCTCCAAATATCTGACCAAAAATTTCTTGCCGTCTCAGCATCAGGTACTTCATTCTCAAAATGTTCTTTCTCATTATTCAGTTGTTGATAAAATCTGCCTTCATTATTTCTAAAAAGTCTGTTCTGTTGATACTGGCTTGTTCTTTGTTGGTACCTAGTAATTTTACCAGTCTTAGCTTTGATTTTTTGATGTATTTCTTCTTTCGCAACTTGTGGTCCTCTTCGTTTTATTTTATACTTCCTCTCAAGCTCATCCTTGTATTTCTCTTTTACTGACTTCTTTTCAATAATGGCATTAATCCTTCCAAGATCTTTATCTAGCTGTTTAACTTGACCCTCTAGTCTTCTTTTCCACCATGGCTCCTTTGACTTGCTTCCCCATTCACGCTTAACTCCAAGATTTTCTACAACAACAGCTGAAGCACAATATATCAGGTCATTCACATCTGTTATATCATCTACTTTGATTTTTTCCAATAGCACATCAAGTTTCTTTACAGCTTTCCGCAATTTTTCACTTTCAACCCCTCTTAAGGCTGGTAACCTTGTTCTATCCATTTTTCTTATTTCGTTCAAGCGCTGCAATAAACAGATTTCCTCTTCTGTAATGTACACTCTGTCTTTTAATGCGAACACATCATTCTCGGTTCTATCTCTTTCCGTTTGGATGTCCGGTTCTTGATGATTGATTGATCTCTCAGCCTCTTCATGTTCTAAATCTCCCCTAATGCTACCATATTCCCCATCTTCCACTGCTCTAGCAATTTCTTCAAGCTCTAATCTAGAAAGCCATTGCTTCCGCACGATTTGGCTCTTCTGATCTAGCAGTCTTTGCTCTGTGACTGGGAACATCTCTCTGTAAATCCATAGTTGATGCATCCTTTTTCTGTAACCTATTTTTCGTGGTTCACTCCTATAATAACATTCCATGACAATTCTATTGTCGTTTTGAGACCATCTCCTTCTGATCCTGGCAGCAGTAGCTTGATGACGACCGGGTCCATCCCGCTGTATAATGGAACACCTGCCGTGCGAGAAACCTTCACTTGGGGTTCCAGTCTCATTAACGCAGTTGTGAGTTAGATTAACATCTGTCATAACACTCATAATGAGGATTGTGGTGATAAGGTGACACAACCACCAGTGTTTTTATCGAGACACCATCTCTAGGAGGGTTGCCAACCAAAGCTAAAGAGTCCCTCCCACCCATGAGACAGACTAGCCCCCGCCGGACGCCAACCCGGAATTTCAAGGTCTCGGGGAGAGCTGACAGGTACTACACCTTGCTCAAGGGTGACCTAGAGGTAGTTGCGGCAAAGGGTAACCTCATTCTCCCACGTCGAAACTCCACAACCGGGTGCAGTTTAACGTCATACCAAGGACCATTATTATTATTATTATTATTATTATTATTATTATTATTATTATTATTATTATTATTATTATTATTATTATTATTATTATTATTATTATTATTATTATTATTATCATTATTATTATTATTATTATTATTCTTACTATTATTATTATTATTATTATTATTATTATTATTATTATTATTATCATTATTATTATTATTATTATTGTTATTTTTGTTGTTCGCTAGTAAACTTAATGTTTCCGTGGCTACTGTTGAGATGATTGATGAAAGAATTCAACTTTTCTTCCCCAAGCGCCCAGATAAAGAATACATCATCGATGAATCTCATCCAGACGAGGGGCTTGTCAGGCGAAGCATCCAACAACCGCTCCTCCAACCGGGTCACGAAGAGATCGGCATAGGCCGGAGCGAACTTCGTGCCTATTGCCATGCCCAATTTCTGCCTATATAACCAATCATTAAATTCAAAATAATTGTTCTCCAAGACCAAGGACGCCAACCCCACTAGGGTATCAGTAGCCACGCCCAAATTCTGCCTATATAACCTATTGTTTTGATTTTTGCGCTCAGCCGGGAATATAGGATAAACGATTCGTTTAATTGTGACTCGTCAAACGTTGTGTATTTGTTGGAATGTACTGTTTGTGGTGTACAATATGTTGGTAGCACCTGCACGCCTTTTAGGCTTAGGTTTGATAATTACAAGGCGTGTAGCCGTAAGTTTAATTCGGGGGCCTCAGTACCCCAGCTGGAATTCTTCAGACATTTCTCTGAAGAAGGCCACCACGGGCTTCTGAAGGATATTAGTGTTCAGATAATTGATAGGCTAACGGGGGGAAATAGGATGCCGGAAAGCTTCTGGCAATATCGGCTGGATTGCTTTTCCCCTAAGGGTTTAAACACTAGGCAGGTTGACACATAGATTTGACTTTTTGTTTGCATTTTGGTTGTTGTGTTGTTTTGAGTTTAGCGCTCAGCTTTTCGTTAGGGAAACACTCTATTTTTTAGTAAACTCTTTCTGCCCATCCGCTCTTGGATCTCTACATTGTTTGTTTTATTTTAGCACATGTTTTTCTCTGCTCCTGCGAGACAGACATAGCCACCGACTTTAGCAGTTCTTAATTCTGCGCTTTCTTTGATCTATCTCCTACCACCTCTGTCAACATCCGCTACTTTAACACCTTAGGTGTATTCATTGTATCTTGTAAGATCCCGCTTTAGGTTATTATTTTGTATTGTTTCTTAATTTCGAGATTGATATGTATGCTCGGTCTGATTAAGAGAACAGTCATTACAGATGAAGGCTTTCGCCGAAACGTTTAAAGAATGTGTTTTTTATGAGTTTTTATATCTATTTTAATTCGCATTGAGAAGGAGCTGATGAGAATATATATTACTTATTGCTTAGAATAGGAATTGAAGGATAATTAGATGGAGCGGACGACATCAATCATAAATTCATTTATTAATTTGATTAAGCTGGAACACCACAGGAGCTTCCTGGAATTTTGCAATGCAGAGAGCGTGGTTCCATTTGGGCTTCGGATAAAGAAGGTCCCGTTGCTACTTGGAAGACCGTGCGAAGATTCTGAACAGTCATGGAAGGACATCTTGGACACAGCGCAAGGACAGTTGAAGACATTATTGATAGTGCAGTACAGAGAACAGCTAGCAGCATCGAAAGTTCATGCCTATGAGTTACTAAGAAGAGCAAGCTCCAATCTAACCAAAGAAGAGCTGGAACACATTAGCGATCAGGTCAAGACATGCAAGGAATCACTAGAAAGAAAGAGAATCCGCAAGGCCACGAAACTGTGTAAGGAAACTGGTATCGATGCATCAGCAGATAACCAACACGCGCTCAGGACTATTGATCACCACAAAAATGAACTATTTGACGGAGAAGACTTGCCGAATGAGGAGATCATTAATCAGAATGAAGGAGCAGAAAGATTGACATCAAACGAGGAAGACGAGGAAACGGAGCTGGTTGTGTTGGAGAATGGGAGATTGATGGGAAGATTCGTCGGTGGGAGTGTGGTGAACCTATCTCGGAGGGAACTTTCAGAGGAAGACATAAGTCTTCTTTCGAAAGGCCTGAAGTTTTCACCCACTCCTACCGACATCGACAAAGCACAGCTGAAATCAGATCTTGAGGCATTCAACCGGCGTATGAGACTGAGATGGCATTTTCGCAATAATGAGAACGATTATGTACCGGACAAGGACAGTAGTTTTAAAACAAAATCCACATGGCAGCCCCCTAAGGATGACCCTGTTCTTGAAAACTATCTTTCACTGCTGGAGAAGGAGGTAATGTCTGTCTCGCCGGAGGGTAAGAATTTTAGTAATCTTTCTTCATCTGAACAACTTTCTTTGAAAATTGTTATTAACTGGTTTCAGTCTTACCTAGACAATCGCAAACAATGCTGTAAGGTGAACGGGCATGTGTCGAAACTAGATAACATTAATTTTGGGGCTCCTCAGGGCTCTTGCTTAGGTCCCTTACTTTGCCTGATCTATATCAACGATTTACCCTTGGCACTCGATTCTTCAAACGTTAATATGTACGCTGATGATACAAGCATCTACTACTCCTCGAAATCTATTTCCTCGATCAACAATGCAGTAAACAAAGACCTACAGTCTCTTAAGTCATGGCTGGATGAGAACAAGTTATCTCTTAACGTTGATAAAACACAAAGTATTTTGATAGGTAGTAGGTACAAAATAAGAGCGGTTGAGCAACCTGACAACCAAAAACCATTCCTCCATATTGGAGACGAAGCAATCTCTATCATAACCAGTACAAAATATTTGGGTGTCCAGGTCGACCAATTTCTTAACTGGGATAAGCATTTAGTCACTATAACAAAAAAGGTTTCCCGCGGTCTAGGAATGCTTCGTTATGCTAAAAGATACCTCCCTTTATTAACTGTACAAGCGATGTACAAAAGCCTTGTTGAGCCGCATTTCCGCTACTGCTGTCCCGTGTGGGGGGCTGCTGGTATTACAGCTCTACAGAAGCTACAGAAATTACAAAACCGGGCAGCGAGGATAGTTACAAACAGTCCTTATGACGCCCATTCCCAACCTTTAATACAAAAACTTGGGTGGCCTACTATTCAGGAGCTAATTGAGTCAGAAACTGGAAAGGTTGTTTACAAGGCTCTCCACAATGAGGCCCCCGATTACTTAAAAGGGCTATTTCATAAACTGTCTGATACTCAAAGTAGGATGCTACGCAATTCCAATACTGATCTACGCATTCCTCTTTTCAAAACGTCTTCAGGACAGAAAAGCTTCGAATTTAGAGGAGCACGTATTTAGAACAACCTTAGCAATGAGGCAAAACAAGCAAGCACATTTTTGGCTTTCAAGCACAAATTATGAATATCAGTCCTTTTTATGACGCCACTTTGCAGGATGTAACCGTTTCTGTTCAAATTTTAATTTTCTTTTTCATTAACGTATTTTTAGGGTCTTTCTAATTATCTATTTATTTGCTTATGTAGCTTTTGTAATTAGGTTTTTAACAGGGCAACTTGTAAATCAATTGTTATTGTAGACTTTACCCTGTATAAAGAATTCAAAATGAAATGAAATGAAATGAAATGAAAAAGCTCAAATCGGATAGGAACGTAGTCATCAAGGAAGCGGACAAGGGTTCAGGGGTTGTAGTTTGGGATCGGGAGGATTACATAAGTGAGGCTAACCGACAATTAGACGATAGGCAGGTTTATGAAGAAATAGAGGTGGATCCCACGGTAAATTTGGGTAATACCAATAAATCTAGGTTGAATGAGTTGAGGGAGGAAGACCCGGGATCAGAGGAAGTGACTGATTATTTACGAGTTAAAGATTCTAGGCTAGGTAGATTTTATTTGTTGCCTAAGATCCACAAGGGTCTTAGTAGTGTTAAGGGGAGACCGGTCATTTCCAATTGTGGTACAGTAACAGAACATATATCAGAGTACTTAGACCACCACCTTAACCCGTTGGTTAGCCAAAGTAGGTCATATGTTAAGGACACTAACCATTTTCTATCTAGGCTAAGTAAGTTAGGTAACATACCAGAGAGGGTTTTGTTGTGTACAGTTGATGTTGTGGGACTCTATCCCAGCATTCCACACGGGGAGGGTTTAGAGGCCGTCAGAGAGGCACTGGATAGAAAGGAAAACCCGGGCGTGGCTACTGATACCCTAGTGGGGTTGGCGTCCTTGGTCTTGGAGAATAATTATTTTGAATTTAATGATTGGTTATATAGGCAGAAATTGGGCACGGCAATAGGCACGAAGTTCGCTCCGGCCTATGCCAATCTCTTCATGACCCGGTTGGAGGAGAGGTTGTTGGATGCTTCGCCTGACAAGCCCCTCGTTTGAATGAGATTCATCAATGATGTATTCTTTATCTGGGCGCATGGGGAAGAAAAGCTGAATTCTTTCATCAATCATCTCAACAGTAGCCACGGAAACATTAAGTTTACTAGCGAACAATCACGGGATAAGATTAGCTTTTTAGATGTTCAGGTTAGCTTGGGGGAGTTGGGAGTCCTTTCGACAGACTTATTTTGCAAGCCGACTGATACACATCAGTACTTGCATAAGAAGTCTTGTCACCCTTGGCACACAAAGAGGGTCACTCAGCTCTGAGAAGGATATTGAGAGCAGTAGTAGAGTATGTAATCCAAGCAAGAGAAAGAGAAATGGTCTTAAGATAGCGTTCCTCAATATAGTATCCTTGAGAAAACATAGGCACGAATTGGAAATTACCCTCAAGGATCAAGATTTTGACATCATAGGCCTAAGTGAAACACGCCTTGACTCAGAGATAACAGATAACGAGGTTAAAATCGACGGTTACAATCTGTTTAGAAGAGACCGTAATAGAAATGGTGGAGGGGTTGCCATATATGTAAAGGAAAGTCTACCACCCCCAGTTGCTAAATTGAAAAGTGACACACTTGAACTCATTTCACTTGAAATAAAAAAAAATCATGCCAAGCCATTTCTAGTTGTCTGTTGGTGTCGACCTCCAACTGATGGAGTTGATGATACTGCCTTCGAAAGTCTCAGGCATATCCTAATAAACCTCGAGAGAGAAAACAAAGGAATAATTCTCTTTGGTGATACTAACTGCGATCTAAAAAATGAGCAGAACAAAAATGCAAAAAGACTAAATATGATCTACTCTGAATTTCAGCTCGAACAACTGATTAAGGATTACACAAGGGTTGCAGTAACAACTAATGAGCTAAATGAGCAATCTGTTACTAAGACGCTGATTGACCACTTCTCTTCCTCCTGCCCGAAATATATTATGCATTTAGATGTACTAAAGATTGGAATAGTGGACCACTACCTGGTGTATGGCATACGAAAAATCAATGCCTGGCGGCAAAAAAATAGAAAGCCAAAAGTTGTCGAGACCAGAAATCTAAAGAAGTATGATAGCTCTCTCTTTCGTAATGACTTACAACAGGTAGATTGGGAAACGATTCTTAATTCATGCAGCAACAACTGTAATGAGATGACCACCACATTTCAGGAGATTTTCCAGTCAATTTTGGACATGCATGCACCAATAAAAAAGAAGAGGCTGCGCTCCCAAACAGCTCCCTGGATGACACCTTTAATCAGAGAACTAATGATAAAAAGGGATGCTGCCAAAAAAGATGCTGAAAGATCTCCTGCAATGTGGAATTCGTATAAAAAGCTTCGCAACCAAGTGACAAAGAGTATCCGCGAAGCAATAACATCACACTATCAGGGGTTAATAAACGAGAATAAAGATAACCCAAAAAGGATGTGGAAAGCTATCAACAAGGTGCTTGATAAGGACTCCGGATCTACAGAAATTTCGAGCCTTGATGTGCAGGATAAAGTCCTAACGAAAGGTTTGTTCTTGTGTCCAACCTGTGGCCGCCATAATGTCTTTTATATCAAAGTTTCTATTTACAAGGCAGGTGGTTGACGCAGCACGAGTGCTATGACAACTATATTTCGAGATGTTTATACCAGATTTATCAAGAACAGTGCGACACCAACGTGATATTGTGTTCCTTGAAACGGGCGAATGAGGGCGCACAAAGCTGAGCAACAATAAACCTTTTAGCTATTCAGCAAAAGAGCCTGGATCGAGCGTTATTTTTATACGTTTTTATAAACGAGATTCGATCGAGTGGCGTTGGAGCTTCTATCACTATTGTGCTTATTCGAAAATTCTACAAAATGTAGCAAAGTATCGTTCGATTGAGATTCTTTTTCAGAATAGCTAAAAGGTCTATTGCTTGTGTTCTCCCCGAAAAGGGGCGGTTCGACGTAAATATTCCGATAAATGTGAGTATATGCAAAGTCGAGGCTCAATGTCGTTTTTCGAGAAACTTAACGGTTTCTGGTGAACACCAGGACGAGTATGTTTGAGCTTTTCAACAATATGAAACGTGTATGTTGTTTCAGTAGCATCCATGTGCTCAACATTAAGAAATTGGATTGTTTGACAACGTTGTCCACTGAGAAGACACAACAAAAGAGCAAGGCGAGGAGACAATTCTTTGAGCGGGAGTTCATTGATTGGAGGTTGCGAGCGCAAGAAGTCAAAAACAGATTTCACCTCCCACATAGAATGATATTTTGGGAAGGTAGGGCGAAGCTGGAAAACTCCTTTCATAAAACGTTTAACCAACGGCAACTGGCCAAATGCAACGACAAGGTTTTCAAAATTGCAAAATGACGACAATGCACTTCTTGCTGTATTGATCGAGCTGAAGGATAATCATTGCTGATATAACGATGTAAGAAACTCAAGAGCTGTTGCAAGTGACGGATGGACTGGGTCACAATTATTTGTAGAGCAATATAAAAGCCATTTCTTGATGTGAGTAGTATACTGTTTTTTGGTGGAATCACGCCATACCGACATAATTATTTCAAGGGAAGAGGAAGATAGGCCATATTGTGAGAACCAGTGCCTGACAGAAGGCAATTCATTAAAGTCAATTTTCGATATAGAGGATGTACTGACTCTGGCCTCTCTGGGAGACACAATAATTTGCGACTTGGCCGTAGAATCACTGGTTGAGCAGCTAGCAGGCGTAACAAATGTGGATACCATATTTGTGTAGGCCATTTTGGCACTACTACAACTCCCGACGCAAAGTCTTGACGAATTTTTTGTAGGACATGCAGCACACAGCTGAAAGGGGGAAAACAATAAAATTTGAGTCCAGTCCACGAGATGCAAAATGCCTCTATGTGAGATGCACTAGGGTCTGCCCTTAGAGAGCAATAATTGGAAAATTGTGCATTAAGTCTAGATGCAGAAAGGTCAATGTCAGACTGAAAATTGAGCCTATGTAATGCCTTGTGCACGCATTTAGGATTAAGCATCCATTCTGCATCATGATTGGAGAAAATTCGTGATTCTCTGTCAGCAGTAATATTTTCCGTCCCTGGAATGTGATGTGCAGTTAGCAGAACATTATTTAGTTGACAAAACTCCCAAAGCTGAACCACAATATCATTACATGTATCATTATGGGTGATACCCTTCCGATTAATTATACAAACTGCTGCAGTGTTATCAAGCATGATGCGAACGTTTTTGTTCGAAATGCTGTTTTGAAGCTTTTAACAGCAAAAAATGCAGCTAACAGTTCTAATGCATTGATATGATATTGCGATTCTCTGTAGGACCATTTACCACCAGTGGTCAGATGCCCTGTGGCAGCCTCCCAGCCGATCAAGGATGCATCAGAATAAATTGTCAGATCAAAGGGGGCTTTGTCAATATTACCATAACTGTTAGGTAAATTTTGAAGCCACCATTCTACATTGCGTAAAGCCGATGAGCTGAGGGTCATAATTTTATCAAAATCGCCCTTGGAAGCTTTGAAAGCCCGAATTTGATCTTATTCTAGCCAACGATAGTGTGCACTCCCAAAGGGAATAGCAGGGAAACTGGAGACCATGTAGCCCAAAGTTCTGGCAACATCGCGAATTTTTACTTTTAAGGCATTTTCGCGGATGAACTTTAGGAACTGCAGAAATTTGTCATACCTTTTTGGAGTGAGGGTTATTTTCATTGTGACAGAATTTAGCACAAATCCCAAAAAGACAATCTCTTGCTTTGGAATAAATTCCGATCTGGTGGGATGTGCAACAAAACCAAGGTTATCAAACTGTTTCAAGGTAGCTTTTACAGTCTGAATGCAACCGGCGCAACTTTCATCTTGCAAATATATATCATCGATATAGCTGGATACCAGGTGGCCTCGTTCCCGTAGAGTAGCCAAGGGAGGCTTCAATAGCTTGGTAAACAGCCTCGGACAGGAACTGAGGCCGTACGGATAGGCTGTGTACTGATAGAGCTTCCCCAAAAACTGAAATCGTAAATGTTTTTGATAGGCCGGGTGAATGGGGACACTATAATAAGCATCCTTTAAATCAATGGAGGCCATCCAGCAGTTAGGGGTAATCATGGAGATAACAGTATGGATTGAATCCATTTTGAAGTGATAATATGTAACTTAAATATTTAATGACTTGAGATTGAGTATCAATCTAACTTGATTATCAGGTTTTGGCACGATAAAAATAGGAGAAATGAACTCATCAATTTCATGTTCACAAGGAACGAGAACTCGCTTGGCAAGCAGAGAATCAATCTCAGTTTTGATGCTAGCAATGCTGTCATTTGAAATGTGATTATTTGGAAAGACACTATTGGTTGGAGGAATGCCATCAAATTCAATTATATCCCCTGCAACCATCTGAAGAATGCATTGATCTGAAGTAATATTCTGCCACTGACATAAATTATTTTTATTTGCCCAGCAGAGAAATGCTTCATCCTATCATGCAAATAAGGACATAACTGTGAATCAACAAAAGATTAAAAACAATTTACCGTCGTATTTACTTGTTCCAGTTGTTCCAGGATTTCTTTTTGTTTTGTTGGCCAGAGGAGAATTGTCCCTGATTCCTTCTGGGAGGGTACGTGGCCCTCCCTCGCTGCGATAAAAAAGGCTGACCATAAGTTTTGTTTTGTTGCCTTTGTGAAGAAACCCGAAACTGTGACCCCCCGCGTGACTTTTGAGGGAATTTTTGCACGATCTTGCTCATAGTTTTGACTTCCTGCATTTTTTTACTGATATCATTCCCAAACAGACACTTATCAGGCTTCGTGGAACGATTGCAGGCAAATTTGAAATCAGTATTGATATAAGGGCGGAAAGCCTCTTTTCGACGATATGAAAGCTCTCTGCAGACCGAGCCTAAAAGTGTTATTACATCGATTAGGCGTGTTGAAAAAACCTTGTTGTCAAGTGGCTTAGTTTTGTCACGAGACAAGAGCAAATCATTTAAGCATGTTGCAATGGCACCAGAAACGGTGACAAGAGTATCTTGCATGGCCACTAGGGCACGATCAGCACCTTTTACATCTGGTTTCAAAGGGTTCCAGATATGCTCATTGACTGGGGGCCAGAACAAATCTGTGCAGTTCTCTGGAACAAGATATTTTGCCTTGATTTGCTTACGCTGGCCTGTTTCAAGCTCAGTTTTGAAACGCGTATTGACAAGAGTAGCCAAATAAGCTGAAACAGGAGGACCTTTAGGGGCAGTAATGTTTGTTGAGCTGTCGATGCTCTCGAGGAACACATCGGAAGACATCAACTCCTCATGGTCCTGCTGATCGGATTTACCTTGACGGTTGACTTGGCCTTGATCAGCGTCAAGCTCCGGATCATTTGGATCATCATTTTACGATTAAAGTGATGATCAGCCTGATCAATGTCGTGATCGCCATAAAGGCTCAAGACATCATCATCAACTGGCTGTTGTTGTGATGGATCAGGCGAGTTTTGGGGTATATTGTCTCCATGTCCACTTTGCTGTACCCCAAAAGAAATATGAATCGGGGCCTGAGATCCAGCAGAAGAAGATTCATTTATCACAGAGTGCTTCTTCTGACGATGCAGGGCAACAGAGATCGTTGCAGACTCAGTGCGTGTGATTTTTGGGCGTGACTCCAAGGAAAACGATTTCTTGTCATCAGAGTCAGAGACGGAGATTCTCTGTTTCCGTGAAAGTGGACGCTTTGTTTCGGAGAAAAGACCACACAACAGCTGATTGGAGACCTGCAGTTGCTCTTGCATGATCTTCAAAAGTGTCACCATTGTCGATTCCTGCACACTAGCAGAATACGAAGAACTTTCTGTGACGCTGTTATTTTGCGTTGTTGTTTCGAGAGCTTGGCCCGAAGCCAAGTCTCCCTCCGTGTTTTCCATAAGCAAATTTGAGAAAAGAAGAATAAATATAGTGGAATACTTAACGTTTGACGATGATAGCAAGCAAATTTGATTACCAAATAACAAATTTGTTGTTGAGGAAGAAAAATCGAAGACTTTCCAAGCGAGCTGCAAGATTTCGTGACTGGCTTCGCATAAACGCACCACACAACTGGTTTGCATGAACTGCTGCGCTCTCGCTCGTACTCCTCCGTAGCAACGGAGCCGATGACGAAATAGAACTATAAATCATCAGCAAAGCATCGTTGCAAAATCCATAAGCACTTTGTTTTACAATTAGCAGCTCGTGGTCTATGCAATCAAATGATTTTAAAAGATCCATTAGCAGAGCTCCAACGACTCATTTTTTGTCTAGGGAATTCTTACAGGTCTCCATTAATCTCAATTGCGCATGCTGTGTGTTGAAGCCTTTCCGAAAACCACACAAGTAGGGGACCAAAAATCTATCTCCATAGCCAGTCATCTGGGCATATAGAAGTAGCTCAAATACCTTTGATAATGCGGACAAAACTGTGATAGGACGGTGGCTTCGCTTTTTTGTGGTTTCATCATTTTTAAATAGCGACGTTGTCTCCTAATTTGAGATCTTCAGGAAACTTTTTCTGGAGAAATGAATTGTTGAAAGTTTCCACTAAAAATGGTGCAAGTAGGTCTCGATTTTCTTTTAGTATCCGTGTAGGACTATTTTTAACCCTATTTTGGTTGGGGGGGGGGGCAAATTTGCCCCCCTAGTAGATTTTGTTTAATAACTCTGCTACGAAGATATATATAGCCATGAAACTTCTTGACTTTTTGCAACTACTTATTGTACAACTTCTTAAAAAGTTTCATTGAAATATTTTGAAAAATGAGGGGGCGGGAGACAATTTTCTGGGACTGACCCTGGAAAAATCGCAAATTCTCAAATCTCAATTATCGCGAAAAAAGGAACGTAAGTTGAATATTTTGCAAATTTCTTTTGTAGTGTAGTGTTATTTGATGCATTCTATCACAATTATCATGTTTGGGTGGAAAATGTGCTCCAAATTTAATTTTATCGCGATTTTTCTGATTTTAGTCAATTTTGCCGCTTTTCTTGACTACACAAAGGAAAATGCTGACGTGAGCGAAAATGAGGGCCAATCTTAGGTTAATTTTTACATTTTCAGAAAGTACATGCCTGAAGCTATTAGCACACAAAACTTGGTCACTCTACCTATTACCAGTCAAGAGTTAGGTAGGGGGGGCTTTTTTGCCCCCCAACCAAAATAGGACTATCAAATAGCCAAACCACTATAGGGTTAACTGTTGATGCCTTTTTGGGTTCAGATTCGATGATTCATCAATGACTGCCTTCATTGTAACTGGTTGGAAGTCAAAGGATGAGTCTTTTACCTTATCCTTAATCTTTTGAATGCTGGGATGATATGTATACTTTTAAACAGCAATTTCAACAGGACCCAGCAAGTGCTCTGTCGGGACAAGTGTGCACTCACCAGGGGCAAAATCCATTGTCTTTGTAATATTGGTGTAAAACTCATTAAAGATCACACCTATGTCACTGTCATTCGTAATTATCTTCTCATTCTCGACAAGTGTGATACTCGAAGAGGTTTGTACCTTGTCAGTAAAATGTGGCTTCACAGTTCTCCAAAACCTTTTATTGTCAGTGACAGAGTTCATATTAACGTTTCCATAATAAGATGTTTTTGCCTGACGCAAAATTTTCGCACACTTGTTTCGCTATTTTTTAAGGGCTTTCCAGTTTTCTGAGGTGTTATACCTGTTCAATCTATTACGTAACTTTGTTCGGAGTATAATTGCCTTTCGTAATGTTTTAGTCAGAAAGGTGCATCGTTTGCACGCAAATATTTTTGTTTCAAAAGCACATGGTTATTCAGCACTACTTCGGCTACAGAACTGAAATTTTCAAATACTGAGCATTCTTCGTTGCTCTTATCTAAGTTGCGTTTAAGGTCATTACGAAACTTTATAGGATGAAACTAACTGTAGTCTCGGAATGTAACAATTCTTGGACCTTCTTCTAACCCTATTAATACCGGTACAACGAAACTTGGTACAATAGTGTACAGTAACAAAATCTACACAATAGGCTAGTTTTTTTTATTTTTCATTATAACCATGACGTCACAATGATGTCATAATTGAGGAAAATTCAAGTATTTGCTTGCTGTTGGCAAAATTGACAATATTTAAATTTTCATTTAACTATTCCTTTTTAGATGTACTAAAATGTATTGCAAAGCATTAATAAGTAAAAATCCATAGTATAATATTAACTTAAGTTCATTATATATATTATATTCTTATTATTTATATAACCAGTTTTTCATTGTTTAATTTAGGCTCCTAATTGTTAATGTAAATACTTAGAAATGCCTCAAGACGATGTATAATAATTAAGAGAAACCTTTTAGGTCTTAAAAATTTTTCTAATACATTTGTTATTATTTATATGACGCCATAAACATTGATAACGTCATTAAGTTTAGAATTGCTGACGTCATCAAAAATGAATAAAACTATATATCACCTGAAAGCTCTCATCAAGATCTATTGAATGGTAGTGTTTTCAATGATCTGTGATCATTCTGAAAAAAATAAGATTCCCTTCTTTTCTATCACTGCTGACCACATGTTGAAAAGATTTTGGTCACGTGATCGGTGTCTACCATTTTGAAAAAAGATTTAAATCTTTCATTAGTATATTAAATTTGAGGAAAAGTCACCAAGTTTCAGCTCTGTATCTTTCGAACTGACAGCACTGCATCAAATAATCGGCGCCGCGGGCACTTTGTGCCCCTCCCCCACGGTAGTAATAGGGTTAACAAAACCACTCTTCAATACTGCTAGTATCATTAAATGAAAATCCGACAGTCTTACCTCTATTGTCGTAGTATTTTGAAAACCATAGCTTTTATTCGTTAGGAACATATCATTCGAAGAGGGATTATGAGCAGATTTATAACCAGTAGGACCTCCCATCAAGTTTCTCAACCCATAGACATCCATTAAATAGCTAATTTCACAATTTGTTTCTTCCCAATTTAAATCTCCAACAATGAAAATTTTTCGCATCGAGGAGAAGGTTGGTTAAGCACTTTTCCCATTTCTTCAAGGAAAAGCATCTCGCATTGAGAAGGAGGGCGGTACTTGTCAGTACTCACTTTTTCTTGCCCACATTGATTTCAGTTAATATACATTCAATTGAATTGGTAACATTTACATGCTTTATTTCATTTGCCGGAACTTTATGTCTGACATACACCAGGATCCCTCCACCATTTGAATTTCTATCACAACGGAATGGTTTTTTGAAACCATTAATTAAGAACAGACTTGTGAGGAAGGATTCCTCTAATTTAGTTTCTGAAATTACCAAGATATCAACGTCCTTAGCAACCAGAAATTTAAGAACCTCAGTTCTATTTCGGATTGAGCTTATATTCAGATGTGCCACAATCAAGCCTCTTTTATTCTTATGCCTAATAGCTGATAGTTTGGTAGGTGCACTTTTTTCAGTATCATTTGAATCTTGATTTTCTAAAATAGGAGAAATTTACTTAGCTTTATGTCTACCATATCGAGTCCCATCATCACATCAATGTTTCAGTTCAGGTTCAGTTTCAGTTTCATCAATGTTCTTTGAGATATTTTGTGAAATTATTGGCAAGGAGTACCGTGCCCATTCTGTTTAGGTGCAATGAGCTTCAGATGTTTTGTTTCAGCGATGTCTTCGTGTTCAACTAAATCTAGATCGTTTTGTATTCCATCGTATTCCAGAAGATAACTCGTACAGAAATCGACATTGCTCAATTCCTGCAATTCAAAAACCAAAGAAGCTAAGGTTCATAGCACCAGTAGGATGCTCAAGGGAGGAAGTGGAAAAGCTAAATGAGAAGCATGAAAGGGACTTTGAACAACAAATGGAAGAACATGCTCGTTTGATTGCAGAAGAAGAACATTCTGCAATAATCAACGAACAAGAGAGTGCGAAGTACAGTTTGAAAGTGTCCGTGATGAGCATCGTTACGGAGATATTGGAGAATCCCGGAGGAAATCAACTTCCTCGAGGTTTACAGTATCAGGATATTTCCAAACGCACAAGGATAAAGGAACAATTACAAATTTGAGAGAACAATCATCAACAAGACGACAATAATGGCAATAGGAGCAATACAACTACTGTCAGTGAGAGTGATGATGCTGATGAAGATGAAATAAGAGCGAATGTTGTGACTCTTGGTGACGTTGCTGATGCTACACCACCTCCTGCAAAAAGAAGACAAGGTTGCAATGTACCTCCAGCAGCACCCCGAAAAAGAAGAAGGGGCAAGAAAGATTATACAAAGAACAGCGAAAAAACAAGAATAGGAAGGCAGAGATTAAGGAAGGGTTGTCGTCCTGCATTTTAAGTGAAAGCGAAGAGGCAACTGTGGACGAAATGGATCGAGAGCAGCAAGCTGCATTGAGAGCGTTGAGAAAGGAATCATCATCAATATTGAGGAATATGCCAATGATGATGATGATGATGATGATGATGATGATGATGATGATGATGATGATGATGATGATGATGATGATGATGATGATGATGATGATGATGATGATGATGATGATGATGATGATGATGATGATGATGATGATGATGATGATGATGATGATGATGATGATGATGATGATGATGATGATGATGATGATGATGAGGATGATGGTGTGAATGATAGTGAGGATGGATATGATCAGGATGAGGACAGAAACCAGTGGCTGGTTGTTGATGAGGAAACTGCCACAGAGTTACAAATCATAGCAAGAAATAGTCAACGACCAATTGGATTGCGGGATGTTACCTTGAGGGTTGATGAGGAGGATTGCGGGATGTTACCTTGGGAGGAGCAAGTTTTTGATGATATGCAGGTGGAAATGGACTTTTCATTTTATGACATCAAGTGTGATATTTATGGGAAGAGGTTGCTACATACACTTTGGTTTAGTGGACGATTTCTATCGATTTTGCCGAAAGTATGATGCGAATAAAGATTGTTGTGGGAGATGAGCAACAAGTTGGACACGCTCCAAGATTTGGAGTTAAAGGTTGCGGATTTGCTTTCAACGGTCCTTCCTTTTTCCTAGTCCTACAAAAGCAAGGAAAATTTGAATGATTCCAAATCCATTTTGAAGTATGTATCATTACAAGATGAAATGAAAGGAGGTCATATGAAGATAATAGTAGATGAAGATGATGATGTAGCAATTACACTGAGGGATGCTGAAAGTGAAAAAGAAATTTGCGACGAGGATATGCAACTACAATTCAACAAGCTTAAGTTGGAAACTTGGGACAATATGTTCAAAGATTTGCGTATTGCAGAGAGGGAAAGAGATGAGCTACGTGACAAAATCAGTATGCTTCAAGAAGGAAAATATGGAATTGAAGGCATGAGTCCTGGATGGGATAGTTTGCACCAATAAACGATGAATGCAGAAGAAAATGCTCGGCGGTTGGAAAAAAGAAAATGAAGAATTGGAATCAGAAATGCAATTGTTTGAGGGTGAGAACCTTGAATTGTAAGAAAATACTGAATGATCAAGAAGAATTGGAAAGATTAGCCACTGAATTGGAGGAGGGAGTTCATGGATTTAGAATATACATAACTCATCGATTAAAAGGAGTTGATGGTCACAATGGAGAGCCTTATGATCATGATGATGATCATGATGATCATGATGCTGATGCTTCTGTTGAAACTAATAGCTTATCCAAAGATGCTCAACTCAAATATGACAACGATCCATGGTTTCACCAAGAAGAAGATAAAACAAGGGCTATGGAATCTTTTGATTCACATTCCAATCTGCTAGAAGATGGACTCGTAAAGAGGACAACCACAAGTGAAGAAAGTTCTGCTTCACAAGGGAACTATGCAGGTTTGGTAGAAGCAACATCTCACTGTCATTCCACTCCTGATGGCGGAGACCCTGATGATGGAGAACCTGATGGCGCAGAACCTAATGAAGAGGTTGAAAAACATTAAGGCAACAGCTAGTGTTCTTCGTTCTCTTGCCCAAACTTGCAATAACAAGTAGAGTTGCATCCTTTGTTGCTTCAAAGAAAACGAAGTATCCTACAACCAATAGGTGAAGAAGGATGCTGAGCATTGACATTCAAAAACTAAACACACTGTTGTTAAAAGGAAGTGGTAGTAGTGTTCAGTCAATAGACAAAAACAACGTAAATAACTTATCATAAGAACTTCATCGTATTTGTAACCAACTAAGTGATTCATCTTCAAATCATACAGGAAAGAATTTATATGGTTTTGGCAAGAAGAGGAAACTAAGTACTAAGGGTTAAAAGTACCATTTTCTTGTTTAATGATTGGAAAATCAAAGAGTGGAAAAACTACACTCCTTTTAAATATAATAGATCAATGGAGATGGTATACCACTGATACTGATGGATTATGTGAAAAAATTTTTTTTTGGCTGTATGGAACTGAAAATGCTAAAGATTTTCAAAAATTGAATAAGATCCAAAATTAAATTTTCGAACCAAATCAATAATGGTTTATGGATTTTGACACAGCTATGAAAATCAGACCGGGGCTCGAGCCCCACTTGCACCGGTCTGGATCCGCCTCTGTGTTGAAATGAGACAATGTCGCGAAATCCCTGAAATGCTTGACTGAATGAATGTCTTATTTCAGCAAAGAGAGGAACAAAGACTTACAAACGAAGCGAGAGAAATATTAGATGCGAATTGTAATAGTGCAAAATCGACTCTAGACTTACAAATATTTAATGGAGACTACCTTCGTTGTATTGCACGGACAGCTAATGCATTCTTTTAAATCCCGTCCTTAATCCGGCGGGTACACTCACATGGAAAATGGTAACCATGAGAGTCTACAGAATCTAGGAGAAAGGGTCTGGAATTTGTGAAAAATCTGGGACATAGAAACTAGGAAAAAAGGTCCTTTTTTCAGAAATGTTTCCTGGAGTTTTCAAAATTAAAAAAGAGTCAGAAATTAACGTTTGCAGATTTATGACTGTTGACATAACTCTGGTAAAAATGTGTTAAAATACATACAACTGAGCCAAAAGCACTCGTCAAGATGACTAAAATTGATTCCTGTGTACCCTCCACACTCAACAATAACATTTACAGTATCATCCAATCAAAGATAAATTGGTTGATTTAAAGCAGAAGGTCCAGTTTTGGTGTGATGTTTCAAACTTCTGGCTTTCTTGGAAAATATATGCAATGGGAGATAGATTGGTCCACTGTCTACAAAAAACTGCATTTGAAGACAATTTGCAGACCTCGGAATATCTTGCAAGAAGTTTTGTGGTTATCCTCTCCTTCCACATTTGTTTACAAAATATTTGATCAGCCTGTCAATATTCCTCTGGCTTTGTATGTAACTCTTGCTTTGGACTTCTCTGGCCTACTATGTAAATTAGACATCATTCAGTGTTGCAAGCTGCCTCAAATGCATAATTCTGAAATCAGTATGGTAACAATATAGTTTTTGAATCTGACACATTGTAGATGATTTAATCAAAGATGACTGAGTGAGTGTACCATAGACCTAGTCCCGATGACCCTGGTGCATGCAAAATTGTAATTGGTAATGTACTACTGGAAGAAGACCACCATTGTTTGTTCACTTATATGCTCATGGCTTAAACTGTAAACGTTTATCAAAATAACACATCGTTTCCTACTTTGCAAGAAGGCTGAGAAAGAAAAGGCTTACCATTTGCGATGTCAAAACATGCTTTGCCAAAAAAGTCTTCCAAACTCAACATAAGCAACAACAACAATGACAACGACAACAACATCAATAAAATGATGGCCTCTTCCTTCTGGGCCTTGGGCAATTTGGGGGGAAAATGAATCCAGCTGAAACTAAACATGGACCCTGTTGAAAATTAGGTCCATTTCCATATGCGCACAAAGGTCTTAATCTGCATATCTGTGTATCTGGCGAGAAGTCGGGCAAGAAGTATGGTATTGTGGTATGAAAAACTTGTGTTTGTGTTTCTTTCTGTTCACGTGCATGCTCTTCATATACAGTTGCTGCAGTGTTGTTAAATGAACTATCTCTCACCCAGGCTATGTTGCTGCATTCATTATCATATTATGAAAACAATCCCAAATCAAATGGAAAGGAAAGCAATGCAAATGGGCAGTTGCAAGGTTCAACTGATACCTTTTTACATGTTTAAGTTTTGAAAACAAACAACCCTAAATCCCTAAATGGACACACCAGAGCTATGTATTTGAGCTTTGTTTACAGATAAGGTGACATTATTTGTTGTTTTGGATGGGAAGTATGAAATGAGTTGGATGAGATGAGCTACTTTTTGAAATATAATGTCTTGCATCATAGTGTTGAAATACAATTGATAAACATTTTCATGCTTCTTGATTGCTTGTATCCACAAGAGGATACTTTATGATGCCATTCCCAAGAAGTAATGACAAGTCAAAAAGTCTTGGTGGATAATTGACCAATCCTTTGAATTAGGTGTCTTCATATGAATATCAGTGAATAAAGGTGTGGGATACTGTCCAAACTGAAGTATTTTCTCCAACCCTTGGTCTTTTGGAACCTCCTTGAGTTCACAAAATTAGGGTAGTAATTTTCTGTCCTGTGTAAGAGAAACTGCCGGAAAAGGGTTATTCTCAAGGAACGAAAATCAGAGATTAGGGTTCATCTCCAAAAGTGCCAAACTCTTATACAACTCTTATAACACACAACTCTTATACAGGAGTGGACCCGCCGGGGTCCTTAAACGACAATTATCCTAAAGATGGGTTCCCTTAATTATTGGCAACGCTATGGAGAAAGTAATAGAATGCCTGAAATGAGAATGAAAATAGTGCACGCAACTAGGGCATCTACGATGAGCGGATTTGGAAAAGGTTAGAGATCTAAAAATCACTCCATTGTTCAATCAAGGCATAGATCACGCAATGATACTTCAAAATATAAAAGCTTAGTACCAGCTCAATTTTTACGAGAAAGAGTCACCGACATAGATCCTTCTGAAACAATGCATGGAAGTAGGATTCCTTACAAGGAAAGATTGCAAAAACAACAAAGAAGGTCGTTGAGTTCTATCTATTCAAACTTAAAAGACTTAGATTCCAGGGAAAAATTGCATATATCTTCATCAATGCCAGCAAGAATGTTGAACTTTGACCAGTTCGAGAGGTATCGAAGTCTATATTCAAAATAAACTGATATACATATCAATATTGAAGGTTTCAACATAAATAACAAGCCTTTTTTAGGGTGATAAGATTAAGAAATAATAGTTCAATTGATAGCGCAATGCCAAAAGGCAACAACAAGAAGTCATACCAGCAACATATCATTGAAGAAAAAAACCTGGAAGATTTGACAAAACAACAAAACGAAAATTTTTAGGAAGGAAAAAAAGAAAAAATATCAATAAAATTCTAAAAAAATTAGGAAGCGATTGTCCGATCTTAGAAAAGGAGTTGAGGACTTTAGAGAAGGATTCGTAAGAAGAAATCTTGGATTCCATTGCTAATGATATTGTCAGGAATAGGTGGAATGCCCATAAAAACTAAGAATGGTTCCTGGTATTCATATAGTGTCGGGATTAATGACGTCCATCATGCACGTAGAAAAGGACCTTTGAATTGGAGTGGAAACCTAAATACTACGACTATGTTCAGCCCGTTAATCTATAGGGCTCATACTTATATGGACCAAGACCAAGACTTCTTCGAGCATATTACAAATTGAAGAATCAGAACCATGGACAATTTATATTGCGTTAACTTTTGTATCACTATTACTCTTGATATTACAGTATTCATAAGTAAAATATAGTCATTTATAATTAACAGTGACGTTTTTATCGGAATCATCGGCAGATCCCCTTGGAGGTCCGACAAGTTACTTACATCAATTAATAAAAGGTAGTGAGCCAATTAGTAATCCTAGTCCTGGAGCTGGAGGAGCTAGGAGAATACAACATTATGGAGAAATTACGGTCATTCCAACTTACCGCAGCCTTAGCAACTATAATAAGGAACTTTTTCAGAACGATCTAAGCTAGATTGATTGGCCTACCATCCTTGATCTACTTTCTGAAAATCCAAATACAATGGCTCAGTTGTAACAGTAGCAACAGTAGTAGTAACTCAGAGTAATAGATAAGACTGTGAAACCATTGCAGGAATACATGTGTAGATATTTTGTTATCATATCAGTATGCCCTTGCATGCTTAGACAAAAGCAATTATCACCCTTTTAGAAACATTGGATGTAGGCGCGCTCGATAGTTAGAAGCAAGAACATTTGCACGAATATTTGCATAAGATCTATTCTTTCTGCTTAGGAATGATAAAAAGCTACAGGTTTGCAAAATGCCAGGGTAGTTTTTGGTAGATGCTGTTTATATTTCACATAATGGATTAGCTATCACATGCAATGATGATGCGTTTGCCAAGTTTGCCAAAGTGCATGAAATCAGCAGCAAGGAGAAGTTTTGCAGATGACTTAAATGGATTCACATATTTAGAAGTCAAAGAGTTATCAGTTATCAGTAAGTCCTGCCATGTTTTGAACTTTGAATCCAAATTATACCGTACAAGCTCTATTTTTCCCTCTCTGTTTCAAGCCCCCATTTGTAGTCAGCCCATCCACTGTACCAGTACATGAATGATAACTCTCCTAAAAGAATTAAATATGAAATATGAATACGAATATCTTGCAGATAAGCATGTTAGAGATATGATACTATTGATAGCACGTTAGACTGGCTTTTGTAATAATTGTTTTAAACAATATCTATTACATCATACCATGCTCAAAATAGACACAGGAGCTAAGCAAACCAAATGGAGTATGGCGAAAACGTTGTACAAACCTGAACTACTAGCGTTACTCATGAAAGAAATATCCAATTTTGGCAGGATGTAATAATTTTGCCAATAAATAATGCTATCTTGCTATGTTACCTTGTTCCACACCTCTTAGAGGGATTAGGATATTTCTCCAACAATCACCCAGTTTTGATTCTTTCCTTTCTTACAAACCTCTTGTTGCAAGTTATTGGTGACAGAATTTGTTTTACTAAGAATGAACAGCTTACAATACAAGAGCCCTAAGAAGAGCCAAACTAAAATATCAACGTATTTCTCTCAAAAAAATTGAGGTTTCTCTTTGAATCTCGACAGCTACTGAGCCCCCTCCTCCTTCAATCAATCTCAGTTTCATCTAACTGCTCCCATATTTTTTGGATGGTGGTAGGTAGGTAAAGCTTGAATCTTAGGCCTAGACCATAGGCCTTGATTAGCAAAATCTGCCAGTCCAAAGCCCCCGAAGCCATTTTATTGACCTCACAGGGCTGAGATACAACAGCAGTTTTAACTTGATTTCAAAATTATGGCCCCAAACTGCGCCGCTGTGGGTACTGGTTCATCCTTGGATCATATTTGTCTTCTAAGTCTCTGTTGGCCATTGTCTGCCATTATCGTTGCAGTGCTACAGTGCTACATCAGCCTCGGCAGCATGTTATATAAATAATTCTTTAGCGTTCCATGAAATTGAAATTTAATTCACTTCGTTAAATTTTGGTTGACATGGCTCAATGGTTTTGAACATTAGATAATTGTTCCCGTTTAAGTCCCAATGATCCGGAAAACATCATTCAAGTAATTCTAAATATTTTCAGAGTTATATATATGCTCCAATAACGACTTCCCTGTGATAAAATTGTAAGGACGAATTGAAAGGGAGACGATAAAATTGTAAGGACGAATTGAAAGGGAGACGGTAAAATTGGCGCTAAAAAATGAAGTGATATCAAGTGCTGAAGCTCTGCCCATCTACTATGCCCTGCCAAAGCATCTTTACCATGGATTAAAGTGTGCAGCCGCAGTTGTCCGAATTAAAGTCGTAATGCAGAATTGATTTATGGTCTCATACGAGAAACAAGCTTTATTTCAGACATGTACCAGTGCATTATGAAATGGGGGCATTAGTTGAAAACAGCATCAATGTTTCTCAACTTTGCGCTTCTTATATGCGGGACATTATGGTACATTAAATCTGATGTTGGTATCTAAATAAGGCTTGAGGTTTCATGTCTGAAATTGAACAATCATGATTTGATAGCCAGTATCATGCATCTATTTTTTTCCTGTATGAATGGATTGCAGAATGGCCATACTTACGGATGTTGAAGATATCAGAACTGGCTTTGATATTGAATGCGTTAGTTCAACTCAGAAGTATAAAAAAAATCATATTCTGTAAGTCACCTACTCAAATGTATCAGATCACAAAGCAATCTCCTAACCCATAATTATTGGATGGATGTTCATGTAGCCCCCCCCCCCTGGGGTTTGATTCAGCTGTTCCACATTGAGCGCCAAATAAAAATCGCATTCGAAAATTGCCTTATTATTTATAAAGTTTGAATCATGTCTACTTGCCATTATTTTCTTTTCCACTCCATTGCGCTCTTCTTTATGTAGTTGGCCGGAGCTCCCGCCTCACCCTTGAAACCTCTTCTCCTCACCCCTGAAGAGGTCACCAAGTTTCAGCTCTGTATCTTTCGAACTTACTACACTGCATCACATAAACTTTGCCACGGGCACCACTCACCCCCCCCCCCCCGGTAGTAATAGGGTTGCACTAACTTGAGAGTCGATGGCACTATCAATAAATGATTTAAGTACCAAATGTAGCGTTGATGGTGACAAACCAAAGATGTTATGCTAAACATCTACACTACATTTGGTACCTAAATCATTTATTTATAATATTACGTTTAATTTCTATAACACCACACGCAACAAATATATCCCTTTGAATGTAACTTGACAGTCGAATGCCTTCTTCCTACGTTCGTTTGCTGATTTGTGCCTGGAAACTAGATCTTTCCTGAGAGTTTTCTGTTACGCTGGGCCTTAGACGACCAATGCTGCTCTCCGATTGATGATTCGACACGTGGTCTCAGCTGGTCTCAACAGCAAGTTATGATGATTACATCTGTAGAATAACACTAACTTACCTGCTGCTCCATCCAACGGACGAGTTACTGGAATGTTTGAAGTTCTCTTCTGTACCAGGTTGCAGTTCTATGCTTACAGTGCAATTTTCATTGCAGGCTATGAAGAATCTGTGCGCTCCACTCGCAGGAGAAATGAAGTATGACGTAAATCGTTTGTGAATGGATTCATTCTTCGTTGTTGTTTGGCTCCATTCAAATCTGTCTTTATTGACCATTTCAATAGGACAACTGGGATAATCAGTGATATCTTCAATGTTTTTCAGTTCTTGGCTTGACCAGCTTTCTTCCAGAAGTCCAGGACTGGCCTTGTAGAGAGCTGGAAAAAAACATAATCATACAAATCGGTAATGGGAGAAAGTCATTGTAATACTTTACAAATTTTTTCTGGATTAGGCCAATTACGATGCTTTTGCATAGCCAGTTTTGGTCTCCAAAGAATTAACTTGGAAGGAAAAGGAATATTTCGGGTTCCTGTAAACCGTGGAACGATCTAACGACTAAAAACGAGCTATCAAATGACAGTATCCAGGGGCGGCGCCACGGGGTGGACTGGGGTGGACATGTCCACCCCATTTATTTTAGGATCGCTTTTCTAATTCATCTAAATTCGATGAAAAAAGTTGGGGAGGGGGTCAATTTTTCCTTCATAAAGGTTGCTACTCGCTCCCCTCGCTTATAATTCAATGATCAGTCGTAGTCATTTGGCTTTTGCACCTCAAAGCCAAATGGGGATTTAGAGCTGTTTCTTCTGATGATGGCGAAATGCAATAAAAGTATCTAATAACAGTCTCTCGTGACGCTAAAAACACTTTCCGTACCAACAAGGGATTCCTTTGTTGCAAAATAAGACTGTCATTAGGTGTGCCCTCTCGCCTGTAATTAGGTCTTTGGCAAGAATTCGCTGCACAACCTTTATCCAAACATCTTCGAAGTTGTAAGAATAATTGCTACCCTTCCAGTAACAGTTGCACCTTGTGAAAGGGCGCACAGCAAAGAAAAGATTATCAAAAATTACATTTGAGCTTCAATGATCTGCATTCTACATTGATATATTCCCGCACACAACACTCATTCGCCTCAAATGGCCAGAGTTCTCATCACAATTTCATTTCTCAGATATTCATCCTTTCATGTGAAAGTAATTTAAGAGAAAGGTTAAATTCAACTTTTTTTTCTTTCTCGTTTGTAGTTTGAAGTGAATTACGGCTTGCAAATAATCCTGTATCAAAAGCATCAGGTAGTCCTGTATAATATTTTATTTCATGATCATCTTTACGAAAATCTTCAATATCAAATAGCTCTTTGAATTTGACATTATCATTGGTAGCTGCTGTTTCACTATCATGTTCTTCTCCTTTTCGAGTTTCAGTTATACCTGGCTGCTTCTCCATATCTGGATCTTTACATTCTGCTCGGATTTCTATTTCTATTTTTCTTCGCTGTTTTCTTCATCCATGGGGTCATCTATCATTAAAGACTGCTCTTTTAGCTTTTCGACTGGTTTCTTAGGTGTTTCAACGATCCGTTCCTCAGCTTGTTTCGTAAATGTTTCAATAACTAATGGATCTTCCTCGTTTGCTTCTGTTTCCATTATTGGTGACCTCTCGTGATTGTTATCTTTTTCGTGTAATCGCTGCTATCAAAAATAGTTGGAACATTGTTTTCCCCGAGCTTTCTTCCACCACGAAAATGTAAACTGCATACTCTATCGCTCCTTTTCATAACCCAGGACAAACAATGTGGAGTTTTTGATTTACTCATATTTGTTTCTTCTCTATGTGGATAAATTTGTGCTTTCCATCGTTGCAGCAACTTTTCATCATCAGGAAATTTGTACAGAGTTATATTATCCCTGTCGCCCTTGAAAACTCCTCGTGTAGGGCAGGAAGCAACGATACATTGCAGCTTTGAAGGCATTGTTAAAATTTCTTGAAACTGGCCCGGCTGCACCGAAGCATAAAATTAGCAGAAGAGATACCAAATACACAGCAAGCTACATCTTCATCGATTAACTATCCGTGTTTACATGGTCAATAAAATAAACAAATCAAAAATCAATGTTATCTCTATTTAATTATTATAAAATGCATGAAAATATTGATGGCCTAAGCAAGTCTTTTATAGTGCATCGTTCGGGATTTTATCGCTGCAACTCGAAATTTGCGTTGCTACGGCCGCACTGTGACGTAACTTGTTGATAAGGAATTTTTTACCGTCATCCTTTGCAAAAAATGTGAATCCGCCATCTTTAGCGCAATCCTCTATTAGGAAGAGTGAAGATCATCTCTGGGTGGCATTTCACTATGGAAATAACATAAGAGAAACAGACAAGAATTTATCTGTTCTTGAAGCAGCAGCAGGGCCAGACAAGAATTAGTGGGGGCAGAACTAAAAGATTTTCAGACTTGGAGTAAAAAGGTATACCAAGACATTTTTATTGCATTTTTCAAGTACAATTTTTGCCAATTTTTGACAGTGGAGGGGGGGCAAATTGCCCCCTCATTCCCTCGCCTGACCTTGCCACTGTCTTGAAGTATGATTTGCTTTGAAAAAGTGGTTTTGTTTGGTTTCACCCAAAGTGCAACATTTTTCAGAAATGTGCCATGAATTTTTCAAGAGCATGTTGATAATTTCCATTTTTACAGAAAATCTAAGTGAATTCTGCACAAAACATGAATGAAGAGGGATGCTTTTGATGGATTTCTTGCATTTAATAGAATATTCTTGTGTTCATTGATGAATTTTTTCCAACTTGAGCACAAGCCTCTGTTGTCAATAAACTTTTATGGTATACCAAGTATTTCTTTAATTATCACGTATGACCATGCAAAGTTAAGTGTCATGCACACAAAGTTCTTCTCACTCTGCTTTGTTTTAGGAGTAAAAGCAATTGATGGATCTGCAACATTGCTGCAAATGCTTGCACTGCTTTGGATAATATTGCTTCAAACATGTAAAGATTAACAAAGCACTGTATCACCGCTATTTGTGCATTTGATTGACCTTCCATTAACAACTGACTTTGCCTAGGATCAACATTTGTTTCTTTAAATTGTGACAGCCAAAGACTTGCACAACATTAGTGCATTATGTGTGCATATTAATTCTTTGCAAAGACCAAGAAAGAGAGCATTGAAATAGTTTTGCTCCTGTTACTATTCATCGCACCATCTGATCTTTCTGGGTGAAACTGAAGAATTGTTTTGACCAAATGCTGTGCACTGTGAAATCTCAATAATTTCTTCATGCAAGACATTTAGTACAGTACTTTTTATATCACACAGAATTGAATATGGAACATTTGGTTTGTTTGTGATGCATCAAATTTTTTGGCCATTATTGCTGATGCTGATTAACACAGACAGAAGCACGCCAGGGCCGTCAAGAGGTGGGCTGAGCTCCAGGGTTGGGAGCAGTATGAGCCTTACGGTGCCAAAAGCGTCGGAAGTTTTTGTGGTTGACACCCTTTTCCCTTGGACCACGCCCTCAAATTCACTGGTAAAATGCAAATGCCCTCCTAAGGCTAAGTTTAGAATGCTAGTGGGTCCGTGGACCTCCAACAGAACCTATTGGTCTCTAATCAACACCGTTCTAAACAAGGCTAAGATACTTATAATATTCCAGTTGCTGCTTCTTTGCTAAACGATATTGCTATTTCTGATGAAAAGATACTTAAACTAGCTGTTAACCAAGTCAAGGAAGTGCTGCTCAAAGCTCATACAATATGCCGATTTTTCAAATAGAAAATGTTGGAGCAGAGATTTTGGAACATGTGCTTTGTTGTGAAAAATGCCAGCTTTTTGATGTACAGATAATCGAAAAACTACAAGAGCTGTTTGTGAATTTCAAGGCTGCTTAACATGACCTAAAATTCTGATAAAACCACAAATATTAGCCTCAATTCAAGTCATAATTTCATTTTATGACATGGGTAATTAATGTCATTTCATTATGTATTCCTTTAACTGAATGGATTTCTTCGGCCCTGGGTGGTACATCACTTCCTTTGTCACAAGTCAGCACCAGGAATTCATTTTGAAGTAAAAAGTCATATGTATAAGTCGCTTTGACTGCTTCTTAATGTAACTGACTCACAGTTCCTGTCGATTGCATGCTCCAGGACCGTCGAAAAGGGAGGGGGTAGCCAGGTTAGTTACCAGGGGGCCCGGGGCTTTTAGGGGTCCGGCAAGATATATATCATGCATTTTCCCCTTGTTCTCAGTTCTCATTTAGGAACGTTTCTAGGCCCCAGGATTTGCTAAGGTGTTTCCTGCCTTCACAAAATAATTTCTCTTAGCATCCTCCATCAGCCTCGAACCTTCAGTTATCATTTTCTGTATACCTTCAAGCTTGTCGTCTGGCCGGCCACCCCTCACAAAGCTTCTGTAAGCATGATTCTTTTTCCTTAAAAAATTCTTAACAGTATGAGTTACCCAAGGAGCTTGGCGTGGCCTAATCGTTTTAACCTTGTTCGGTGTGAAATTAGAATAAATATTTAGAAGCACTTCATTGAGAAATTTGACCTGGTCATTTGGGCATGTGATTTTTTCGAGATGCTGGTGCCAATGAAACTTTTCAATGCTCTTCATGATTGCCACAATGTCTACCTTGTCATAATACCAAACCCTACGGGTGTGAGAAGGAAATGCTACATTTGACACAGACAATTTTCCATAAACAATTTGATGATGACATTGCTCATGTAGCGATGGATAAAGACCAGAATCAACAATAAGGTTGGGCTGATCAGTAAAAATTAAATCAATGCAAGATTTAGAATCTCCCATGAAATCAGTCGATTCAGAAATTCGTTCTGACTCAAATAAAAGCAACGATGCTTTTTCACAATTCGAGCAATCCAATTCTTCCGGTTCCACCTTTTCTGTCTCGGATGCTGTGGAGGAGAGTACCCTAGAATCACCTGTGAATGGCGACCAGGCAGATGAGAATGACGCTAAATCTGAACTGCGAAATCTGAGGCTAAAAACCCTTGGTCTCATGATTGTTGGTTATATAAATATAAATTCAATAAGAAATAAACTTGATCCACTGAAAGAAATAGTTTCAAATAATATTGATATTCTAATGATTGCAGAAACAAAACTTGATGCCTCTTTTCCAAAAGAACAATTTTTCATTGAAGTGTACTCTGATCCGCTGCGACTAGATAGAAATGATGGTGGCGGAGGACTACTGGCCTATGTCAGAAGCGATGTTCCATCCAGTCAACTAAAATCTTTTAAGTTTGACGATGATACTGAGAGCATCTGTTTGAAACTAATTTGAGGGGTAAAAAATGGGCTCTTTTCAGTATTTATCGACCGCCGTCCCAATCACAAGATCATTTTTTCGAGAATCTTGGCAAAGCAGTTGATCACTATAGAGCAAACTAAGACAATTTTCTGTTCCTGGGTGATTTCAATTCATTAGAGTCAGATGAGAAGATCCATGATTTCATAAACGGCTATTGCCTCAAAAATTCGGTCAAGGAACCAACTTGTTTCAAGGCTGAAAGTCCAACGTGTATTGACCTCATATTAACCAACCAGTACAGGAGTTACCAACATACCACTACGATAAAGATAGGGCTTTCTGACTTCCATAAAATGGTGGTAACTGTTTTGAAAACGACTTACCAAAAAACTGGGCCAACAATTGTGAATAATAGGGATTATTAGAATTTTTCAGAACAAGCTTTCAAACAAAATTCCAGGGAAGAGTTGCATAGTATCCAAGCGGAAGATTTTGATTACAACAATTTTCAAAACTGTTTTGAAAAACTATTTGACAATCATGCCCCAATGAAAAAGAAATATGCAAAGGCAAATGACGCGCCTTTTATGAATCGAGCTTTTCGTAAAGCCAATATGCTGCGTTCTCGACTGAAAAATAGATATAATAAAAGCCCCACAGTCGAACATTGAGAAGCGTTTCGAAAACAACGCAACTTATGCGTAAAATTATTTAGAACTGAAAAAAGAAACTTTTACAAAAGTTTGAATATTTCTGACATTACTGACAATAAAAAATTCTGGAAAACAGTTAAGCCTATCCTCTCGGATAAAGGTCGGTCAAATTCAAAAATTACCCTTATTGAAGATGAAAAGATTATTTCGAATGACGAAGAAGTCGCAGAGACTCTGAATAATTATTTCGTAACTTCCACTGATTCCCTGGGTATTACAGAGAACAGTGACATTATCTCTAGCACAGAGGGTGCATCGGATCCTATAGTAAAGGCTCGGCTTAAATATTCCAATCACCCAAGCATAAGAAAAATTCGTAATTTTGTTCAAAACGCTGAACCCTTCAAATTCCAAAAGGTGTCGTTGGAACAAATGGACAATGAAATTAGGAGACTCACTCCTAAAAAGGCAACAACTTTCAAAATATACCTGCGAAAGTCCTTAAAAGCAATTCTGACATTTGCTCTGAATCGCTGCAACTCATTTTCAATAATTGCATTGAAAATGGTTTGTTTTCCAATTCGTTGAAGCTCGCAGATGTCACATCTCTTTATAAATGGGCGAGAAAACCAGAAGGAAAAGTTACAGACCCGTCAGCGTTCTGCCAACTGTTTCTAAGGTCTTTGAGAGAATTATGGATGGCCATATTACTGCTTATATATCATATTATTTATCGGCGCTACTTTGTGGTTTTCGTAAAGGGTACAATACTCAACACACTTTAATTCGAATGCTCAAAAAGTGGAAAGGCAGCCTAGATAGTGGGGAGAATATTGGAGCAGTCCTGATGGACCTTCCCAAATCGTTCGAATGCATAAAACATGACCTTCTTTTAGCAAAACTAGATGCTTATGGATTTAGTCATGAAGCACTGTGTTTCGTCCACAGGTTTTTGCAAACAGGCAGCAGAGAATTAAGATGAACGGATCGTTTAGTACCTACAAAAACCTTTCTCTTAGAGTTCCACAAGGATCGGTCCTTAGTCCTTTGTTATTTAATATCTATACAAATGATTTGTTGCTCTCCTTCCAGGATACCGATATCTGTAATTACGCAGATGATACGACCATATACGCATGCGATAAGAATCTCAATAGTGTTATTACAAGGTTGGAAAATGACTCAAATACAATCATCCAATGGTTTGCTGATAACTTTATGAAACTGAATATGATATCTTTAAGTGCCATTTAATGGTGCTTGGTAGAAATTATAATCAGCAAGTTACAGTCACTGTAGGCAATTCTGCCATAGAGAACACGGAGGAGGAAAAGTTATTAGGTGTTGCAATTGACAAACAACTAAATTTTGAGACGCACATCACTAAGTTATGTCAGAAGGCTGGAAATAAACTTTTCGCTCTCGCTCGCATTTCCAAATACATGGACTCTGATAAACTCAGAATCTTGATGAGATGTTTTGTAATTAATCAATTCCAATACTGTCTGTTGGCCTGGATGTTTCACAGCAGGCATCTGAACAAGGAAATTGATGAGATACATGAAATGGCCTTGAAAATTGCATACAAGGATTATGAATCTACCATCTTTGCCAAAACTCTTGAAAAAAAACCGCATATTTTCCCACTTCTCTTCCCTTTCCCCCTTACAATGTTGGTTTCTTGTGCGATTACGCAGTGCACAACAAAGCAGCCGAATCGCTTTCCTTCACGTCTGGTGATCATATTCTTGGACCAACATTGTTCAGGGGGGGCAGGGGGCGCGGAAAAAAGCAAGAGGTGAAGTTTCCAGCGATATATTTTGTATCGTGAAGCAGACGAAAAAGCAGCAAAACAAAGTTTTCTTCAAGTTGTTTTTGCAAGGATTGTAGTTTCAGCACCCAATGTTGATGAACTTTTTCAAAAACAGTCCCCTCAGACATCTGAAGAGGTGAATTTTCAAAATTGAGTTTTTCAGGTTAACTTTCGAACCACAAGGTAATTCCATGGTGTAGATGACGAATCTGAAGAGAAAAATCACTTTTTGATGATCGTTCGTGATTTGTGACGTCATATCATATGCGTTTGCGCCACAAGTTTATAGCTGGCTGTAATCTATGGTATTATGCTATATAGAGAGCATATAATTTTCCCATGTAGTTACTAACAGTGAAGGTCAGAATCCTGATAAGTTATGAAAAAGAGTATAGGGAGTAGTACTGTTGCGTAGTCCTAATTTCTAATTAAACGCGCACACGAGCATCAGCACACTCCATACACTTGAGTCATCCATTGACACAACGATTGACACAACGATTGACAGTCGAGGTATACTCCGTTTAATTCGACTGAAAATTGTGCAAGTTTGTTCTTTTTTAGCTCATCGACTGTTCAAACTTATAAACAATGTATTAACATCCTCATTTAGTTCAAAATTGAACGTGCGGCAGAGTTATAGGGCTCATAGCAAGTGTCAACCTATCTCCTTGAAAGAACTCCGCCATGTAATACCTTTTTACCAATGTAGTGTCAATCGTTACAGACCGCTTTTCTGCTGCAATTGTCATTAATAGGAGGTTGTCAATAAGCCATGTACATAGGTTTCAATAATTAACACCCTTGTATGAAAGAATTTGTTGGAAAAAGCAGTCTCCTAGTGAGGAAGGGCTGAAAAGTGCGACTGCCAATCGTGTGTCAACCGCGATACGAAACACATGGAGGCGTGTGACGCAATACAGTGATGAGCTACTGACATGAAACGCATCATTTACCATTCACGATTGTTCATAGAACAAAAGCTATTAGACATATCAATGATATTTAATCATCTTGCCTTCCAAAATTTTCATTGAGGAATCAATTCTTTGCGGAATAGCCTTTGTTTCAAACTATGGCTTTCAATTGCGTGAACTGGCAATGGCATGGCAGCCGCCACTTTATGGCGGTGTTATGGCAGCTGTGAAGCCATACGAGCTATTTTCTAACTTTCCTTTGCAAAATTCCCTCAAACTACGCGAAACAATCTTTTTTCGCATGCTTTGTAAGCGATACTGGTCAAGTGACAGGGCTTTATAAGTAAAAATCCCGCCATTTTTGCAAGGGCCAAAAATTCCTTCGCTTTACACATTCATAACGTCATAATTCTATTATTTTAGCACGGAGAAATTTTTTGACACCGGAATCTTGATAAGTGTACAAAACTGTATGTCCGTGTCAATGTTGGCTTCAATGGATGAACTGTTTCAAAACAGTCCCCTCAGACAATTTTTGCCAAAACTCTTGAAAAAAATCGCATATTTTCCCATTTCTCTTCCCCTTCCCCCTTACAATGTTGGTTTCTTTTGCGATTACGCAGTGGTTTAGGGCACAACCAAGCAGCCGAATCGCTTACCTTCAAGTCTGGTGATCATATTCTTGGACCAACATTCTTCAGGGGGGCAGGGGGCGCGGAAAAAAGCAAGAGGAGAAGTTTCCAGCGATATATTTTGTATCTTCAAGCAGACGAAAAAGCAGCAAAATGAAGTTTTTTTCAAGTTGTTTTGGCAAGGATTGTAGTTTCAGCACCTTGTTAGAAAGGGATACATATGTCACTATTCATTCAAAGAATTTGCAGATCTTGATGACTGAAATGTTTAAAACTAAAGAGAACTTAAGCCCCCCTTTTATGAAGGAAATGTTTCGTGAGCGCAATATTACATATAACCTGAGACATAATAATGAATTTTAGCTACCAAGGGCAAAGACAGTAACTTATGGCACCGAAACTATCAAATATAGAGGTCAGAAACTTTGGCTGTCCCTCCCACAGCATATAAATAATGCTCAGTCTGTTGTTGAATTTAAGAACAAGATCAAAAGTTGGAATGGTGCTGAATGCACATGCAGACTATGTAGGACGTATATACCACAGCTTGGAATTGTATGATAGGACATTTTGACAGCCACCTCCTTGCCATAGATCGGGTTTCCCCTTAGCTAGAACTACGTTTTGCTTCTTTTGGAAAATTTGTATGCCATGTACTTGATTACTTATTTTTTATCTTTTAACTAAATTCTGCTCAATAGGTAAGGATCTTGCTGAAAAAATAGATCTAGCCCCTAATCCCCTTCTTGCAGGTGACTATGAAATGAACAAATATAAGGCAACATTCCATTTCAGAACTATTGCAGTGCAGCAAATCAGGGATGCATTTGCCACTGTTAAGACAGCAAAGAGCTTTGGGACTGACAACATCTCTAGCTACTTTTTGAAGCTTGCGCTGCCTTTTATTGAAAACTCGCTTGCTTTCTTGTTCAATACATTCATTGAAACAAGTCGTTTTCCCGACTCATGGAAAGTGGCTAGAGTTACTCCAATCTTCAAAGATGGAGACAGGGCCGATAAGTCCAACTATCGACCAATATCAGTCTTGCCTGTCATCTCAAGGCTCTTTGAAAAATTAGTAACAAATCAGCTGTACCAGCACATTAATGATAACGGTCACTTTTCATACGGCCAGTCAGGCTTTTTGCGTCTTCATTCAACAGTGACTTGCATACTTAAAAATACTGACGACTGGTACAATGGAATGGATCTTGGAAAGCTTGTGGCTCTAGTGTTCATTGACCTTAAAAAGGCATTTGATACTGTTGATCATAACATTCTCTGCAAAAAGCTTGAGCTTTACGGTGTACATCATCGTGAACTCACTTGGTTTAAATCTTATCTAACGAATCGGAAACAATTTTGTAGGGTTAATGTTGTTGATTCCGTAATCGAGGACATAGAAGTTGGTGTTCCACAAGGTTCATGTCTTGGCCCTCTTCTTTTTCTCGTCTACATCAATGATCTCCCGCAAGCAGTCCTGGATTCCAACGTGTCCATGTAAGAACAGATCAAGGCAGTTTCTGCCAAGGTCTCCAAGGCAATAGGATTTCTAAAACATGCCAAGTCTTTTCTTCCGAAAGAAACTTTGCAAACTCTCTTATAGATATACGTGATATGCATATTGACGTCATAATCATGTTCGAAACTTTTTGAGTGGCAAATTGAGTCCATAATGGCGGATGGGAGCTGCGGAGTCTCGGGCACGCCTGCTTCTTGCGCCAAGATCACATACTCAGGGTCTAAAATTTTTGCTAAAATTTTGCCGAGGTGAAAGCTGATATTTCATAGTGCCTAATTCTATTTTGTTCTCACACTTTTGGTCCCCGACAGAAGAGCGGCTGACAAAATCAAATGAAGCATGCGGCCTGAGGATTTTCCGGACCCTCGAAATTCCCGCCAAAGCCGAGGTAATCTGGGAAGTGCGCACAGGCCTGGGGATGACAGAAACATTGGCCTAGCAAATTTCAATGCTGCTTCTTCGAGATTCAGCCAGAAAACACTTCCAGGGCCGCTGGTTGCATGGATACATTGCCTCAAAGTTCAGTGCTCAAGCTCCATGGAATTCGAATGAAGCATGCACGAGGTTTTTGTTCGTTTACCGAGGCGCAGACCGAGAGCTCTCCGGCTTCGATACTGATTGCATCTGCACATTCATTCCTTCTCAGGTAGGCCATGTCATTTATATTTTGTTTTCAGATAATTTTTCGCCGTTGTTGTTAAGTATTGCTGACTGAATGACGTTTGAAAATAATTTGGTCTACATGAAATATTTCGCATCAAGAAAGAAATGAACATGGAACCTGCTTGGAGATTTACATTTCACTTCATTCCTTTTCAGGGAGACAAGAACTATTAGACAAGATGGCGAACTTCCTGTAAGATTTCGATACATAAGTAAAAAAGTATCGAAGAGGCTTCAGTTCAGCCGGCTACTAATCCTCGAGAGTGATTGCAAGAACGTTACATTGGTACTGGCTTCCCTTTACCTGCATTCAGGCCAAGATGAAGTAGTTCCTTGGCCCAACACCTGATTATCCTGTGTGCTACTGCATTCCCAAACAATTTATAGACAGGAGCAGTGGCGATTTTAGAAGATTTTAATTGATGAAGGGAATGTTCAGCAGCCTCAAGAACATCGTTTGCAGATTCTTCTACAAACTGAACTCTTTTTGTTTCAGCAAGTAATAAATTGATGCTTTAATAATGTTGAACAGAAAGTGACACTCTTTTGGAAGAAAAGCATGGAGGATTATTGCTGTCATGCATTGATATGATGAAATGCTAATATAGATGAACATTGCTAAAGCTATGAAAGCTGTTATTTGATATGTCATGGCTCAGTTTCATTGCCTTCTGCTTCTGTGAATATTGTCTCCAATGTTTTTATCAAGTAAACAAATAGTCCTGGCTCTCAGACATGGCTAACTGAAACTCTGCTATTTTTGGTCATTCATTGCATTATGCTTCCATTACAGTTTTGGAATAAAATTCTTCCTCTGTGGTGAATCTATTTTTTAACAATGGTACAAGTACTTTCAAGCAGGCATTTTAGGAATTTTTTTTCTTGCGAACTTTATGTGTAAACATGTGTGAAGCGTCAAGGTTTCATGAACATAGTTTGAAGGTACACATATTTTTTATAAGAAACCAAGAATTTAGGCCAGTACTCAAATTTTCTTAAAACTGTCAGATTTTGAGCCCTCAGAGTTTCTTACAAATTTTGTTAAAGGTTCCAAAACAATCTTCATATTCACTAACTGTGCTCTCATGAGCTTTTCAAAGCAATGTTATTTTGAAACTCTCCAAAGTTTAGACATCACTCAAGTACATTCCAAGTAAAATAATACAGGAAAAAAGTGAAATGAAGTAAAAATACATTGTCAGATTTTGAGCACTCAGAGTTTCAAGTTAAAAATAGATAGTTTCTTTTGTTATATTTTCCTACTACTGGAGTTCCATACTTTTTGACAGTCTGAGAGTGGATCTTCTTATAAACAGTTTTTCATAAGAAAAATATGTGTACTGTCACAATTGCTTTAAAATCAACATAAGGAAAATAATAACTTGAAAATTTAAAGGGCATCACCTGCAAAGGGCATTCAATTTTGGGTACTTTGTTGTGAAGCACAACTATATCACATATTTCGATCAAATATTGGACAATAATCTTATTTCTTCCTCCACTTCGGAAACTGTCATGAAGCAAAAGGGGAATTTTGATTCACAAGAAATGCATTAGCTAACTGGAAAATGTCTTGTGTAGCAGTCAAATTTGATTCATACAAATTGCATTGGCTAACTGCAAAGAAGGCTATAAAAATACATTCATGCGGTTTAGAAAACAAAGAAAAGTACATTGAACATGTGAAACTCAGGAGAAACAGTAGAAACTGCACATTTGGCTGCTTTAACAGTCATGTAGCAGCTTGGTTGTAATGTCCTGCAGGCACTTTGAAGGCTGTTTCAGAAACACATTAGCAAGAAACACTCAGATTTGTCCAGACATTGTCAACCAAATATGCTGTTTACATAATGTAAGAATCAAATAATGATCCGATTAGCAAGCCAGGCAACTTCATCTCACACAACCAAAAAGCATTGAATGTTGCATTGACTTTGTAAAAACTGATTTGTTACAAAATATTACAAATAAAATTGTTTATTCCGGTACAATTCGTTTGCAGAAAACACATTTAAGATTTTAAGAGCCTTTGTTCTGTTTTCAAAATACTGAATGCAACCACTGCCAACTTCAATTTTCATGAAACATCATTCTTCAAAAAATGTCTCTTACAGTGGAACATAATTTAGCTTCAATTTGCAAGTTGCGGAGACAGAAAAGTTTTTAATTGTCGAAGAATCTGTAAACAATGTTCTTGAGGCCGCTGAGCCCTCTCTTCATCAATCAAAATCTTCTAAAACTGCCATTGCTCCTGTTGAAATTGTTTGGGAAAGCAGCAGCATGCAGGGTAATCTGGCGGGCAAAGAAACTGGTTTCATCTTGGGCTGAATGCAGGTAAAGGGAACCCAGTCATAATGTAACGTGCTTGCAACCACTCTTGAGGGTTAGCCAGGTGAACTGGAGCCTCTTCGATACTCTTTTCGGTGTCGCAATCTTACAAGAATTTCACCATCTTGCTTTCTCCCTGAAAAGGAATGACATGAAATATAAATCTCCAAGCAGGGTTCTATTTTCGTGTCTTTCCTTATGCAAAACACTTCTACGTGGACAACAATTTTTCCACACGTCCTTCAGTAAGCAATACTCAACGAAAATGACGAAAAATAATTTGAAAACAAAATATAAATGACATGGCCTACCTGAGAAAGAATAAATGTGCAAATCCAGCAAGTATCGAAGCTGGGAGAGCTCTCAGTCTCCACCTTGGTAAGCGAAAGAAAGCCTCGTGCGTGCTTCTGTCGAATTCCTTGGAACTTGAGTACTGAACTTTGAGGCAATGTATCCATACAACCAGCGGCTCTGGAAGTGTTTTTCTGGCTGAATGTCGACGAAGCAGCGTTGAAATTTGCTAGGCCAATGTTTGTGTCGTCCCCAGACCTGTGCGCGCTTCCCAGGTTACTCCGGCTTTGGCGGGAATTTCAAGGGTCCGGAAAATCCTTAGGCCACATGCTCGATTTTATTTTGTCCGTTACGCTTCAATCGGAGACGTGAATTTGAAAAAAATTAATGAAAATAGGCACACTGGAATCTCAGCTTTCGCCTATGCTGATTTTCAGGACAATTTTCATACTCCAGGTATGTGATCCTGGTGCCAAAAGAGGGCACACCCAAAGATTCGCAGCTCGGGTCCGCCATTATGAATCCATTTGCCACTCAATCAGGATCCGTGACGTCAATATGCATATCATGTATTGTGGAACCTTGCTTTCGATACTGCTGTTCTGTCTGGGGCTGCGCTGGTTCAAGTGAAATTAATCAGCTACAAGAACTTTAAAAGCGTGCTGCTAGGATAATAACGAACAGCAGCTTCGATGCCCCAAGCAGACCTCTTATCGAGAAGCTGGGATGGAAGACCGTTGACCAACTGATTTCCAGTGAAGCTAAGACAATTGTCTTCAAGTCCCTGAATGAGCTGGCTACACAATATCTATGTGATCTGTTCACCCGAAAATCACTCTACTCAGCATATAGTCTTCGTAATACGGGACCGACTTGAGGTTACCGATGAAAAGGTCAACAAACGGCCAAAAATGTTTCTCTCATAGAGGTGCTGAGCTATGGAATAGCCTGTAAGCCGAGTCAAAGCAGGCAACCTCTCTGTATAGTTTCAAAAAAACTATTTAGAAACAGATGTCATTAGACACTTTTTCCTTTCCTCTTATTGTAGATTTTGAACATTATTTTATATAAGTTTTAGATATTGTAAATAAAGTTTTATAGTTTAATTTAATTAATAGCTTTTTTCCTTTTATATTATATATTATAATTAATGTTTTTATCGGAGGGCCCCTTGAAAATCAACTAGTTGAAGGGCAACCCTCCTTAAAAGAATCAAAAATTAAAATATCTATAAATATGAAATATGAACTATGTATATATTGTATTTGTATGGGTTTTAATAGTTGGCTTGGATTAGCTTGTGTGTAGTTTTAGGCCTGACCTTTAATTGTACATAGCTATGTAGTGCCAACTTTAAATAAATTGATAATTATTATTTATTATTGTTATTATTATCTGAATGAAAAACATCCTTGACCAGCTGATGGCCTTAGCATTGGAGTCCTGAGGTTAATGTCCGAATTACGCAGAACGCGAGAGGTTGTTTCGCTCACTCTGGTGAACATGTCGCTCATATAGGATGGCGCATCACCGTTTAGGGACTTGAAAACCATTTTGAGCGTTTCAATATCAAGTATCTTCCTAACTGTGGGCCATCGAAGGGCACGAATGAGTGGCAAGGCTGACTGATCACATCGACTTCCTGTGACTATTCTGACAGCACGATTTTGTAGCTTTTGGAGTTTAGTTAAAGAGGTCTCGCCAACATTACCCCCAAAGCGGGCAGCAATATCTAAAGTAAGGTTCTACGAGGCTTTTATACATCTGCTTAACAGTGGATGCAGGCACGTACCTTTCAGAGTACTGTAATATGCCAATACCTCTGGAACTCTTACTTGTCAACGATGCAAGTTGGGAAGACCATGTTAATAGCTGATCTACTTGAACTCCTAGGTCCTTGGTATCCTCAGCCATTTTGATATCATCGTTCTCAATATTAAACCGTGGTTTAACTGAGTCAGATGAAGCTAGATGTTTTAATTTGCCTCCGCTTCCGATAATCAAGCCTTCAGTTTTTGCAGCATTTAATGATAGCCTGTTTCCTTGCAGCCACAGTTTCAACGCAGCTAAATCGGCGTTTAGCTTCATTGATCTCAGAAATAGGATTAGAAGCAAAATAGATACTAGTATCATTGGCATACATAGATACATGCAAATGCTTCAAGCACTTTGGTAAATCATTAATGTAGACTAAGGAGAGAAGGGGCCCAAGGCAAGATCCCTGAGGAGCTCCACAATTTATAGGCTCGGTACTAGACATTTGTCCGTTGACCCTGCAAAACTGGCTTCTTTTGGCAAGGTAGGAATGGAACCATCAAAATTCCTTGCCTCTCACACCATAGTATTCGAGTTTACTCAATAGAATCTCGTGATTAACTGTGTCGAAGGCTTTCTTGAAGTCAATATAGACCGTTGCTGTATATAAGCCCTTGTCGATATGAAGGTACCAATCATTCATGCACCTGAGCAGACTTGGAAGAGTAGAATGAAATGATCGAAAACCCGACTGATCCGAAAATATCAGTTTGTTTTCGTTGAAATATGAATAAAACTGGTCAAAGACTAATTTCTCAAACAGACGTGAAACAACGGGGAGTACTGAAATGGGTCTATAATTTGACTTGTCTTGAGTGGGCCCTGTTTGAAGAAAGGCGCGACCCGTGCAGTCTTCCAGTTGTCTGGAAAGTGTCCAACAGATAGGGACCAGTTGAACAGCTGTATAAGGGAAGGGGCCAAAATTCCAATCCCCGTTTTCAAGAAACAGCAAGAAAAAGTGGATATCAAAAAATCGTAAACTGCCAAGGTATTTAAAAAAAAAGAGACAAATCGCTAAACCCGTCACAACATTTTCTGTGCTTTGCATTTATGGCATCAGTTCTATATCCAAGATGACTCCCTACCCTCTTTCTAAGAATGATAATTAGAACATGCCAAAATGATGTTTTACATGAGAACCCTACGATTTTTGTAGAGCATAAACCTTTTCAGGCAGCATTTTAAAAATTTTCCAGGGAACATGGGAATAAAGGATAATTTATCAGGGAACAAGAGGAGCAAGGAACCCTCCTATGAGATCCTCCGTGATTTATGTGAAAGACAGCTCTCTCATTTCTTTCTGCCATTTGTCCGAATACTATTTGTAAATATTTGATTGTGAAATCTCCTGCTTGATAAGACCCTAGGGACAGTGCAAACTTTATCATATGATATGGCCGGTGGAAAAGTAAACTTTTTGGAAAAAATTCTGTTTGCTCCGTATGAAATTTTTGCAGGAAAACTAACTGCGCCGTCGCCCTTTCATTAAAGCTCTTTAAAATGTATCTGCCCTGTACTCATGAACAACGGATGTTTTAAAACACGTATCACTGATGAAGTAGCCAAAGACCACAACAAAGTCAATTCTTGTATTTAGGAATATGTTTTTAGTGAAAAATTTACTTTGAAGATTAAGAGATATGACGGATGCAAGTAACTGACAAGGAAATTTGGCATCATCTAAGATATTCATCCTTCCAAGCATTTCTCTTTCTGCATAATTCACAACTTTGACCTCAATATGAGACCTTTTACATTTCAAATTTCATCTTGAGCTAACAAAAAGCTTCTGCGCCGTTGATATTTGTTTCAAAAAGGTGTTGACCCTCCTCAGATAAACTCAATAAAAATAGTTGCCCCGTTACGTTTTGCACCGGCCATGTTATAAAATAAACTTTGCTCTGTCCCCTACTACGCATGTGCTATCTACTCAAAACCAAGTGACATCATCTCCATTGGACTTACTGATCTTCATCTTTCCAATCCCCAAAAAATCACTATGGCGTGGAACAGTCATTTTTTTTACTTCGAAACGAAGGGAAGCAATAAAATGGCAGAGCACAGGGCTAAAAAACGATCCTTGTGATGTAAACAAAATGATTACAGATGTTAAAGCCAGAATTTTTGATCAAAAATGTCTGTAACTGACATGAAGATAAGATTTGACAGCGATCGCTCGCAGGTAAATTGTAAACGATGCATTAGGGAGAAAGAAGGCTGGATTGCATCGTTTTTTGCCTTGAGTTTTCTCCATAGGCACCAAATAGTTTTTTCAAATCGAAATAGGTGTCGTTTTATGTGCCAGTTTTTCAATTGGAACACACTAATCTGTGTTGCGTAACCTCAACGTTACCTGGAGACTCCCAATCAATCGTGATATATACTATTGCACCATTTTTCCTTAGTCTGAGGAGGTATTGGAGCAATTGAGACTTGTAATTGAGATATTTCAATTGCTTTTGGTGCAATTCAAGCATTATTTAAGTTCTACTCTGCTGTAGCCTCCAGTGAGCGATTACTTACATATTACACTTAATTACAATAATGAACAATTACTTTGTAAACATCAAGGAGACATTAGGGATTTAGAAAAATGCAGATAATGTGTCCCCTGTTGTCGAGGACACTGATCCTGTTGAGAGGGCTATTACCAAGGGCAAATACAACTGCTCATGGTATAGAAACCATAAGATATGTTGGAAGCAGACTTTGCCAGACATTACCAAGTGAAGTCAAAGAGTCTCGAACGCTAGAAATCTTTAAGGGTATCATCAAAACCTGGACTACAGACAAATGCAACTGCAAGCTCTGCAAAACATATATAGCAAGCCTTGGCTATATCTAGTTAGGATTTCTATGTATATTTTAGATTTATAATTAGTATAAATAGGTTACTTTTGTACATAGTTGGCTTTAATTAGCACTGCTGCTACTACAGTCGCCAACTTAAAATAAATTATACTAGGCTTGCCACGCTTCGCCTGCAGCGCCGCGCTGGCCCACCGTCGTACCGAGTAATTTCTTAAGGAGGAATTTGCTGCGCCTGTTGACATTTCTAGTTGTTAACCACTTTATGTGGGCAAACTATTGTGATGACGGTTTCGTTAAGGCTCGATCTACGAAGTGGCCGTTCATATATATATGCTCGACCATTGTTCAATTTCCACTCTTGAGGTTCATCACTGCTCTTTTCACCACTCCCTACTATTTTGTTGTATCCCTTCTCTTTCCCATGTACACCCACTCTTTAACCCTACCTCATCTGGGAGTTCCTGTGAGAGGGAAGATTCCACTCTCCTCTATTTTTCCGCTGAAAAACCATGAGCGATAGGACACCCAGTGTGTAGCTGTTTGAATAACAGAAGCGAGCCACCTTACCATATTGCTTTTTTGTGTTTCAAGCTTATTTTTACTTGACATACAGCCACCTTTCACTGTTTCAAAATTTTGAAATTTTTCGGTAGTGAGCCACCTTGAGTGCAGAGCCACGTTAACCTTAAAGCCTTTAAGTAAGTGAAAGGTGGCTGTATACCAAGTAAAAATAAGTTCAAAACATGAAAAAGACAATAAGATAAGGCGGCTTCTGTTACGAATTCTGTTATAAATTTCAAACTGCTACACATTGGGTGTCCTATCGCTCATGGTGAAAGCTGCTATGATCATTAAACTTTCGATGCAAACAATCAAAATCACTCGATCAAATTAAATAACTCTATTGTTTCTGTTGCTACGGCAATGAGAAGAAATAAGTTATGATTGCCATGATTACCAGTATCATGATTAAAACAATAAAATGAGGCACTTCCTTGAAATTTTTTGCTTCTAATCGAATTGGATATCATTAGATTTATGCTTATGTTCATAATATTTTTTTGACATCAAATATTATGGAGTTTCGTTTGCGTCTAAATGCTAATGGTTAGTATTTTCATGGTATTTGTCGCTGTTTTCTCTTTCCCTTTCTGTTTTTTGTCCTCCCCTTTCTGTTTATTCCATTCCCTTTATCTAATTAACAAAATTTTCCTCTTCCCTTTGTCAAATTCCCATTCCCTTTATAGCTGTTATCATCCCCTTTATCCTTATCATCATTCCTTTTGTTTAATTACAGCATTTCTTTGTCAATTCGCTTTCCCTTTGCCAAATTATAATGGTCTTTCTTATGTGCATTTCTTATTCCATTTTGCCATTGCCTTTCACTTTGGCATTCCCTTTCTGGTTGTGCTCATAGCCTTTCTCTTTTATCATTACATGATGTATTGCGGAATGGTATGATGCATGGAGGCATGGTATGATGCATTGCGGCATGGTATGATGCATTGCGATTTTTGGCGCTAAATTTTAGCCGAATCAACAAACGTGGAAGAAACAGCCCAAGCTTCGACAGTCTTCTTTAAAGGTGATCTGAAGCGAAAATTTTTATTGATTCAAATTAAAAGCACTGTCGAATGATACGGACTCCTGTTTAATTTTTTTTATATCTCTTTTTGTTTCCAAGCTATCCACTGATATCAAGTTTCAGTTGATGACGTCATTTTGTTTGCAAATTGCTAGGATGATGTACTGAAATATCACTGTATCTAAGTTTCGAAAGGTTACAGTTGTCGGAGACATTTAAGTTGAGCTGAATAAATGTAATAAAAATTGTTTCATGGACTGATATGATGTTTAGAAAGGTATGCCAATTTACGAAATGTTCTTGGAGTCAATTTCCTTTAGGAAACATGGCCAGCTTCAAATATTTTCATTACTTTTTGCAAAAAAATGACGTCATTAGCCAATCATACAAAATAGTGTTTAATTCGAAAATGAAACAAGGTATGACAAAATGGTAAACGACATTCTTTATCATTCAAAAGTGCTATCCATTTGCAAGATAGGAATCAAATGTTTTAGCCGATCTTTGCTCGTGGCCCATAGCCGGCAAGCTTCAAATCCTCATTTTCACGGACCAATCAGACGGCGAATAAGCGAGGACGACAGGGGAAAAGTGTGAAAATTTTTCTCAACTTTACCTACCCTCATAGAAAGCAACCAGGACAAAAAACTGCTGAAAATTTCCCGAATGTTTTTGAAGGAATCTACTCGCCAGATGTCTGGGTATCCAGATTTGGATGCCGGTTTAAATATCTCATGGTTTCTTGGAGTTATGGCACATTTAGACACATTTCTTCTGTCTTCCTCGCTGATTCGCCGTCTGATTGATCAAACATCAGCTAAAACATTTGCTTCCTATCTTTCCATTTGCAACAACAAAAATTTTTGCTTCAGATCACCTTTAAGTGAGTCGAAATTTGAAAAGCTTTCAAAATTTCAATGCTGAAAAGTTTTCTATAGGCCTCCTTGCAACCTCAAACAAAGCTGTTGGTCATTTCAAAGGAATGGTGGCTTTCTTTGTAATTTGAGGTATATAATCCTGAGCGGTAGAGGAAAGAAAGCCTTGTATTTTGAGACTTTTTCAGTGCCATTTCGCTCAGAATAAGCTTCCCCTCTCGTTCAAGACCCCCGATAAAATCTTCCTTTATACCTATCTGGAGCTTAGCTGGAAAAAGAAAGCGATCTAAGTAAGTCTCGCCTCTCCTTTAGCTTTTTCGTGAATTAAAGGAAGGGAGTACGATAAAGATCCAACAAACTGATAATCCGGCAATGAGGATATGTGTAAGGATCATTCCCCTTGGGAGTTGAAGCTTGGATAAAAATGGATGTACCCCAGCCCCAATATTGCAACGAAAGAAAATAAAACCATTCGCATCCACTTCAGACCTCGGAGCAAAAGCTGGGGAGGTTGTTTTCCGTAGGAGAGACGCAGTTTCTGATTTATGCTGTTTACAGTGCTGAGAAGGGAAACAACGGGAAGACAAAAGGTTTCGGGTCATTCCTATGACGCATCTTAGTATATAGATTGTTATTCATTATTATCATTAAAGAGCCTCCCTCCAGGTACCGTCAGAAAGGGCTTGCCCTGAACCCATCAAGAAGTTAACAATGCTCCCTGACTTCCAAGATTGTTTGAATGCCTTTCGCTCATTCCTTTGCTCCCTAATTTTCTATTTAGCAAGTGTCCTTTGTAAATGTAAAGTTTCCACCCTGTCACATTTTTTTTAATCTTCTTCAGAAGGTATTGTAACAATACCTACTGATGAGGATTTAAAATATTTATAAGTTTTTTTAATCTTCTTCAGCAGGTATTGTAACAATACCTGCTGATGAAGATTAAAAAAGTTTATAGCAGGTTGGAAGCTTTACATTTACAAGGGAAACTTGCTAAACAGAAAATTAGGGAGCAAACGAATGAGCTTCTTCTTTTAATCCAAAGCTTCCTTAGTGGTCGAAAGCAGAGAGCTGTACTGAATGGACAGAGTTCTAATTGGGGAGATATCTCGGCAGGGGTGCCCCAGGGCTCTATTCTAGGGCCCTTATTTTTCCTTGTGTATATAAATGACTTAGCTGTAGGCTTGAAGTGCAATGTTAAGCTATTTGATGATGACACATCATTATTCACAGTGGTAGAAGATTCAAATACGGCTGCCAGTGATATGAACCATGACCTGGACTTGATAAGTCAATGGGCTCACGCTTGGAGAATTTCCTTTAATCCTGATCCGCAAAAACAAGCTGTTTAATTGACGTTTTCAAGGAAAAAAATTCAAGTCGATCATCCAGTGATCCTCTTTAACGACATACCTGTGAAGAAATTAACTGAACATAAACATTTATGAATCATCCTGGACTCAAAACTGTCTTTTTCAGCTCATATCAAATCAGGTATCTCTAAAGCAAGAAAGGGCATCGGTTTGCTGAAATATCTCTCCAACTATCTGCCCAGGCATATTCTAAACGATTTGTATAAGCTCTACGTTCGACCCCATCTGGACTATGGTGATTTTATTTACCATATCCCTGCTGAAGTATGTGAATTCAGTCAAAATATCATTTTGCCAAATTTAATGGAAAAGCTAGAGTCTGTTCTGTATTCTGTTGCTTTGGCTGTAACAGGAACATGGAGGGGAACGTTTCATTTTCATTTTCATTTTCACTTTCAATTTATTAGGGAGGGAGATCCTTCAACTAACTGGTTGATTTACAAAGGGCCCTCCGTATAAAAATTTACAAAACTAAAAAAATGTTAAAAACAGCTAAAACTTAATTACAATGAATATATACACCTAACCAAAAGTCTATAAAAATAAGGGAAAAGTACCTAAAAGCAAATGGACTACGAGTTCCCCCAACTACCGTGCAACCACCCCGACTCCCGCCCCCTACCCCCGCCCACCAGGCCGACAACAAAGACCCAAAGATAAATCTCCGTTCCCGACCCAGCAGACACCAAACACAGGGACAACGAGCGCGCTAGCCACCCGGCCGCCGGAAAAACCCCCAGTCCATCATAAAAGATGTTTAAAAGTATCAGTAAAGGATGCCTGCTTGGTCTCAGCTGGGAGGCTATTCCAAAGTTTAGCACCGCGAAAGGAAAAACATTTCTGCCCATTAGCAGATGTTTTCATCGGCAGCCTCAAGTCTGTTGCCGAATTTCGGAGGCTACGAGAGTTACAAGCAGAGTTTCTAGTGAAAAGGTTGCGCATGTACTGTGGAGCAAGCCCATTGAGAGACTTGTAGACCATTGATCTGGACTCCTCATCAACAAGCTCACGGATTGTCTTCCAACCAAGGTTCACAATCAATGGTCTACTCGGGGAATCAAAGCTGCTATTCGTTACAATTCTAGCAGCTCTATTTTGAAGCTTTTTGAGCTGATTGATATCAGTGTTGCCACAACAACCCCATACATAGCAGCAGTATCGAAAATGGGGCTCCAGAATACCTGTTGTTGTTGTTGTTATTGTTAGGAGAGCGGTCATGCTTTCACTCGCTCTCTGAAGAACAAGGTTTATTGCTTGTTATGGGTTAATTTATGAATTAAAGATATAGGAGAACGTTACAAATAAGCACAAGATGCATGTTTGACAAGTTTCAGGACGTTTATGCCGTGGAAATATCGAATTGAAGCCAGTTTCATCATCCAAAACGTGGCAATCTAGGCCCGCAGCACGCCAATCTTGAATTCCTGATGCCACCCAAGAAAGCAAATCCACCTCCCAACATGGATAAGGATACTCTCAAGAAGATTATTAACGATGCCGTTGCAGACCTTGTCAGTAAAGACCACATGGATACTCTGATGGAAACATTACAAAATAATATTGAAGAAATGATGAATAGGAAAATTGCTGAAGCAACGGAGCCTCTGAAGCAACAAATATTAGCCCTCGAGGGGAGATAAGAAGTCTTCCAGGCACATTTATCAGAGTTAGAAACTAGACTCGATGACTCGAAGCAGTATAGTAGAAGGTCATGCTTACGTGTATTTGGAGTTCCGCTACCAGCCAGTGGCAATGAATCCAATAGTGACTGTGTTGCCATCGCAAAAAATATCTTTGCAGAAATGGAAGTTACCGTCCCCGAAGATGGACTCGACAGAGTCCACCGTATTGGCAAAAAGGAAAAGAATGCAGCTGGAATTATGGAGCAACCTCTCATTATGAAGTTTACATCGTGGAAGTACCGCACTGCTGTATATAGAGGAAGGAAAAAGTTGGATAGTCAGAAGGTTCTGTTGGATCTAACTCCAAGAAGAGCAAAGCTTCTTTCAAAGGCCCGATTGATGGTGAAAGACAACCCCAGCGTCGATTATTCCTTCGCAGATGTGAACTGTCGTCTGGGCATCAAAACAATAAATGGGGTTTTTAAATTTTTCAACCGCGAAGAAGAACTCCTAGATATTCTTGCAAAACTATGAATTAACTGAGACTTACCTTATTTTTCCAGATTTTTTCCAGGTGTTTTTCGGGGTTTCGCGTCGGTTTTTTTTTGCGTTGTTTTTTAGCTGTTCGAACTTTGTCAACAGGTACTTTTCCCTCAAATCCCCAGAGGAATTGTCAAACTGATAAACAGCATAAATTTCCGTGCCCCCTATTTGCTATTGAAATATCCTCTAACAATACAAAGTTCATTTGAAAAGATCATGCCGCTTTTTGCAAAAACCATTGTTTTCATGATTGCATAGATGCTCGTTCCAATGTAGCCTGCGTGCGGACTTATAATAGTAAAGTCTGCACGCAGGCTAGTTCCAATGTTATTTTCCATTTTCGATAGAAATAGAAATTAGAGTCCTTGACAAACTCAAAGATTTCCATGACTTTATGTGATATCATGCTCAAATCTTTTCGCCTATTGTGAATCTCGGAATGTGCGGTGGTGGAGTGGGGGTGATGGAATAGTAGAATTCGCATTGTTAAGATGGGTTTTCTGGTGTCCCGTTCCGTCGTTCCGTCGTCTCATGTTCCGTGATTCGAGATGAACAAAACTCTCCGCATTGTTGTTGCTTAAAAACCCCCTTGCGCCTTGTTGACAAAATATGACGAACGACGTCTTTCTTCTTGTAATTGTTACTTTGTCCTTAATTGTGAGTTACGTTTGTGAAAGTATGTTTACCCTTTGTCTGTATGCGAGAGGAAAACCAAACAAACCCAACGGCCATAACAAATCTTGGACGTGCGAAATCGCTTTTCGTTTGTTGAGAAGATTAATGTTTCGTGATGCCGGTTGATACAAATCATTGGCGAGCTGCGATAGCGTCGTTCCGTTTATCCCTCAACACAAGGGCTAACGTGCATCTGCAAATCAAACCTTTATCAACGTTTCTTTCAATCTCCAAATTATACATATTTTGCTGTATTTTTGTTTTGATCTCGATTCCTGTCTTGCCACTCACGTTGGTTGTGCAAATCGCAGCAAATTTTTCGTTTTATCCAAACAATCGTTTCATGCACGTGTTTGCCTGGTTGTACTCGTCTGTCAAGGCAATGGTCTACGTATTTTTCGAGCTAATTAAACGCTTCCCATTTTTGTTTCTTGATCCTCACAAACGCACGAGCTTGAAATTTCTACTTCTTAGATACGCTTACTTTTATGCAATATGTTTAGTATGTTATACGCTTCACTTACAGTGGACAACACACAAGGCAATTATGATGAGTGGCGACGTTGAGACCAACCCTGGTCCAGACCATAGCACTTTCAGCTTTTGCTCCTGGAATTTAAATAGCATTTGTGCACACGACTTTGCACGTGTTTCTCAAATTGAAGCGTATAACTCAGTTTATAATTACGATTTGATTGGTACTGTTGAGACCCACCTCGACGACACTGTAGAAGTTAGAAATTTAGATCTCACTGGTTACACCTTCATGAAAAGCAACCACCCAGATAATGTAAAGCGAGGAGGTGTAGGACTTTATGTCAAAGATTCGTTTCCAGCAAAAAGTAGGCAAGACCTCGCGAGCTTGCCAGAATGCATTGTGTGTGAAGTTCAGCTTGATAAAAAAAAGTATTTCTTTGCAATCCTTTACCGTAGTCCCAGTCAGAGCCAAGCTGAATTCCAGGACTTCATGAATAATTTCAAACTCATGTTGTCCAGGATGTCCAGCGAAAATCCTTACTGTGTTATCATAACTGGTGATTTTAATTGTCGTGCTACCAACTGGTGGGAAAATGATATCGAAAATGATGAGGGAAAACTCTTCGAACCACTTACAGCCGACCTTGGACTTCATCAATTAATTAATGAGCCAACGCACTTAATTGGAAATTCTAGATCTTGCATCGATATTATTCTCACTGATCAGCCTAATCTATTCCTCGAATCTGGTGTCCACCCCTCTTTACACGAGAACTGTCATCACCAGATTATCTTTGGTAAATTGAGCGCAAAAAATTTGTCTCCACCTCCGTATAAACGCAGAATTTGGTATTATGATAGAGCAAACGTCATTGCAATCAAAAAAAGTATTGAAATGTTTCCTTGGAGTGATACCTTTTCTGAAGTCATATGCCCTGATCTTCAAGTTAAAACTCTAAATGAAATTTTATTGAATATCTTTTCAAACTTCATACCAAACAAAATAATCACAGTCAGGTCTCGCCGGGCACCTTGGATGACGCAGTCAATTAAAAACTTCATCCAGAAAAAGAATAGGGCTTACAATACCTTCATCAGGAATGGACAACCGGAGGACAGGCTGGAGGCAATCACTAACATGATATCCCAAGGATCCAAATTAATTGAGGACGCTAAGGACAAGTACTTTACGAAAATAGGTAGAACACTATCTAACCCTGACACTGGAAAGAAACTGTATTGGTCCTTGATTAATAAAATCCTGAACAAAGCTAAGATACCCATAATCCCCCCTCTGTTAGAAAACGATGTATTTGTCTTGGATTTCACTGCAAAGGCAGAAATTTTCAATGATTACTTTATACAGCAGTGCACCACAATCAATACTGGTAGCGAACTTCCACCGATATTAGTGCCCAATGCTCCACTGCTCACTGACGTTTCCATTTCTGATGAGAAGATCTTGAATATTATTCGATCATTGAATCCAAATAAGGCTCATGGCTGGGACGATATCTCAGTGCGTACGATAAAGATATGTGATGATGCACTCCTTCTACCCCTTAGTATAATATTTGAGTCGTGTATGAGCCAAGGTGTTTTCCCTGAAGTGTGGAAACAAGCTAACGTAGTTCCCATCCATAAGAAGAACAGCAAGAACTTGAAACAAAACTATCGTCCAATTTCCCTTCTTCCGATCTTTGGTAAAATTCTAGAGAAGCTGATCTTCGACTCCCTTTATCAACATTTAAACATGAACAGTTTATTAAACCCAAATCAGTCGGGATTTCGCCCAGGAGATTCAACTGTTAACCAGTTGCTGTCAATCGTCCATTCCATATTTACAGCATTTGACTGCAACCCCACACTAGATGTCCGCTCTGTCTATCTCGATATTTCAAAAGCCTTTGACAGGGTCTGGCATCAAGGTCTCATATACAAACTACGCCGTTGTGGAGTCTCTGGTAAACTACTAACACTAATGCAAAGCTTTCTTGAAAACAGAAAACAGCGGACTGTCTTGAATGGTAAAACATCAACATGGAGTACCATTTCAGCCGGTGTCCCGCAGGGTTCTATCCTAGGTCCTCTTTTCTTTCTTATCTATATCAATGACTTGACTGATGGCTTAAAGTGCAATGTGAAACTATTTGCCGATGACACATCAATTTTCACAGTCGTCCATGATCCACATACAGCTGCTCTTGATATGAACCATGATCTGAATCTCATCAAGCTGTGGGCACACAGTTGGCGAATGTCCTTTAACCCTGACCCAACTAAACAAGCAGTTGAGGTGACCTTTTCCAAAAAGAGAATTCAAACGAATCACCCGCCCATCTTTTTTAATGGTGCTCCCGTAATGAGGGTCCAAGAGCAAAAACACCTTGGTGTCATACTAGATTCTAAGCTGTCTTTCGCGAGCCATATTCAGTCAGTTATTTCCAAATGTAGACAAGGAATAGGGATGTTGAGATTCCTCTCGAAATATTTGCCCCGACACACGCTTAATGAAATGTATAAGCTATATGTTCGACCGCACCTGGATTATGGTGACATAATATATCACATTCCCCAAAATATATGTGAATTTAGTCAAACTGTCACTTTGACTAATTTAATGGAAAAACTCGAATCGGTTCAATATTCCGCTGCTTTAGCTGTGACCGGCGCTTGGAAGGGCACATCTCGTCAGAAAATCTATGATGAACTTGGTTGGGAATCGCTCAACTTCCGAAGATGGAGTAGACGCCTTGTTCTTTTTTATAAGATTATAAATAATTTGACTCCAGACTACACAAGGAGTCCTGTACCTCAGCTTCAGGAATCTGACTACAGTCTTCGCAGAAGAGCTGCAGTAGGGCAAATACGTGCGAGAACGGAGAGATTCAAATCAAGTTTCTATCCTAACTGTTTGTCGGAATGGGAAAAGCTTGACCCTGAGATTAGACAATCCTGCTCAGTGAATGTTTTCAAGAAACGACTATTAGCAATGATCCGTCCACCTTCAAAAAAGATCTATAACATTCACGACCCAAAAGGTTTATCAATTTTAACACAACTTCGCGTTGGACTCAGCAGGCTGAATTTTCACAAATTCAAACATAACTTCAGCGATACCTTAAATCCTTTGTGCCCGATAAACGATGGTATTGAGGATACGGAACACTTTTTGCTGCTCTGCCATGCTTATGACCAAGAAAGACGTGATCTTCTCAACAGTGTGAATGCGATACTGCGCCCCCACGGATTAACAAACCTCACAAATGAAACCTTACTTCAAATCCTCCTGTATGGCCACGAAAAGTTATCCTTTGATTTGAACGCAAAAATTCTTGAGGCAACGTTAAACTACATTCACGCCTCAGAACGGTTTCAATGAGTTCGTAAGTTTGCTGTCTCCTCTCTCTTGTAACTTGTACTTTGTTTTTTCGTACATTTATTTTTTTGTGAATTTTTTTTTTGTCGGAATCATCTGTAATTGTTGTTTTCCTATTTGCCTTTTGTAATATGTTATTTGTAATATTTATATGTAATATCAATTTGAATATCTATGTTAAATGTTATGGTCACAGGGTTGCTATGTATTTCCATGCTCCTCGTGGCATCGTCTTGTAACCTTTGTTTGTTTACTGTAAAATTTTATTGGAATATAAAAAAAAAAAAAAAGAATACCTGAGTACAAAGTTTTCAAAGAAGCCTTTGGGAGAATATTTCTTGCGTGTTTTAGAAATCCAATGGCTCTGGATACTTTGCTAGATACAGCTTTAAGATGTTCTTTCCAATCTAGACTGTTGTCAACTTGAACACCAAGGTATTTGGTCTTCTTGACAACGTCCAGTTCTCTACCACGAGCTTCTAAATTCAGTTTTTCAGCTGCATTGTTGAGCATTCGGTGTTTCGGTTTGGTAGCGATTAGCATAGATTGTGTTTTAGCAACATTTTTCGAAAGTTTGTTGCCCTTCAACCATGAGTCTAAGAGCTCAAGATCAACATTAATAGCCTCGTTCAGCTGAGAAATATCTTTGACTTTAAGCAAAGGCTAGTGTCATCAGCATACATTGACACGGTTGAACTCTGGACAGCACTTGGGAGATCATTGATGTAAATCAAGAAGAGAAGTGGTCCAAGACATGACCCTTGGGGTACTCCTACTTCCACTTCCCCATTTTCAGAATCTACTCCACCTACTCTGCAGTACTGTTTTCTGCTAGAAAGATAAGATTGAAACCAAGAAAGTTCCCTTTGTCGGACACCATAGTGCTCTAGCTTTTTGCAGAGAAGGTCGTCTCGAGAGAAATTGTATGCAGAACTTGGCTGGGAGTGACTGAGTTTCCGGAGATGGAGCAGACGGCTTACCTTGCTCTATGAGATTATAAATAAACCTACATTACATTACAATACATTCACCCCTGCGATGTAGCACAACGTAGCCAATCATGTTTGAGTTTACCTTATTCAAATCATTGTTCATTTGTGATAACGTTAGTTTAGCTCTGAGGAAGCCTCGTATGCCGAGGCGAAATATCAGCTCTCATATAATCAATATTTAATCGAAACAATAGTTGTCATTTCTTACGCGTTGTATTGTGGTGTTCCTGTCTTCAAATATTTTCACTTGCTCTTCGCTGCAAGCATCTTTCATTCAAGGAAGATCCGACGCACAGCCTGTCATCGTGGTTTTTTCTCGATACAATTCATTTTACTAGCCTTAAGCCACCAGTTCACTACTCTTGTCGTGCGACGTGACAGTGCTGCTCAAGTATTCGACACTATGGGCATTGATTTAGCTCAATGGAGAAATGTAATCGGAACATTCAACCCCAATAGCTTTGTATATACTACCACTGATTCAAATTATAAAGAAACATCTAATCAAAGACTTGCCAATCCGCCTAATAATCAAAGATTCATCGTATGTATAACGTTACTTATATTCACTTACTTCGTTGCTATATACTCACTCATATGCATGGACATAGAAACAAATCCTGGTCCCGAAAACATCTGTAATCGACTGAATGACAACCAAAGGACACTCTTCAACAAAATCCGACGCATACAACTTCAATTAATCAAACATCAACACCACCTGGACTTCCTACTGGCTCAAACTGCCCAACACACAGTACCAAAAGCACTCATTCCAAAATCCGTCCCTAATGCCAATCTCCAAGCAAATTTATATAACCTCTGGTATCAAAACATACTCATTTTCGCCCAATCACAGATGCACTTATTAGTCAAACATCATGAATACTCGATCATTAACCTTCACAGTGAACTGAACAAACTCTGGTACAACTTATCCCTTCTATGCGACTATCACCTACTCCTACAAATTCAACAAAACATATCGCATTCCTGTATTAACCTCAAGAACAAGCTTCAGTCAAAAGAATCAAGGAAATTAAAAAGAGACCTACCAAAATCTAATGTAAATATTATCAATCTTAGTGCTCCTATTCCAGTTGGTAACCATTTTGTTAATCTTAGCCATGATAGTAAGATGTACCAGCGATATATATCACCACACCAATATCCTTCTATGAACAGTAACACTTTTCATTCACAATTTCCAGCTACTAACAATAACCGTAATCATAACACTTCAGTTTCTCTGCAAGCTACCCAGTCTAACAATACTCAAATTACTAACAGAAATATTACCCATAACATAACCGCTAACACTAACACTAGATGCAATACTACTCCTATTACCCACAACGCTGACCAGACCACACAAGCGAACGACAACAACCACAGCAACACTAACAGTAACAGCCACAACAACAGTCACAAGCACAGAGAAACTAACACCAACCAAACTGTAATCTCCTTTGATCTTAGCTGTTGTAACCCTAACATCAATGAAACTAACGTACCCTCCACTAACATAACCACACCAACTAATACGACAGGACCAAAACCACAAAGACAACAACTACCTAGACGACGAAGACAACAACAACAACAAAAAAAAACCACAACAGACTACAACAACAACAACAACAACAACAGTCACACAGGTAAGGACACCAAAAACAAAAGACAGAAACCTAAACACCTCGAAACAGAAACAGTTATCAACCTTGCTACAGCCGACTTCACCAATGACGAAAAATCACTACTCTCACGCGGACTTAACTTCTGCCCCACACCTAACAACATCGACTGGAACGAACTCAACGCAGACTTGACAGACTTTAAACGCAGACTTAGACTCAAACACTTCTTCCACGACAAACACGAACAAGACAACACAGAAACAGACGACAACAACGAGAACGAAGATACAGACGAGACAGCACACAGATACAAAAAGACCAGCACCTGGACACCACCTAAAAACCTTGACCCCGCACTTGACTCGTACATCCACAACATAGAACGTGACATAACGAACATACAACCCACTAAAATCTCCGACAACTTGACCACACAAGAACGGGACGCGCTACAGAAACTTACAAGACGCACGGACATCGTCATCAAGCCAGCAGACAAAGGATCAGGAACAGTGGTTATGGACAAACAGTTTTACATCGACGAATGCAACCAACAACTTACTGACACCAAATTCTACGAAAAACACGACAATGACATCACCAACAAAGTTACTAGGACCGTCACACGATACTTAGAACAAATGAAACAAAACGAAGACATAGACAAAGACACGTACAGTTACCTCCTCCCTAAAGATCCTAGATGCTCCAGATTCTACATCCTCCCCAAAATCCACAAAAACAGACAGACACCACCTGGCAGGCCTATTGTCTCAGCTAACGGTCATCCTACTGAACGAATTTCTGAATATGTTAGTAATATCCTCAATCCTCTTGTCTTTGAATTGCCTTCCTTCATCAAGGACACTACACACTTCATCAAAAAACTTTCTTCACTTGATTAATCTCCCTAACAACTCTCTCCTTGTCTCTCTGGACGTCTCCTCGCTCTATACTAATATCCCTCACTCCGAAGGCATCCAGGCTGCCAGGGAACACCTCAACAAACGTACCACACAGAGACCACCTACAGAAACCATATGCGACCTGATCAACATCATCTTACAGAACAACAATTTTGAGTTTGACGGACAATTTTTCCTACAGAATCATGGTACTGCCATGGGCACTAGAATGGCTCCCCCATATGCAAACTTATTTATGGTGTCCCTTGAAGCTACTGCCCTAGAAAACGCACCATATAAGCCTCTTGTATGGTGGCGTTTTATTGACGACATTTTTTTAATTTGGACACACGGACAAGACAAGCTTACAGACTTCATCACCATACTTAACCACATACACCCCACCATCAAATTTACCAACGAAACCTCCTCCACATCCATTAACTTCCTTGACGTCACTGTCACACTTAACAACGACAACAGCATCTCCACCGACCTTTACGTCAAACCGACAGACACGCACCAGTGCCTCCTCAGCTCCTCCGCACACCCTAGACATACCAAACAATCCATACCCTACAGCCTAACATTACGACTCCGACGAATCTGTTCCAACGACACGACTTTCAAGAAACGCACCAACGAACTACTGACCTACCTTACGGACAGAGGATACAAACGGAAACACGTACGCAACGAAATACGGAAAGCCTCCACTACTACCAGACAAGACAGCCTCAAAACGAAACAGAAACGAAACAACAACAGAAGACCGTTTGTGGTAACCTACAACCCCTGCCTACCACAAATTACAGCCATACTTAAACAATACTACCACATCCTACAAGACACTGAAATTTGCAAGGAGGCTTTCCCCCAACCACCCATACTCAGCTGCCGTAGACCCAAAAAACCTCCGGGATTATTTGGTCCGCGCCAAATTAAAAAGTGACGCAACCAGTGCTCCACGGGGGTCATACAAATGTAACTCACGACGCCACTGCAACACATGCTCACACATACTGGACGGGGAAGACACTGTCATTTTTACGAACACCAACAAGACGTTTACCATAAAACAGCAACTAAACTGCAACTCGACTAACATCATCTACGCCATACAATGTAAAACATGCACACAGAACGGAAACGACCACTGCCAATACATCGGACAAACAGGAGGACGACTACGAGACAGACTTAACGAACACCGCAGAGACATCATTAACAAAAAAACTGACAAATCCGGGGTTGCAGAACACTTCTGTAAACCCGGGCACTCTGTTAATGACCTACAGATACTACCACTGCTACAAGTACACAACCAACGCGAGAGCGTTAGGCGAGCCAAAGAACAATACTTCATTGGCTTGGCTAACACTCTCACACCAAACGGCATGAACAGGACCACTGACCGCTAACACAAATACTTCTAGTTGTAACTTACCACTAACAATCACAATATATGAATAAAATATATATATCCACTACTTATCTTATCATTCTGTATTCTATCACATCACCATCATTCTCAGTATGATCATACGTTACTTTCCTCCTCCACATTAGTATGTTTGCGCTACACATACTCATCCTCCACATCCACCAACATTCACCCCTGCGATGTAGCACAACGTAGCCAATCATGTTTTAGTTTACCTTATTCAAATCATTGTTCATTTGTGATAACGTTAGTTTAGCTCTGAGGAAGCCTCGTATGCCGAGGCGAAATATCAGCTCTCATATAATCAATATTTAATCGAAACAATAGTTGTCATTTCTTACACGTTGTATTGTGGTGTTCCTGTCTTCAAATAACCTTAGCCCTGTGTATACAAAGGATCCAATCCCACCACTTCATCAATCGCAGTACTCACTTCGCGGTCAGGATGTCATCGGGCGATTGAGGGCAAGGACGGAAAAATTTAAGAGTAGCTTCTATCCTAACTGTTTATCTGAATGGAATGAGCTTGAGCCTGAATTGAGACTTTCACCTTCTGTTGCTATTTTGAAAAAAAGTTCTTATCAATAATTCGCCCCCCTGCGAAATCTGTCTTTGGAATTCACGACTCAAAAGGATTATCCTATCTTACACAACTTAGAGTTGGTCTCAGCAAGTTGAACTTCCACAAGTTCAAGCATAATTTTAGGGGTACCATTAATCCAATGTGCCCAAAAAGTGATGGCATTGAGGATACCAGGCATTTTTGTTGCTCTGCCCTTCTTTTGATCCTCAGCGTCTAGATCTTCTCACTGTAATTTTTGACTTATCACGACCATTTGTGTAAATCAACAATCTTTCAAATGATGCTTTGATGCAGCTTTTACTATATGGTGATCAATACCTTTCTTATGACTTGAACAGAAACATTCTCGAATTGACCTTGCGTTTCATTCACGAAACTGGTCGGTTTGACTAAGATCTGTTGAAACTTCAGTTACGTACAAAGCAGCCACTAAGTCCTTCAATGTAATGTTCTTTTTCTTTGTCAATTTCTGTTTTACATTAAGTGTCAGGTTATTTTTTCACTACAAACACCACACGAATTGCTCTCGTGACATTTTAAGAATTATCGCCACCTGACACCTAATGTAATACAGAATCTAGTACAGTATCCATTAGTTTTTTAATCGTTCGTAGTTTGTTGTGTGTAGGTAGATTAACTTGCTTGTCTTTATATATTGGCCATGGGGTAGTCATTGTCTTTCGCTCCCCATGGTGTCGTCACCGTAGTGTTGTAAAGTAATTAGGGAAGATTTGTAGAATGTAAGATATGTTGTAAGATTTTTATATCAATAAAAAAAATTTAAAAAAATGAGCGAATGGCATTCAAACAATTGCTTTCTATTGGTTACCTGAAGCTGATTCAGCTTGCTGCATCATCAAAGATGAGCACGTCAAAGCAAGTGTTCCTAGGAACATCGCAAATTCCATCCTGAGACCAATTTATCCTCCAACAGTGAAGTAAGCCTATAACGGAAAAAATTTTGTTTCATTTGATAGCTATCACTATGACTTGCTCAAACTTATGTTTGAACTCTTGTGTTAAGTTATTTTCAAGAGAAAAAAGAAGTTACTATAATAACCTAGACATTTCACTTTTCACTGACAATAAGAAATTCTGGAAAGCTGTGAAACCTCTCTTCTCGGACAAACTGCAATCTAAGAATAAAATAGTTTTGATTGAAGATGAAACTATCGTTTCCTACGATGACGAGGTAGCAGGAACCAAACGGATTCCCTTGGTATAAATGAGAACTCTGGTTACGAAAATGCAACAGAAGGAATTACAGATCCTATTGATAAGTTTGTAAACAAATTTTCCAATCATCCTAGCATTCTGAAAGTCAAAGATCATTACCAAAATGCTGGTTCGTTTCATTTTCAGAAAGTTACCCCCGATGCTGTGGACAAAGAGGTCAGGAATCTAAATCCTAAGAGAGCTACAACGCACAAGATTGTTCCTCCTGAAATCCTCAAGTCAAATTATATATGTATAGAACCTTTGATGCAAATCTTTAATGATTGCATAGGAAATTCGTCCTGTCCTGATGAACTAAAGTGCGCGGATGTCACATCTCTTCCCAAGAATGGACCATCCAATTCTGGGACTAACTTTCGGCCAATCAGTTTTCTGCCTACAGTCTCAAAGTTGTTTGAAAGAATAATGGATAAATAAATAGTTGTGTATTACACCCTTTTTATCGTCACTTCTCTGTGGTTTTCGAAAAGGCTACAATGCCCAGCACGCTCCCGTAAGGCTCTTAGAAAAATTTAAAATGACACTTGATGAGGGTGGTAAGGCAGGGGCTGTATTGATGGATCTCTCCAAGGCATTTGATTGTATGGCAAGAGCACGAGGCTATATCTATATCGATAAAGACAATGAACTACCAAAAGTGCGTGTTTTACAAATCCTACGTGAAAAATAAATAATGAGGTACACCCAGAGGACAATACCTAAAACAGAGCTAAGGGAATAGAAGACTGCTGAGAGTTAAGCGACGGACGATCGCGCAAAATTAATAAGCTTTCATGAATGAGCAAATCAAAATCATTGTTAGCTCTGTCCGAAACTGAAAAATCTTCCACCGACGCGGCGTGACCTGATTTGTTAATATGGTCCCAGATGGCTGAGGGACTAACTTTAATTTTCTGACCTGCCTTGTTTATCATCAAGTGCTCCCTGCAGCGTGTAATCAGGTGACGGGTTGTTTTTCCAAAGTACAAGGCGTGGCAGCCAGGACACTTAAGTTGGTAGACAACAGAGGAGCGAATGAGAGCTTGAAAGCGGTCTCTAAATGGAAAAAAAGACTGTATGCGTTTTGAAGATCGAAAAGTAACCTGAAGCTGAATACCCGGATAACATTGCTTAAGTAGTCTACCAATTCGAAACGTAAATAATTATAAATATGGCCTAGTCTTTAATTAATTTATCGGATTTTTCACACGGATTTGTCACATGGATTTGTCGTAATTTACTTGGATTTGGAATGAAATAATAAAAATGAACATGATTATCGTCGCAATTCTTGCTCTTCGTTTTCTAATCAAGCTCCCTTTTCCTGCCAATACTCCGATTTCTACAAAGACTTAAGTAAATGGTTTATTCAGTTTTTGGAAAAGCGTCGTATGTGGTGTTCCACAGGGATCAGTCTTAGGGCCTCTGTTATTCAGCATCTACATTAATGATCTTTTATTCTTTATTCAAGACTCGGATATATATTTAATTATGCAGATGATACTACAATCTATGCCTGCAATAAGAACCTTGAAAACATAGTTTATAAGCTTGAAAATGATTGTACGATTGCTTTGAAATGATTTGCTAACAACTTTATGAAATTAAATGCAGATAAATGCCGTTTGTTGGTTCTTGGGCAGAGATGTGACGATCCTGTTACTGTTAGGATTGGAAGTGCGAACGTTATAAATAGCTATGAAGAGAAACTACTGGGAGCTCAAATTGACAGTAAAATGTCCTTGGAAAACCATGTATGTATATATGTATGTATGTATGTATGTATGTATGTATGTATGTATGTATGTATGTATGTATGTATGTATGTATGTATGTATGTATGTATGTATGTATGTATGTATGTATGTATGTATGTATGTATGTATGTATGTATGTATGTATGTATGTATGTATGTACTATTTCGCCATGCAAATTGAAATTAACAATTTGCTATAAAAAATTTACAGGAAAAAAAGAAAATAAAAAGAAAAAATCGGAGACCTAATTACATGTGTACAAAGATAATAAAAAGAAAAAACAAACTAAGATCTAGTATAAAAATCCATCATAAAAACACCTCCACTTTAAAATGACAGGGACATCATTAAAAGGTCAGCGTGACCTTGCATCCATAATGGTCCCCCCAGCGGTGTTATTGAAAGAAAAGTTTCCTTGAAAAAGAGAGAGGAAAGCGTAAAATTTATGTATTTTATATCAATGTAGAGAGTAATGATCAAATCGTTTTTATTTGCAAATTTGGAAATTTAGTAATATTCATATGGGTTGTCTTCTCGCTTTTGGAGCTCTTTAAAGAAATTGTCCTTAATCTTATGTTTGAAATTGTTTAAGCTCTCAGCTAACTTTAAGTGTGAGTGTAGATTGCTCCAGATTTTAGGTCCTAGGTAGGACAGACCATTTTGCCCCTTGTTACCTTTTCTAAACGGTTGGTCTAATTTGTTCTTTATCTTCGAGTAATCCGGCCCTGGTCAACTGGTAAGGACATTTCGGACATATAGGATGGAGCTGAGTTATCAAAAAATTTGAGAACGCTTATAGCAATACATTGTTCAAATCTCTCTTTAGTAGGGAGCCAATCTATATTTTTAAATTCTCGAACTCCTGTATGTGCTGTGTTGTTTAGGTTTAAACAGAATCTAATACATTCATTTTGGGCAGTTTGAATTTCCTTGCATGCATAGTCAAAAGGGGCTGGATCAGTGCATTTGCTAGTACCCTACGAATATTGGAGTCAAGGAAATTTTGCTTTCTATAGAGGGACCTTATCCTGCCATTGATTTTGCCATTAGCCATTGATTCACCAGACAGGTCCTAACCGAGAATACAGCCCAGATAGGTCACTGAAGTGTGTTGTTTAATCTTTATATCTTCCCTTCTGATGTCTAGTTCTTATTTCCACTGTTCTTATTTGTTTTTCCAAGAAGTATAGATTTTGCTTTGTCCTCTCCAAAGTGAATGCTTAGTTCGTTATCAACAAACCAATCACAGAGAGAATTGAAATTCTTATTCAATTGCTCTTCTATGTCATCGGCGCTTTTATCACTGAATACAAGGCAGGAGTCATCTGCATATAAAAGAAGGTCACATTCAACTGCCTGAGGCATATCATTGACATACGAGAGAAAAATTAGCGGGCCAAGAATAGAGCTATGCGGAACATCACATGATAATTTGCCAGGCAATGAGGACTCTTTCCCTATATTTACAAAGAAGGTTCGATTTGTTAGGTATGATTTTTGCCAGAATATAGCATAATCGGAAAAGCCAATGTGTTTCATTTTTTGAAGGAAATTCTCGTGGACGATGGTGTCAAACGCTTTTTGTAAATCAATTAGTATCATACCAGTAAACATCCTGTGTTCAAACTCTTTTATGATTCTATCACATAGATAAGATAAGCATGTGTCCGTTGAGTGGTAGGGACGAAAGCCCGACTGGTATCTATAAAGAATATTTTTTTAATCAATCTAAAATTGAAATAAAGTAATAATTAAATATAAATACTGTGACATTTGTACGAGGAAAGACACAAGGTCACCGGGTCCTCACTACAAACGCCCCTTACAACTTTCTACAAAACATCAACGGTAAATTAAGGTGGTTGGAGGAAAAAACTTTCACAATTTTTTCAAAATTATCAAGAAAGTTAGAGCTTTCTCCTCCAAACACCTTAATGGTAATAGAAAAAGACAGAACAAAAACCAAAACTAAGTCAAAACTGAAGTACCCCTAAAGCCCGCGCAAACAAGCCCACCACCCACCAAGCCACAACCACGACAGCATCAGCAGAGAGAATGGAACTATGATGCAGAGATCCAACTCCGAGGAGAGAAAAAAATTCCAACTATAGGACTCCCCAGCCAATACCCCCGCGGCAACCACCGGATGAGCACAGACAGCCCACGCAAAAATTCCGGGAGCACTTCAGTCAAAAAAAGAAAAAGACTAAGGCTGCTGTTTTTCCGAAAAATTTAATTAATTGAAACGTCCAGAAGTTTTAATAAAAGAAATAGTTGCTTCTAGGATGATTCTGTTTGCAAAGGTGCTGTCATTTGGGTTCCCATATAATTACAGATGACAATGATCGCTTGCGTTCATGCTAGCAACATCATATCCAACATCCGAGACTTGACCAAGGAGATCTTGGCGCTGAGCTGTAAACAGGGGGCAGTGCAAGAGGTAATGCTCGTTATCTTCCTTTCCTGTACCACAAATACAAATCTAACTCAAGCAGTCAAAATTATGCCTAAATCTATGTTCATTGAGAGGACTGAAATTAACTCGAAGCCTTGTTAGTAGCTTAATACCCAAACTATCACATATTTTGTAAATAGGGTTTTCCCCGGGTCTGATGAATCGAAGCAATTTGCTCTTAAAAACTGCGAGAGAAGGAGAATCTTGTACCAATTTGTCTAACAGATTCCACTCACATATTGTGTTATCGAAATAATAGCTGGAAAAGCGCAAAGTTCTACCTACATTTTGCTCATAACAACGCGGGTTTCTTAAATTATACTCAACTAAGCGCTGTTCAGGTATCTCATTGAAAAGGTAATCTTGGCTTTTGGATGTGGTTAATGAAAAGAAATGACATAATCTTCGACACCATCTTCGGTTATAAAGTGTTTCCCATCCGAGCTCTTCAAGCAGCTTTTTCCTTCTTGTAGCCATTCACGCTCCAGTAACAGCTAGTGCTGCTTTACATTGAGTCTGTTCTAGTAGTTGCGTAAAGTTCAGTTGCATACCTGGATCATATTTATGGTAAATGATGTCTACATAGTCTAAGTGAGGTCTCACGTAAAGCTTATAGGTTCGATGAAGGACCTCTTTTGATACATATTTTGAAAGGTATCTTAACATACCAATTCCTCTACGTGCTACGTGCTTTCAAGATAGCCTCTCGAATATGACTTTTGAAATTTAACTTTGAGTCAAGAATAACACCAAGATGGTTGTGTTCCAGTTTAGAGGCAATGACCTCCTTTCCCAATTGAAGACCACGGTGGATTGGCTTATTTCTTTTGCATGAATGTATAACCTCCTCTGTCTTTTCAGCGTTAAACTGCATTTTCCATTGCCATACCCGTACGTTAATTTTTCTAGATCTCTGTTTAAGTCAAGTGCAGCTACATTTTCATCCTGAACGGTACTAAACAATGACGTGTCATCAGCAAATAACTTAATGCCACTTTTAACATTATGGGTTATATCATTTATGTAGATCAAAAACAACAGCGGTCCAAGAACTGATCCTTGTGGTACACCTGCGGATATTGTATCCCACTTTTAACATTGCCATTTAATACAACCTGTTGCTTACGATCTGCCAAAAAGCTTTTAACAATCCGAAGAAGGTTTCCATGTAAGCCATTGGATTCCAACTTGTAAATTAGACCCATTTAGACAGAAATGCTAATGGTGGGGGCTTCCTGGTTCATGTAAGAAGTGATATACCTTTACATCAGTTATATTCTTTTAAATTTGCCGATGGCATCGAATGCATTAATTTCGAAATAAATTTGAGCAAAAATATATTGGTACTGTTTAGTGTTTATCGGCCACCAACGCAGTCACAGGATTATTTACTTCTAAAATTAGGTCGTGCACTCGACCACTACAGTGACAATTACGAAAACTTTATGTTTATAGGAGATTTTAACATGACTGAAACTGAGGAACAGTTGAAAAACTTTCTGGGCTTATATAGTCTTAAAAATCTCGTGCATGAGCCAGCTTGTTACAAATCTGAGACAGCAAGATGCATAGATCTTGTGCTGACAAACCGAAACAGGAGCGTACAGCAAACTACTACAGTGGAGACTGACCTGTCAGATTTCCATAATATGGTTGCTACTGTCCTTAAAACCACTTTCTCCAAACAAAGCCCAACTGTAATTAACTATAGAAACTACAAGAATTTTAACGAACTTGCTTTTAGGAATGATCTCCTAGAGGAATTAGGGAGAATAGAACCATCAGATTTGAGTTACAGTTCATTTGAAACTACTTTTGATAAAGTTCTAGACAAACATGCCCCAGTTAAAAAGAAATACGTGCGGGCAAATGACAAACCATTTATGACTCCTGCTCTACGCAAAGCGGTCATGTTACACTCCAGACTGCGTAATACAGTAGTGTCCCGCATATAAGAAACATGGATTTAAGAAACACCAGACCTTGATTTTCAAGAAAATACCCCTTCTTATAAGAAACTGGTGCTGGTCTGAAAAATTGCTTGTTTCTTCTTCAAAAACTATAAATGTATTAGAAAATTGAAAAGCATAAAAAATTCAGCTTTGCAGTTGAATCAGACTGTACATATTGAAATGATAACGATAATTGTGCATACAAATGAAACAAAAAGCACTTGCCTTTAGTACTTATGGCTTTTCTTGGTAGTGAAAATTTACAAATACAAATCAAAATAGTGTAGTTTATATGACAATGGAGCTTGTGTCTCAGTATTTCATTGATAGTACATGATATGTCTAATAAAAAACTTAAGAAACTTTACCCTGATTTGAACTTAATATCTTATCTTATAAGAAACAAATCAGACCTCAAATTGAAAGCATCGTTTCTTATATGCGAGACACAACTGTAGACATAATAAACATCCAACTGTGGAGAATTGGAACAAATTTCGAAAACAAAGAAATTCCTGTGCTAAGTTATTTCGAAGGGAAAAAAGAAATTATTACAACAACCTAGACATCTCACTTGTCACTGACAATAAGAAATTCTGGAAGACTGTGAAGCCTTCTTTCTCTGACAAATTGCAATCTAAGAGCAAAATGGTTTTGATTGAAGATGAAACCATCATTTCCAACGATGTAGAGGTAGCAGAAACTATGAATGAATTTTTCATCACTGTAACGCATTACCTTGGCATAAATGAAAAATCTAATTACGAAAATGCTACTGAAGGAATCATACATCCTGTTGATAAAGCTGTACACAAATTTTCGAATCACCCCAGCACCAGCATTCTTAAGATTAAAGATCACTATCAAAATGCTGATTCCTTTAATTTTCAGACAGTTACTCCTGATGCTGTGGACAGAGAAGTTAGGAACCTAAATCCTAAAAAGCTACAACACACAAAAATATTCCTCCTAAAATTCTTAAATCCAATTCTGATGTATGTGTAGAACCATTGACGAAAATATTCAATGACTGCATAGAAAATTCATCCTTTCCTGATGAACTAAAGTGCGCGGATGTCACATCTCTTCCCAAGAATGGACCAACCAACTCTAGCACCAACTTTAGGCCAATTAGCGTTCCGCCTACGGTCTCAAAGCTTTTCGAACGATTAATAGACAAGCAGGTAGCTTCTTATATTGCACCCTTCTCATAGTCACTTCTTTGTGGATTTCGAAAAGGTTACAGTGCCCAGAATGCTCTCATAAGGCTGTTAGAAAAATTCAAAATGTGTCTTGATTTATTATTATTATTATTATTATTATTATTATTATTATTATTATTATTATTATTATTATTATTATTATTATTATTATTATTATTATTATTATTGTTATTATTATTATTATTACTATTATTATATATTATATTATTATATTATTATTACTATTATTATATTATATATTATTATTATCATTATTAATGTATAAAGATTTCTACTCAGCTATTGCAACAAGTTCTTTTCTTACGCCTTTCATTCATGTAGGGAAGGGAGTCCTGCAAGGTGACTGCTTCAGTCCACTGGCTTTCAATATGGTTATCAATACGTTTATCCAGCACATAAAATCAGAACAATATGCAAAGCTTGGTTACTCATTTGTAGAGGGTTTTAGCCCTCGCCACTGGTATCAATTTGTTGATGATGCAGCTGCAGTTACGAGCCTCGAAAGTGAAAATCAGATTCTCTTAAATGCTTTTACAAGATGGTGTACATGGAGTGACATGACTGTAAGACTTGATAAGTGTCAGTCGTTTGGAATTACTAAAATTGGTACTCAGTCAAAGCAAGTTAAGCCAAAGCTTACCATAGCAAACCGGTTAATACCAGCAGTAGAAATAGGGAAAAGCTTTAAATACCTAGGGAAATACTTCGACTACGAGATGAGCGATAAAGATCATAAGGAAGAGCTCCTGTCTAAAGTAAAAGAATTGTTAGAAATCATTGATAGCCTTCCATTACATCAAAAAAATAAGCTGCTTATTTATTCAAGATTCCTTCTCTCTCAGATCAGCTGGCATTTAACTGAAAAAAACTGAAAAAAAAATTGTAAGCGCCCAAGTGGCAGCATCTTTCTTGGCTCCTAATTTTTTATTGAATTACATATGTTAAATTGGACTGTCGAGTATAACTTTGCATGGGACTTTGCAATAGTTCCTAGGGCTCATGTTGATGTGATTTCATGGATGGATTTGAAGGATTAACAGAGAAGAGATCGTTGAATGATTTGTGGTTGTGTGTGAGACTCTTAGGCCTAGGCCTAATCATTGCTGCTGTTGTTGCAGTTGTTGAGATAACTGGATGTCATCTTCATCTCCAGTCAAGTCAGATCGGTGGGAATGATATTATGTGTTATGTCAACTACCCTTCCAGCTATGGTGGTTTATATGGAAAGAATGGTGCTTTTAAATGTAATGGTTGTCGTGGTAAAAGGGCTGGCAAGCAGGTGCAGGACAAGATGTTCAAAATCGAAACAATATCAACCGTCAGGAATGTTGAAGCATACTCAAAGGTTTCACAGAAAGGAGTCAATCATGCTAACCTTAGGTGTGTTCCTAGGGTACAAATGGCAATAAATCCAGTGAAGTTCTGTCATCTCAATGCTCAGTCTGTCAGGAATAAGGCTGAATATATCAAGGATTACATCAATGAGAAGGATTTGGATGTTTGTGCTATTTCGGAGACATGGCTTTATGAGTCTGATGATACCGTAAGAACAGAATTGTTGCCGGAGGGCTATAAAATCAAAGATATCCCCAGAGGTGATGGTACCATGAGGGGAGGCGGTGTAGGAATAGTTGTTAAATCACAATTTGACATCAAAATTGAAAAGAATCAATCAAGCTCATCATTTGAATACATGGTTGCACATATTTCTTATCAGAATCTCAGTATCACAGTTGTTACTGTTTATAGACCTGATTCAAACATAAATCATGCTCCAGTAAGTACATTTCTAGATGAATTCTGTGAAATTGTTTCACCACTGTGCATATCTGCTTCACATTTGCTTATATGTGGAGATTTCAATTTTCATGTGGAGAATAATCAGGATAGTGAAGCTAAGAAATTCATGGAAACTCTTTCTTGTCTGAATCTTGTGCAACATGTGAAAGGTCCCACCATAGAAATGGTGGTACATTAGATTTATTGATTACAAGAGAAGGAGACAATATAATTGGACATGGTCCTGTAGTAGATCATAGGATTTCTGACCATGATTCGTTCATTGTGGAGCTTAATAGTGTCAAACCAAAACCAATCCGGAAAGTTATTACATATAGAAAGTTAAAGGGCATCAATATGGATTCGTTCAGGGACAGTCTAGTGGAATCTGAGTTATGTTCTGATTTCAAGGGCACAGCTGGGGAATATGTGGAACTGTATGACTTAGTGTTGTCTGGGTTATTGGACTTGCATGCTCCAACACATTCTTCTTTGGTTACAGTTCGTGATAAAAGGCCATGGATTAGTGAAAAATTTTTAGAAGAAAAAAGGAAGTGCCGTCAACTTGAAAGAAAGTGGAGACAAAACAAATCAGATGAGCAGAAGAGAAAGGATTTTGTGGCTCAAAGAAATGTTACCAAAGCTGTCCTAAATAGTGATAAGAGTGTTTATTTCAAGGCTTTGATTCAGGATAAACATGACAATCCTATGGCTTTGTTTCGTATTGTGAACTCTCTTCTTGGAAAAAACAAAGAAAATCCTTTACCACCACATGAAAGTATCTCAGCTTTAGCAAATGATTTCAATTCATTTTTTGTTGGCAAGATTGAGAAAATAAGATCAAAACTTGATGCTTTAGAGGAAACTGAACTATCATTTAATATGACTGTACCACAGCCTCCTTGTGAGTTATTCAGAGAGTTTCAAGAAGTATCCACTGAGGATGTGAAGAAGATTTTATCAAAAGGGAAACTGAAGAGTTGTGACCTGGATCCTTTGCCAGCAGCAATCCTGAAGCAATGCTTGGATATATTACTGCCTGTCATTGTTCGCATTGTTAATGTCATACTTGCATCTAGCTGTATGCCTGCAAGTCTTAAGCAGGCACTCGTCATACCTCATTTGAAGAAAACAACTTTAGAATTACTTTTTCCCAGTTATAGGCCAGTTTCGAATCTGGCATTCATTGGAAAAGTTACTGAGAAGGTTGCAGCTAATCAACTAATAAGTCATATGTCTGATCACGGTATTGGTGAAATATTTCAATCATCTTACAAAGAGTTTCATAGCACAGAGACTGCTTTACTTCGAGTCAATAATGATATCTTGCGAGCTCTGGATAAGGGCCAATGTGTGCTCCTAATTCTTTTGGATTTATCAGCTGCATTTGATACCATAGATCATGGTATTCTGCTGGAGCGTCTTGTGAGGTATGTTGGGGTCACTGGGAGTGCACTGCAATGGTTCAAGGACTATCTAACTGATCGCAAACAAAATGTTCTAATCAATGGTCATAGGTCAGCTCAGTCTAGTTTAGCACAAGGAGTTCCTCAAGGGAGTGTGCTTGGACCTATTTTGTTCACTGTGTATATGCTACCCCTGGGTAAATTATGCGTCACCATGACTTGGATTACCACTTCTATGCTGATGATTCTCAGTTATACTTAGTGTTTCAGCCGGTGCAGGAATCTGCAGATACTGCCATTGATAGGATGATGAGCTGTATATCTGATGTCCGCTCGTGGATGGGTGCAAACAAGCTGTTGTTAAATGATCAGAAATCTGAATATATGATTGTGACGAAAAATGGATTACCGGATGATGTAAAATTGCTCAATTTTAAAATTGGTGAATCTGTTATAGAGCCATCTGAGTCCTTAAGGAATCTGGGAAGCAGATGGGATAAGCACATGAATATGTCTACTCATGTTGCTAATATTTCAAAGGCGTGCTTCATGCAGCTTCGCAATCTTTGGTCAATCAAGAAGTTTGTTGATAGCGACACATTAGTTACGCTTACTCATGCTTTTGTAACATCCAAATTGGACTATGGTAACGCGCTGTTGTATGGTATTCCAAAAAACACAATGTCGAGGCTACAGTATGTACAAAACTGTGCAGCCAGGTTAATAAGAGGTGCTCGTAAATTTGATCATGTGACACCCTTGCTCATTGACTTACACTGGTTACCAATGACATATAGACCAATGTTTAAGATCCTCCTGACTGTGTTTAAGATTCTTCAGGGTAGGGCCCCTGAATATTTGACAGAATTGATTACTATTTACAATCCTGGTAGATCCTTGCGATCTAATGGTAACCTTATTTTGAATGTGCCCCGCTCTAATACGAAAAGTTGGGGCGACAGAGCTTTTAGTATTGCTGGTCCCAGATTATGGAACTCGCTCCCAATTGAACTACGCACGACGACTAACATTGAAGAGTTCAAGTCAAGATTAAAGACTCATTTGTTTAACATGGCATTCGAGGGATACTTATAATTTTAATTTTATATAAGCTTTTATATCTGATTTGTAACTATTTGGGAACTATTTCTACATTATCTATATTTGTTAAGGCGCCTTTGAATATATTTTATTGTAGATAAATGGCGCTATAAAAATGTTCTAATAATAATAATAATAATAATAATAATAATAATAATAATAATAATAATAATAACTGTGTCACAAATTAGCCAGACTTGGATAAAGCAGAATTTAGACAATGTTGTCGCTAGCTACGTTCGTAAATGGTTAGAAATTCCGATTTCGGGTACCCTTGACATTGTAGCTCTTGGTAGAGCAAAGTTTGGGTTAAACTTTACATCTGTTTCTGCAAGATTTGCCCAATGTCAAGTTACCAACAGGAAATGTCTGAGCGAGTCCAGAAATAAAGACATTCGAACAATACACAATAAAACAAGCTCTCAAACCAACATTCAGTACGACCAGCATCAATCGACTAGAGAAGCTCTTAAAGCCATTAGAGACGGGAAGGAAGAACGCATAGTAAAGTCATTAACAACTCAAAAGCTTGTCATTACAGCTATATGGAACAGCATCCTTCCAAGAACAAGATCGTGCTGGTTCAAGGTACTGGAAAAGCTGCCAAAGAACATCTATAACTTCTGCATTCGTTATCTCAACAATTCCCTACCAAATGCAAGCAATACAGCACGGTGGAAAACAACAGAAAGTGCTTCATGCAAAGCCTGTGGTATGCAGCAGACGTTAGGACATGTTGTTGCTGGCTGTCCCGTACATCTAGATGAAAGAAGATATAATTGGAGACACGACTCAGTCTTGCTGAACATTATGAAGCTTATTCCAAAATCAGTCAGTCTTAAGGAATATGCTGATATTGAGGATAAAAATTTCAGATTCTCAAGCCCATCAGTAATCACGGGAGATACTTACAGGCCAGACATTGTTTTAGTCAAAGATGAGCTGCTTGTCATTGTTGAACTGACCGTTGGTTTTGAGACAAACATTGAAAAGAATGGACAAAGGAAAAGAGAAAAGTATAAAGACCTAATGGATACAATGAAACAAGAGTACGAAGAAGTAATTTTTGTCAATCTAACCATGGGCGCATTAGGAATTATTGGTAGAGATAGCTCTAATTTGTATTTAGCACTTTCGAAGTTATCTCTTGATGCCAAGTCCATTGACTTTCTAGTGAAACGGATAATAAATGTATGCATCCGTAGTACTTATTACATTTTCTGTATAAGAGACAAAGAGTGGACAGATCCGGAATTAATGAGTTGGTAGACTGCTTGTGACTTTTACCGTCTACATGCCATGCCTTATAGTGAGTGGTATAGTAGTTCTAAACTTTTTTTTTCCTGATATCTTTGCTTTATATTGTATTTATAGTGGAATTTTAAAATGATGAGATGAAGTTTGAAAATTATTATTATTATTATTATTATTATTATTATTATTATTATTATTATTATTATTATTATTATTATTATTATTATTATTATTATTATTATTATTATCATCATATATTTATTTAAAGTAGGCGTATAACACTCATTAATGATTACCTCACAAACAGACAACAGAGAGTCAAGGTAAATGGTTCCTTCAGTTCTTGGAAAGAACTAACACGAGGTGTTCCTCAGGGGTCAGTCTTAGGCCCACTGTTGTTTAACATATACATCAATGATCTCTTACTTTTCATTCAAAGCTCAGATATCTGTAATTATGCAGATGATACCACAATCTATGCTTGCGACAAGAACCTGGAAAACATAACTCATAAGCTTGAAAATGACTGCAATGTAGCATTAGAATGGTTTGCCAACAACTTTATGAAATTAAATGCAGATAAATGTCATCTTTTGGTCATTGGGAAGAGATGTGATGATCCAGTTGCTGTTAAGATTGGAAGCGCCGAAATCGTTAATAGCTCTGAAGAGAAATTACTTGGAGTTCATATTGATAGTAAACTCTCCTTTGACCATCACGTCTCGAAACTTTGCCAAAGAGCCAGTAATAAACTTTATGCACTTGCCCGCATATCCCCGTATATGGATCATAACAAACTAAGAATCTTGATGAGGGCATTTATTACTAGTCAATTTCAATACTGCCCTTTAGTTTGGATGTTCCACAACAGGCAGCTGAACCAAAAAATCAACAAAATACAGGAAAGGGCATTGAGAATAACATATAAGAACACCGAATCGACTTTTAGTGACCTATTACAGCGGGACTGTGCAGTCACTATTCATACAAAGAACTTGCAAATACTTATGACTGAAATGTACAAAACTAGAAATGACCTAAATCCCTCATTTATGCAGGAAATTTTCTGTGAAAATATTACTCACTACAACTTGCGTAACAATAACGAATTTATTCAACCAAGAGTGAGATCAGTCAACAACGGCTCTGAAAGTGTCAGGTTTAAAGGTCCGCAGCTATGGCAAACGTTACCACCAACAATACGCAATTCAGAATCCCTTTATCAGTTTAAAACAAAGATAAAGAATTGGTACGGAGAAAATTGTTCATGCAGGTTATGCCGCACATTTGTTCCCAACCTGGGCTTTTTGTAATGCACATTTTTAGATATCTGTTTTTATACTGTTTGATATTGACAATTTGTAAATATTTCATCCACCATTTTTATGTAATGTTTGTATTGTAATATTTTTAGGTTGGAATTAATTAGCTAACTACTTTTAGCTATTTTTACTATTGTCCAACTGTAAAGAAATTGATAATAATAATAATGGCTAGCTACAAAATAAGAGCTAATTCAAGCCTACTACAAAGTAAAATTGTTTCAAAATAAAAGAAAAATACATATATATCTAACATAAGGATTAATTCAATATAATACGTGTATACAGATTTTTGCAATGTTTTTACAGAAATTTTTAGTATTTACAATGCAACGCATTTATCCTTTTAAGAACCCAACCTGAGCCACGAAAGGTCTACACAGTCTACAGTTACATTCCTCTCCTTTCCAGGTTTTTATTCTCCTTTTAAAGGTGGAGAGGGTATCTGATTGTTTCATGTCATTGGGAAGTGCCTGCCATAATCTACTTCCTAGAAACGAGATCATCTCTAAGCCATGGCAAGTAGTGCGCGCTTGTGGCAGCAGTAGATTATGGCAGCTTCTTAACCCGTAAGTACTGTGCTTCTCAACAAAGATCTCCTTCATGAAAGTAGGATTGAGTTCCCATTTTGTTTTCTAAATTTCAGTCATCAGCAACTGTAAATTTCTTGTGTGGATTGTAACCGCATTGTCTCCGAGTAACATTGTGTCAATATCTGATCTCATATCTTTGTAAGTTATTCGCAATGCCCGTTCGTGAATACGATTGACTTTTTTGTCAAGTGTTCTATTGCAGAACATCCAAACAAGAGGACAGTAGTTGACCTGGGACAAGATGAATGCCCTCATTATTCTCTTTAGTTGTTCAGTGTCAAGAAAATGAGAGATTCTCGAGAGAGCATGTAGCTTTTGCCCAGCCTTTTTGCAAATTGACTTTACTTGCTGTTTCAAGCATTATTTTTTTTTCCAGAACCACTCCAAGCAACTTTTCTTCCTTGCTCTCTTTAATCCTCACACTTCCGATATTTAAAGAAATATCATTACTTTTGTCTCCAAAGATCATCAGATGGCATTTGTCCTCATTCAACTTCATACAGTTGTTTGGAAACCATTCTGCAATTTTAAGGGCATCACTCTCTAATGTTTCAATCATACCTTCAATATTGTTGTCACAAGCATAGATAGTCGTATCATCTGCATAGTTACATATTTCAGCATCATTCACAAACATGAAGAGATCATTGAGGTATATGTTAAACAGAAGAGGTCCCAAGACCGAACCCTGCGGCACACCTATCGTTGTTTCTCTCCATGTGCTGAAGGACCTATTCATCTTTACCCTCTGCTTCCTCTCATTGAGATAGCTATGGATCAACCTCAATGCACTTATACTGAAGCCGTAAGCACTTAATTTTGCAATCAAAAGCTCATGATTTAAGCAATCAAAAGCCTTTGAGAGATCCATGAGCAGTGCTCCAGCGACACCCCCTTTATCTAAGGTCTTTTTGCAGGTTTCTATGAGTCGTAAAAGTGCATGTTGGGTTCCATAGCCCTCTCGAAATCCACACAGAAGGGGAGAGAGGAAACTAAGGGCATGAGATTTCATTTGACTCTCCAGGACTCTCTCGTAAATTTTGGACACAGATGATAAAACAGTTATAGGTCTATAATTTTTCTTGATAAAAGCATCAAGACTTTTGAACAGGGACGAGACCTCACCAGCTTTCAGTTCCTTTGGAAAATAACATTCCGAAAAATTCGAATTGAAGATTTTTTGGATGAGAACAGCAAAAATATCTGCATTCTGTTTGAGGTTCTTAGCTGGAATGCTGTTTAAGGGAGACGCCCTTTTTGAGTTCAGTTTTTGAATCTGTAAAAGTATCTCATTAATAGTCACTGGTTTGAATTCATATTGACTCAGTTCGCAGCATTCTTTGATCTTTTTAATGCTGGGATGATTAGCATATTTTTTGATAGCTTTTTCCACTGGATCATTTATCCCATTAGTTGGTGAGAGCAGTGTCTGGTCTTCGGAAATTCCCAAACTCTCTGTTATGTTTGTGAAATAATGATTAAAAATTTCTGCTATCTTTAAGTCCTCAGTTATCATTTTTCCATCTTCCATTAGAGTCACAGATGAATTTGTTTGTACTTCATTTGAGAAAACCGGTTTGACTGTCCTCCAAAATTTACGGTTATCTGCAAGGTCTCCAAGGTCAAGGTTCCGATAGTAATCAGATTTCGTCTTGCGCAGGAGTTTCACACAAAAATTTCTTTGCGTTTTAAAAGCTTTAAGATTATCCTCAGTTCTACCCTTGATGTATCTATTGCGTAATTTCTTGCGATGCATCATCGCTTTTCGTAAGGTCTTTGTCATAAAAAGGCCATCATTTGCACGCAAATATCTTTTCTTCAGAGGAGCATGTTTATTAAGTGTATTTGTAACTACAGCATCAAAAGCGCCGTAGTCCTCGTTATCCTGCAGTTCAGACGTTATCTGATCACAAAGATCCTTTCTAAAGTCCTCAGCACAGAAGCTGGTGTAATTTCTATATGTAATGATCTTGGGCCCTTTTTTCCTATATCCGCCCTTAAGTACCGTGACTATCATGGCATGAAAATCCGACAGCCCTGTGTGCACCGTTACCGTATTCTGAAAACTTCTCTTCCTGTTCGTCAGGATCAGATCGATACATCTAGGGCTGTCAGACCTAAAACAGGTTGGGCTCTTGACCAGATTAGATAAATCATAGTTATCCATGAAATCACAGATAGCACTATCTTTGGGCTGACAATGAAAATCACCTATCAAACAGAAACTTTCATATTTGCTACTGTAAAAGTCCAGCCCCTTTCCTATCTCATCAAAGAAATATCTTTCAGCTTGAGCTGGAGGTCGGTAAATGCAGAAAAGTAGCCATTTTTGCTTCTTTAGAGTTACTTCAATTATGTCACATTCAATGTCATTTGGTGTTTCGTAGACAGATATCTCTTTGAAGGGAACACCCTCTCTGACATAAATCAGTAAGCCACCTCCATGTTGATTCCGATCAAACCTGACGGGCTTTGAAAAGCCATCTAGTGAAAACTGACTGGTTGTAAAGGTTTCGTCAATTTTTGTCTCTGCAATAGCTAGTACATCAACATTATCAGCTATGAGGGGTTTTAGAAATTCAAATTTGTTTCTGATTGAGTTAATATTTATGTAGGCAATGATCAGGCCATTGTGGTTTTTTGCCCTGATAGCTTCCAAAGAACTATCATTAGAGGGCTCATTCGCAGATGTATCGCTATCAGTGGTTTCGTGGGATTCTACAATAGCGCAGTTATTTTTATCGTTAATATTATCAAAATTTAAGTTAGACTGGAAGGACGCGGGAGAGGCACCGCCACAGGATTCCCCTGCCTTGCCAGCCTCGATCTCGTCTCCCATTCCAACACACGAGTCAGACCTGGGGGACGAGAGAAGGTCGCTGCCACAGAAAACTGTGACTTTGTCAACCTCAATCTCATCCCCCATTTTAACACATGAGCCAGAATTCTGAGACAAGAGAGGGGCATTGACAGAAGAAACTACGGCTGTGCCAACCCCAACTTCATCCTTCTCATACTTCTTTTTGCTAATATTTTCCGTCAGTCATAGCCTTGAAGCTTTAAATAAGTTCTCCCTCAAAATTTTATCTCCATGAGAGTTAAGATGCAACTTACTTCGATTCAGGTGTATTGCAGAGTCAATGTTTGGGTGATCGATGTATCGAAGTTTGCTTTCGAAGCACATATCAGCCAGAATGAGATTAACCCTTCTTCTTTCTTCGAATGGGTCGCTTATTGCGATTAGGCCAGAAACTGTGATCGATATTTTCTCTTGCTCGATTGACTTGGCAAGGCCAATAATCTCCTCTGCTATTTGGACTTCGTTTTTCTTCTTCCGCAGTTCGTTTGTACCAACTTGCAAAATGATAGCATCTGGTTTATCTTCGATGGTTGGTTTGACATAATGTTTCATCTGATCAACATTCGCTCCACTGAAAGATTTTACATAAATCCTCTCATTCTTCTCACAACGATGTTTTAGCTCCCAAGGTTTAACGTTCTTTATCATGGAATCTCCGATGATAACAGGTGTGTGTTTTTGCTTGAAGGTGGAAAAGCAGGGGCTGCATTGATGGATCTCTCCAAGGCATTTGACTGTATCAGACATGATCTTTTAATTGCAAAATTGCATTCCTACAATTTCTCTCGTGAAGCATTAAAGAGCCCTGGTCAACATCGATGCTTTGTGGCCTTAGCCTGTTATTAATACAAAACACTGCAGTCCTCCTTGCTGCTGAAGAGCCTGGTTGACATTGCGGTAGGCTAATGATCCTTTCACGGACGCAACCCGAGTTCGATACCAGGCAGCGCCACTGCGATTACTAAACCTTTTCTTCAAGCCCCTGCTGATTTAATCTAATGATAAGATTTAACATCATGTTGTGATGAATGGAAACCGTTGATATCACCGTTAAACTGCATAGATCAATTAGAAAAATGATAAAGTCCACGATACACTAACCGTTTACAAGAGTACACAAATAGTTGCAATTTGCACGTTTGACTCTCCTTGTTATTAAAAAATTCTTACTGGATCACTGTGGCCCTTGCCCTTCCACCCGCCCTTCCGCTGCGAGCAGCCATTTTAATTTCTGAACATCAGAAATTCAAGAACACAGGATATCAAGGGAAACCTTTGCGCTCAAAGCATCAATGTTGACGAGGGCCCTTTAACACCAATCAATGATTACCTCACAAATAAGCAACAAAAAGTCAAAATAAATGAGTCATTTAGTTCTTGGAAAAGTGCCACACGTGGTGTTCCTCAGGGGTCAGTATTAGGGCCTCTGCTATTCAACATGTACATAAATGACCTTTTACTCTTTATCCAAGACTCAGATATATGTAATTATGCACATGATACTACAATCTATGCCTGCGATGAGAACCTGGACAATAATTCTTATAGGCTTTAAACTGACTGTAGTGTAGCCTTAGAATGGTTTGCCGACAACTTTATGAAGTTGAATGCAGATAAATACCATCTTTTGGTTCTTGGGCAGAGGTGTGATGATCCTGTTACTATTAGGATTGGAAATGCTGATATTGTAAATAGCTCTGAAGAGAAGCTACTTGGAAGTCAAATTGATAGCAGACTTCCCGTCGATAATCATGTTTCCAAACTGTGCCAAAAGGCTAGCAATAAACTGTATGCACTCGCTCGCATATCGCCAGATATGGATCAGAGCAAACTAAGAGCCCTCATGAGGGCATTCATTACCAGTCAGTTTCAATACTGTCCTTTAATTTGGATGTTTCGCAGCAGACAGCTCAACCAAAAAATCAACAAAATACAAGAAAGGGTATTAAGAATTACTTACAAGGATACTGAATCTACTTTTAGTGAGCTATTACAGAAGGACAGTGCTGTTACTATTCATACAAAGAATTTGCAAATACTTATGACTGAGATGTACAAAACTAGAAATGGTCTGAACCCTTCATTTATGCAGGAAATATTCTGTGCTAATACAACTTACTACAATTTGCGTAACAATAACGATTTTTTTCAACCAAGAGTGAGATCTGTCAATAACGGGACAGAAAGCGTCCGATTCAAAGGTCAACAGCTATGGCAAATGTTACCACCAACGATATGAAATTCACAATCCATTTGCCAGTTTAAAACAAAGATATAAAGAAAGAGCGGGGAAAATTTTCATGCAAATTATGCCACGTATTCATTCCGAACTTGGGCTTTTTGCAATACATATTTTTAGATATTGATTTTATCCTGTACAAATTTTGATGACTTGTAAATATTTATCCACTATTTTTCTTATGTAATATTTGTATTTTGCATTTTCAACGTTGGAATTAATTAGCTTATCACTTTTAGCTATATATTTACTGTAATCCAACGATAAAGAAATTAATAATAATAATAAATAATAATAATTGCCGTACCATCACGAGCAACTGGCGTCCGAGTGGTTAAGCTCGTCGGAGTCTGAAGATGGGCCTACTAGATCTGGAGCGAGAGCAAGATATACATGAGGTCGTCGTTGAGATCAACTGCAGGGCAAGGATGGCAGACCATTCATTTTAAAACTTATTTATCCACGGTTACCCCGTCAATCGAAGACTGCTTTTCAAGGGGCCATCACCACTTCAAGCGAAATTTGATGGCGAAATGTCGTTACATGAGTGGTAAGTTAACATTTTGATCTTAATAAGTAACTTCTTTTGGGGAAAGGCCGTTTGTGAAACTTGTTTGCCCGACCTTGAATTGTTTTGGTAGGGGGCTCAGGGCTCTGGCTTCCATCGATACGAGAGGCATTATAAAGCCTAAGCTCGTTATGCCATGTTTCAAGTTTTCTGTGTCACATTTTTGCATCTGTAAAAGTACAAGCACCGAAGGATAATTTTGCTGTCATATCCTTTTATTTCGATGTTACTGTGGAAATTGCTCCACTGAATTATTTGAGAGTACATGGGAATACCACCAAATAATCATAATTCAAGGTTTATTCAAAATATGTTTGGCAACTCCAAAACATTGTCAACTAGTAGTTGCTACTCAGGTAAGCTGGACAACGTTCGTTGGATTTCATTTGATTTGGTAGAAATAGGAGAACACGGTGCACTACACTGAACTTAAATTTGATATGGATAACAACCAAACAGCAAAGCTCATAATTGAAACGATACCAATCTTACGAGGTAAAGGAAAGAGGCCAGACAGGAGCAGCATCGCAAAATTTGTTGCCTCAAAACATGGCCTAAGCGAAAGCGTGGTCATTGATACTGTCGCAACATTACTCACTGATGCTGTGATTTACAACAAACCCAACAAACGTGGTGGCGAATCCTTATATGTATCGAAAATGAGTGCAGAGGCTGTTAGCATAATTGAAACTGATGAAGAAGAGGAAGAAGGATTGGACAAAACTCCGTCACATCAAACCGATAACAAAAGTGGAAAAAAACAAAATCAAGTTTTAACAAACGTCTTACCTTCGATGGAAGATCCTGCAGCAATGTCAACAGATACAACTTGGTCCATTGGAAGGGCTATGCCACAAATCCCAATCACTGAAATTACAGCCCAGGACAATCACATCTTGGAAGAACCGGACAATCACATCTTGCAAGAACCGGACAATCTCTCAGCTATAGCCCATGGAGACCCTATTGTAATACCCACCGATACCCCGCAGCTTTTTGGAAAGGCTCCATCGCATAATTCTGTGTCTGATACAAGGATCCCGGACATTCAAATCTCATCAAGACCGGACAATTCTTCGTATTTAGCTCATACGATAACAAAGCTGGCAGATTCAGTTACTAAGTTAAATCAATTATTACAGAAAGAAAGGGAGAAAAGTGAAAGGCTTCTTTGTGAAAATTTCACATTGAAAACAAAGAATTTAGAGTTGCAATCGTGCATTGAAAATAATGCAGAATCCGGCAAGAGTCCCAAAGGAAATGATTTCACAGCGACCAGAAAGGCTATGGAAATCCGCACAAGTTTAATAAGTGATGCAGAAAGATTCCATAGAGACGAAATCAATGCTATCCAGTCTGCTATTGAAACATGCAACAATGAGCATAGTACAAATCCAAACAAAGAAACCCAGATTGCAACAGAAGTCGAAACAAACAAAAAGTCAAGACCTGCTGAAAAAGATAGAAATCAGATACAATTTGCACCGGGTAAAAACAAAAACAACATCAAAGGCAAGAACAGGTCCGAGCAGCAACAAAAACAAGATTTCTCTCGAGGTAAACAAACCCGTAATAGAACCAGCAACCAAGGTACAAACAAAGTAGGAGACGAGCAACATCCAAGCGAATCTAACAGCAATAAGAAGAAATTCAAAGTTCTCATCATCGGTGACTCTCAACTCCGTCGCGTAGACGAATCAAAGCTTTCAAATAGCCACCGCGATGTGGAGAAAAGATTTCAACCCTGGATGAGGATAGGGCAGGCAGTCGAGTAGGCCGGCAAAAGCAACAGTGATGTCATCATTGTACACGCAGCAACAAATAATGTGGCTTCAAGCACGCCGGAAAAGCTTTGCGAGGAAACTGTAAGAACATTGAAGAAAATACAAGCGAACAATCCCAAAGCTAAAGTGGTATTTTCGTCGATTTTCAAGAGGAAGGATAACATGGCCCTGAATAACAAAGTGAAAAAGGTAAATGAATTTCTCGAAACTGAACTAGCTCTTAACGGCCTAGATATGATTGACAATTCTAACATTATGTTCAGTAATTTATGGGACGACGGCCTCCATATTAATGATGGAGGTATCAGAAAATTTTCTGGAAACATTAGTAGCTTCGTAAAATATTGTTAGGGATGTCACAGTTCTGATAACGAGAATTTAAAGTGTAGACCAGAGCAACCAAGAAAGAGAAATGGTCTAAAAATAGCGTTTCTGAATATAGTCTCCCTGAGAAAACATAGACATGAGCTAGAAATTGTGATTAATGACCATGATATAGATATTATTGGTCTGAGTGAGACGCGGCTTGACGAAACAATAAGTGACTCTGAAGTCAGCATTAATGGCTACAACATCTTTAGAAACGACCGTGATGTAAATGGTGGAGGTGTTGCAATTTATGTCAAGGCAAGTTTACCTGAACCAACAGTGAAAATTAAAAATGAAAATTTGGAATTGATCTCACTTGAAATTGCACCTCAGCATGCAAAACCTTTTCTCGTTGTTTGTTGGTATAGACCTCCAACAGCAGATGACGCATTCGAAAACCTTAGGGAAGTTTTGAAAAATCTAGATAGAGATGGCAATGAAATTATCCTTGTTGGGGATACAAACTGCGATCTCAAAAGTAACCAAAGCTCAAATGCAAATAAGCTGAAAGCAATTTACTCGGAGTACCAGCTTGAACAATTGATTAAAAGCTACACTCGAGTAGCTGTAACAACGAATGAGCGCAACGAACAGAATATCAGTAAAACGCTAATAGACCATTTCTCAACAACTAGCCCGAAATACATATTGAAGGCAGACGTTCTGGAGTTAGGGATGGTTGACCACTATTTGGTGTACGGAATAAGAAAAGTGAATGCCTGGCGAGTCAAGAACAAGAAACCAAAAGTTCTGGAGACTCGTTGCATGAGCAATTATGACAGGGCATTGTTTCGTAACGACCTGCAGCAAATAGATTGGGAAACCATCCTTAGCTCTCACGCTGATAATCCTGATAATATGGCTACCACTTTTCAGGAGATCTTTGAGTCGGTTTTAGATATCCATGCACCCCTGAAAAAAGGAGGGTATGCAATACTTCTGCTCCCTGGATAACCCCAGACATTAGAAAACTAATGAAAGAGAGGGATGCAGCTAAGAAAGCGACGAAAATATCTCCTGAGAGGTGGAACACATGTAAGCATCTCCGTAATAAGGTAACGCAAAAAATTCGAGATGCAATTCAATCACATTATCTTGGATTAATTGAAGAAAACAAGGGAGATCCTAAAAGAATGTGACAGGTTATCAATAAGGTACTGGACAAGGCAACACCCTCAACAGAAATTTCGAGCATAGATGTTGAAGGGAAAACAATTACAAAAGAAGGAGATATAGCTGAAGCACTTAATCATCACTTTACTACCATAGGACCAAAACTTGCTAGCAAGTTAGAGTCCAGGTCTGATGATGATCCTCTCAAACATATCAATGCTCAGCAAAACAAAATGATGTTTGTACCTATCGATGAAACATATGTGCTAAATGCCATTAAGCAACTAAAAAATGGCAAAGCACCAGGACCAGATAAGATCTCCACTAAGCTAATTAAAGATGCAGCTGACTTCATTTGGAAGCCACTAACCATAGTTTTCAACTCATCGTTGAAGTATGGCGTCTTCCCAGATATCTGGAAATTAGCAAGAGTCACACCAATTTTTAAGACGGGCTCAAAAAAAGATGCAAATAATTATAGACCCATCTCTGTCATCTCAGTCTTTTCAAGGATGTTGGAAAAAATAGTTCACGATCAGCTTATTGAATATCTCATAACTAACAAAGTATTGACGCCAAATCAATCTGCTTTTCGAAAATTATATTCCACCGTAACATCCCTGATAAATAGTACTGATTACTGGTATGACAACATGGATAAAAAGCAACTCAACTTAGCTACATTCCTTGATCTTAAAAAGGCATTTGATACCGTTGATCATAGAATATTGATAAAAAAGTTAGGTGCATACGGTATCAGAGGAATCTCGGGTGGATGGCTCACATCTTTCCTAACTAGTAGAAAACAATTCTGTTCAGTTAATGGACAGAAGTCAGAAGCTAGATTGGTAACATGTGGCATACCTCAAGGGTCATGCTTAGGACCACTCCTATTCATAATCTACCTAAATGACTTTGAAAAATGCTTAGACTTCTCCAGGGCTAGCATGTATGCAGATGACACACATGTTACATTAACATCTAGTAACACTGATGGTCTACTTACAAATGCCCACAAAGAATTAAGAAACATCTCTGAATGGATGCGGATAAACAAACTAAGCGCAAACCCGAAAAAAACTGAATACATGATTATTGGCCATCCACGGAGGACAAACAAAGTTGAAATCTCAGAGCCACTGAACCTTAATGATTCAGAAATAAAGCGAGTCGCAAAGACCAAATCATTAGGGGTTATGGTGGATGAAGGGTTAAACTGGGATGACCAATTCAGGAAAGTGAAAGGAAAGATTAGTGGCGGTCTAAAATCAATGAAAAAACTGAAAAATCTTATTTCACAATCCCAACTTGATCATGTGTACCGTGCACTTGTCGAAAGCCATCTGAGATACGCTAATGTTATCTGGGGGAGTCTTCCTAAATCAAAATTGAATACTCTCCAACGTCTGCAGGACAGAGCCCGCTCGATTATTAATCAGTCCAGACTAAAAGACAATTGGTCTCATAACTGGTTGACCGTTGAGCAACTAACAAAGTTTGATCGATCAGTTATGACATACAAGATAATCAGCAGGCAATGTCCCGAAAGCCTTTGGGATAAATATCATCATAGGACCCAGCACTCCAACTACAGAACAAGGAATTGCAGGGACCTACAAATCCCAAGAAACAACCTTGAACATGTCAAGAAAGGCTTTCACTATTCAGCTCTGAAAGCTTGGAACGATATTCCCATCAATATCAGAGAGCTCCCTACACTTAATAGATTCAAAAAGCAATTGAAAAATTATCTTACGAGCTGAACACAACATAAAACACGACTCCCTGGAAGAGCAGCTGCTATTAAATAGATTACTGTACATAATTCAGCTTTAACTGTATATAGATTGTATTGATGTAATTAGGTATTTATTTTCTTATTTGGTATTGAGTTGTAAGCTGAAGGGATTTTGTGTATAAAGAATTAAAAAAAAATGAAAAAAAAACTGGGAGTCTAGTTATATTTGATGAGATGCTCTCCAGGTTTTTGCCGTTTTTGCTCACAAAGAGAAATAAATCAGTTTCGTGAAGGTGGTTTGCAAGCTTTTTCTTTTAATTATTATGCTGCCAGTCAGATCACTCTGAAACCAGCAAAATAACGAATTGACCAAGACTGGGTTTCACCTTGCTTTACACTGTTGGCTAGTAACAATCTGTTTTCATCATGGATGTCTTTGGAGTTCAGTCAACATTTAATTTGATGTTAATTTCTATATGGTTTAAATCCAAATTCAGATAGAAATTAACATCCAGACTCATCCCAGATAAACAAATAGAAATCTGCATTTGATATCAATGAGGGACAGGCTTTGACAGAAATTTGATTTCATAATTAATAATTTCAGACAGAAGCTTTCTGTTGCAATGAAATAATTTTAAATTTCTCTGTATATCTGTCCCTTAGATGACTTTGATGCTTTTAAGTATTTTAAATCATTCTGTAAACGTATTTCGTGTCAGAAACAGAGGTATAAAGATCGGTCTGAATCTCTTATTCATAAAATATCCTCTTGGTCTCTTATGCCAAAAACTGCATTACTGCCAGTTTCGGCTTGCTGAGAAAAGGTCGTTGCGTTGACACTGCATCACAATCAAATTGCGTTGACACTGCATCACATTCTTTGCAGCTCTCTTTTGTGTAAATATAGAAATCATCACAGCAGAGGTTTAGTTCTGCGTTGTTCCGTCAGTGCTTGTGTATTAATTTTTTGGCCATGGAAACTCGAGTCAAAGAAATGGAAAGGTGAAGCAAAGAGCAAACCTGATGGCGTTTAATTGCCAGCTGAGAAGTTCTCCAGTATATTTCAGGAGAAACCGGTTTTTTCTCCAAAAGAAAAATCTATAACTAAAAGGAGCCAATAAAAGCCTACGCCGCCGTGAAAATCGTTCTGTTTATGTTAGGCCAGCTCATTAAGGGTTGATGTGAAAGTGACCCTTCCACAGCGTGGTAGGTTATATGTTAGATCATATTTGTTTTCGTCTTTAGATCGTAGTACGAAATACGTGGATCAAAGGTTGGTTTTGCAGAAGAGCTCGTGAACTTTGTGCTTCATCTGCATTTGCATCCTCAGACATAAGCGTACGGGAAGAAAAAATCTAGGGGGCGGCCCAACACAAAGCCCGTTGTTTGCCAACATTTTTGCCCGACTAGGGCAAAAATTTGCCCGAAAGGGGCTGATTTTTGAAAATTTCTCCAAAGATGGGGGGCTACCGCCCCCAGGCCCCCCTGCCCCGTACGCTTATGTCCTCAGACATTATTGCAAATTCCTGGCAGTAGATTCTTTAATGATTTGGGCATCCCTAATTCACAAACATCTAAGGTTATATTCGCAGGCAAGGAAGGACGAATAACTTTGAATGAGCAATTCTTTTTATTTCTAAAACGTATGCAAGTATTTCGAGTCGAAAAGATTCGAGTAGGAGTGTGTCTTGCCACTGAAAGAAATTGTTTTCATTCCATTCATTCAACCTGACACCACAGAGGAAATCGATCGCACAAAACCAGTGGGATAAACACAATACGTCACAAGTGGATTGCGAGGTGTGGGAAGCAGCGTCCTGACCAGGGAGCGCCGAAGGCGCGGGAGGGGAAACGGCCATTCAATTGATTTCAGATGTATGATGCGGAATTTGAAAACGAGGCTCTGGTTAATGGCGACTTGCGCTGCGAGAGTCCACAGAGCGTTGGTTGGGAAGAATGAGAAAAGCGCTATCTATATTTCCTGCAGCTACTGCTTTTTTACAACGGAAAACAGCACGATCGTTTGTTGATCGAGGGTTCAAAGAATGGTAGCCTTGAATAAAGAAGTCGTTTGAGGTATTTGCAGCAAAGGAGAAGAAGAATTTGATGAAGATTCTTGTGGCATGTTTAGTTTTGTTTATCAAAAAATGCGGGCTGGGCCTAGTTTATGACAGAATTTTTTGGGAGATACGGAGTCTTACACTAAGATGGTTTCATTGCATAGCAGTTCAAGTCGACATGAGTAATACAGCACTTTTGACAAAACGTTTTCGATGAAGCAAAGGAGAGAGCAAGCCAAACAAGCAACAACTAAAACATTAATTTATTGATTCAAAAAGTTGAAGTTGACTGGTCTCAAGCTGTCATGCCCATGCAATGATTGATTGCCCCCAAGTCCCAGCTCTTCAAAGAGGTCCTGCTTGAAAACACTATGGTGCAGCAGTGTTATCCACAACTGGCATAGCCTTCACATTAGTGCCCCAGCACCACCTTGAGCATCATGGAAAGGGTTGCAGACTTGATTAGGTCTTCTGTAACTCCAATGTCATTTTCACATTGATATGAACTGATCAAATATTATGCCTTCTTGATATCAGGAGAAACTTCCAGTTGAACAATTCTTTGTTGATGAAACATGCTGAGTGAATGTTCTTTAGATATCACAGTCCCTCAGTCATAAAAAGACTTGGTGTTTGTTCAATTTGTACTGAAAAACTGACACCATTTTTGTAGGCAAAAGTGGTATCCATGCTACTGTATCCGAGGGGCAAATCACTTCTCATAAAAGTGTATGTGATTTTTGTGATTTTGAAATCACATGATTTTCTTCTGTGATTTTTTTGTGATTTTAGTGCTTTCTAGTGATTTTTTGATGTGATTTTTCAGTAATTTTTCAGTGATTTGTGATTTTTGGTGCTTTCTGTATGTGATTTTTTTGTGATTTTTGTATGCGATTTTTTGTGGTTTCAAGGAAGGTGTATGAAAATAATCAGTGATTTGCCCCTCAACTGTATCCATCTATTTGCAAGAAATTTTGAGTAGTCCAAATTGGAGTACCAAAGCACTCCAAATTGGAAGGATAATTTCATAATTTACTACTGAAAGTTTCTGAATAAGTTTTTACTATTTGGGGCAAAAGTTTTGGCAAAGTCTCTGTGACTGCCAAAATGTGTTCCTTAACATTTGAATTTGAAAGAGTGTACGGGAAGAAAAGTCTAGGGGGCTGCCTGACACAAAGCCAATTGTTTACCAACATTTTTCCCCTACTAAGGGCAAGCTTTTGCCTGACTTGGCTGATTTTTGAAAATTTCTCCAAGTTGGGAGGCTACTGCCCTCTGGCCCCTCATCTCATACGCTTATGGAATTTGCTCTTCTTCATTCATAAAATAGTATGTAAATTTTCATTGTTATAATCTGGTCTGTGATTGATAAAATGAAGACAGAAGAAATAAGGTTCATATTCTAGCTAACACTGTGAGAGTCAAATTCATTTGGCAAGTTTTTGTGAGACTACATTTCTATTCACATTTTGAATGTGTGATAAAAATTTGGAAACTTTGAGAATTGACAGAGGGTTGCAAAAGGACTTTTTGAGCACACAATTTTATACATCAGAATATTGGTTCCATTGCCTTTCAGCAAGATACATTTTGCTTATTTCTATTTGTTGTCTTTCTTCTTTTTCAAAGAAAGGATAGTGTTGTTGCATTTCCAAGTACCACACCTACTCTGCTTTTCATTGTGAGTGTTAAATTGATAATAAAAATTCACACAGTTCTGTATTACAGAACTGTGTTTTTTAAGATGAAGATTCATGAGCAGATACAGTAGAACAGATAACAAGAATCCATTCATCAAGGTCCCCACAGATGGTTGCGCTAAAGATAGCATCAAGGAATTTTGAACCAAGATCCTTTGAGGTATTGAAGAAATCCGCCAATCAAATCAGTGAAAGTTCAATGGATACAAAGCATCATGGTAAAAAATTCCTGTCAGCCATTTTTAGCGTAATCATCTACTGGTGCATTGGAACTGATACACTTGAAAGATTTGATACACTACAACAATTTTTGAACTGATAGTTGTTTTATATGAAAACAGCTTATATGAAATAAACACCAATTCGAGTAGCCCTCTCTAAAAATTAAGAAACTCTTTTGGAAGCAATTAGGGGTCAATTCAACATTAAGAAACTCATTTTGATTTTTGGCTATGGGATGCAAAGTATTTTAAACAAACAGCACATCACTGACCCAAGTTAAAAACTAATGAGGAACAAATTTTGCTATTGAATGGTAAACAATTCACATAAAACTTCTTGGTTTAAGATTATACAATAAGTAGTCTACATGATATTGAGTTGAACATGGGGTTTGATGTCTTATAGCTCACAAGTGTGTCTAGTTGCAGAAGATTAAGCAGTTTCAAAAATCTAAACTCTTTGATCTTCCATTAAATCTTCCATCTTGCATAGGGAATTATGCAATTCATGTTACATGTTCAAAGGGTGTCCATGTGGAATTTATCTGTGCTAACAGCTCTTTTAAATTGTTCACAATGAATGCGGTCTCTTGCTGTTAGGTATCTCATTAACCTACCATCTGCAAGAAATATGCAATCCTCAGTTATCAAGTGAATCCTTCCCCTGAAACAAAATGAAGAGAATTATTTCAAACTGACTTTTACAACATTGATTACATGACCACAGGAAAGTGATTTATTGATCTACCTTTGGACATACTGCAACCAAGATACAAAAAGCACATTGTACTGTATATTGCAAGATATTGGAGTTCTGAGTGGGTGCAATCAGAGTCTTTTGAAATCAAAAGACCATGGTGCAATCAAGATTCAACCAAGAAAATATCAAGATTCTTTACACTTGCTATAAAGATACATGTAAAACAAGGGCTGTTAAAAAACTTGCATGCCCGCATGATGTGGTACACCCTTTAAGTTGGCAATAAAAAGGTTGAAAACATGCAATTGTAAAATTGTTATTGCTGTGTAACTCAACCTTCTCTATCTTTCTCATTGCTTCAAATTGTTAAATTGGAATCAGAATGCAGAAAGTAGGAGTGATTTTTTCAAAAATTAAAGGCCAACATTGCATTTCCTTTAGTGTAACAAAATAAAATAAAAATTTTAGTATCATCAGACAGATTAGGGTTTTGCTTGAGTGATAGGAAATAACAAATTCAATGGGTAGCAGTGAACTTTTTAGAAAACAGAAAGGCAGCTCACTGCTGTGACCTGTGGTTTTGGCCTAACATTTCAATAGCAAACCACAAGACCAAAAGTTGAACCACTCCAAACAAATCATCTTTAAACCAGAAAAAGTGACAAAATAAAATGCAAAGACCAGCTTTATTAAACAGACACAAGCTTCATTGATCAAACCAAACATTCAAAAGGTAACGGTGTATTTTGCAGAAAATGGAAGGCCACCATTGCATTTCCATTGATCAACCTAATAAGGCCAAGCCAGTGAGATCATCAACAAAGAAGACCCACAGGCAAAACTGCCCAAAGTAAATCTGCTTTAGACAGAAAACTGTAGCAAAAATAAAATGAAAATTTTGGCTTCTACAGCAGATAAGTGCTTTGCCGAATGAAATCAAGCAAGAAATTCAACGGGTAACCGGGAACCTTGCAGAAAATTGAAAGCCGCCATCACATTGGCTTATCAGCGATTCGGCCTATGCATTTCAATAGGAAAACGCTTAGGCCCGACGGTGACCACTCGACATAAATCTGCTTGAAACTGAAAAGTGTAACAAAATAAAACAAAATTTTCAACTCCATCAGTTAGACTGAGATTTCACTGAATCAAATCAAAAAAGAAATTCAACGGGTAACCGGGAACCTGGCAGAAAATTGAAAGCCGCCATCACATTGGCTTATCAGAGATTTGGCCTATACATTTCAATAGGAAAACGCTTAGGCCCGACGGTGACCACTCGACATAAATCTGCTTGAAACTGAAAAGTGTAACAAAATAAAACAAAATTTTCAACTCCATCAGTTAGACTGAGATTTCACTGAATCAAATCAAAAAAGAAATTCAACGGGTAACCGGGAACCTGGCAGAAAATTGAAAGCCGCCATCACATTGGCTTATCAGCGATTTGGCCTATACATTTCAATAGGAAAACGCTTAGGCCCGACGGTGACCACTCGACATAAATCTGCTTGAAACTGAAAAGTGTAACAAAATAAAACAAAATTTTCAACTCCATCAGTTAGACTGAGATTTCACTGAATGAAATCAAGCAAAAAATTCAACGGGTAACGCTGCATGAAAGAACAAAATAAAAGCCGCCGTTGTTGGAATGGACAGAGGCCAATGTTTATCATACACACCTCCCCAGTAAGAAATACCCTCGCAGCTATTACAATGGAGTGATTGCTGCAACAAAAGCTCAAAAACGAAGATAATATATCAACGAAGAAGTAATTGTTGGAATTACATACCAAAGTCAGCCAAGATTGTCAAGAATGATGCTTTCTCCAAAGTTAGTCCTCCAAGCTCACATGTGCTCCATTCCTAGTTTCACCCACAAATTAGCGCGCCTCGTTTCGAATTTGCATCAAACATTGGAACAATGCGCATCACTGGCCGTTTCCCCTCCCGCGCCTTCGGCGCTCCCTGGTCCTGACCACGTTTGTGTGGCGCCACATTCTTTGGCCATCCCGGGTAATTCAAAGCGCTAATTTGCAGCTTTAGAGGCTGCAAATAAAAATTCTTTTATGCCATCGTGTAAAGCAATGTCTGAAGTCTTAAAGACTCGAATAAAAATTTTCGTTTCATATGCCCTTTAAATGTACCATTGATTGGTACTTCAATATAGACCGGGGGAAATGTGCTGCGATGATTTTCATCGATTTATAGACAGCATTTGACACAGTAGACCACATGGGTGGATTCAGCCCACAGCTGAAGGGATTAGGGGGGAGCAATTTGCAGAGTGGGTGCCAAAAATATAGTGAAGATTAAGCGCGCCGAAGGCACGCAGAAATTTTTGCGCCTTCGTTCAGGAAAAATTCTCTGAGCCCCCTAAATCCACCACTGGTAGACCATAAAATTCTCCTTGATAAAATGCACCACTACGGGATTAATGTTCTCGAACATCAATGGTAAAGCTCTTATCTCCACAATCTCAGGCAGTGCTGCAAAGTCAACGGAGTCACATCCGATGCAGCAGAAATTAATATTGGGGACCACAAGGATGTTGCCTTGGACCTCATTTATTTTTGCTTCATATAAATGATCTTCCTTTTGCTTCAAGAAAGGCACACGCTACTATGTACGCCGACGACACAGCGATCTCCTACTCTTCGGATAAAATGGAAGAAATTGACGTTGTTGTCAATGCAGAACTTGCCTGCCTCGAGAAATGGTTGCAGGGCAAAAAGCTTTCCTTGAATTTCGTCAAGACACAAGCCATGATAATTGGTTCAACGAAAAACTGGGGCAGATAAACAAAACATCAGAAATCACTCCTTGCTTCTAAGTTAACGGGAACGATATTGAAGTTGTGCACGAAACTAAATATCTTGGTGTCGTGATTGAAAACAATTTGAAATGGGAAGCCAGGCAAAGTACCTTCAAAAGAAAATCTCACGAGCATTTGGGCTCTTGAAATATGCCAAACAATTTCTACAAGAAGAGACGCTAAAGAGCATGTATCTAAGTATCATCGAACCCCACCTTCGCTATTGTTGCTCAGTATGGGAATGCTGTGGCGATACTAAACTGAATACCTTGAAAAAATTGCAGAACCGAGTTGCAATTCATCTGCGGCTCCATTGTTGCAAAGATTATGATTACTCTCAGTTGATAATCTTGTCCACAGGGAAACATCTACCATGTTATATAAATCCCTAAATGGACTTGCCCCCGAAAACCTTTGTCAGATCGTCTCCTGATTGTCTGATGTTCACAGTCGGGTCTTACGAAATACGAAATGCGATCTTTATATACCTCGAATGAGAGCAGCATATGGTCAAAATTCGTTTGCTTTCCGCGGAGTTGATAAATGGAACAAACTCCATTCTGATATCAAGGTAGTTCCTTCCATCCAGTCATCTAAAGCCAACTCAAAGCTCATAATTGAAAATATTAAAGGAAAGCTGGTTTAAATTTTCCTTTGTTTTCTATTCAAGTTTTTACTAATAGGCGTTTTGTATATTTATAGGTCTAGACTTTCATTTTGATAGGCTTTCTATTCTTAGTTGCAGAGTACATTGTAAAGCAGTGATTCCAACTGAATTGTATCCCTGGGTAAAGAATCTTAAAATAAAATAAATGAAATAACATAAACGAAAAGAAATCTACAGAAAGCCTGAAAATCTTTAAACCCCTGAAAAGCAATGAAATGGACCAAGATTTAAATGTATTGCCTGCAGTAGTTTTACTTTTTCAACAGTAATTTGTATATAGATTTTCATGTCATTTGATTTAGATTAGCTAACCTAGTATTTACCGATTCATAAACCAACAACAAGAACCACGTATCGTATTACTAAAGGAATACTTACCGATCTAGAGACAGTGTCAATGGCTTCTTGTTGCAGCTGCTGAAAATAGAGAATTGAATTCTCTTCATCCTTAACATAATCTTATAAATCCACCTTACTCATTAAATATTAAGCTAATTTGCAATGCTAAATAGGCTCCTCTATAAATAGAACAAAGAAATTACTCCTACACAGCATTGTTTCATGGCGAGATAAAAATCTTATTATGATACTATCCTTTGTTGATTCTTTGTGCAAGTTCGATTTGAATAGAATATTTTTAGAATTTCTGCTCTATGCAAATGCAAGCTTTTAACCTTGCAGAAACCCTTTAACAGCGCAATAAATGCAGGTATAATAAATTCTTATAACATCGAAGATAAAAGTGTAAGGGGAAATCAAATTATGAAGAAATTTACGAACCAATGATCCCCTCCATGTTCCCGTTACAGCTAGTGTACCAGAATATTGAACAGACTCCAATTTTTCCACTTAATTTGAGAAATTAATTTTCTGACCTAAATCACATATTTTCCAGGCATCTGATAAATCCAATCCCCGTGGTCTATGTGAAGTCACACGTAAAGCTCACATAGCCTATTTAGGACATGTTTGGGCAGGTAACTGGAGAGATATTTCTGCATACCTATGTTGTAGCTTGCCTGTTTGATTATGTCTTGCTTCTTGGTGACGGTCAATAATTTTACTTCAGTCCTGAACCTTACTCTACTTCGTCAATTGGAATGCAACTTGCAGGTGGTACTTTGTCGTCGTATGAGGTGATAAACGGGTAATTTAGTGAATATTTCACCAACTCCTGCTGCAATTTTTTATTCACATAAAGATCTTACAATACATCTTACATTCTACTATATGTTGATACCATACGACACAACAGGGACTATACCATGGGGAGCCAAAGACCATAAGTACCACATGGCTATTTTGAAAGGACACGTGATGTTAAATTAAATGCAACAACACAAGGAATGATTTAGATATCTAATGAATACTGTAACTAGATTCCGTCCCACATCAGATGTAGGTCAGGGCTGCAGACTCTTTAAAAGCACAACTCATTTTATGTAATGAGTTTTTCATTTCGGGTAAGCTACATGGCTGACATCTGATGTGAGACAGAATTTATAAAGCGAACAAAACATTTGAATTTAACGGACATGGTGCTTGCTTTGTGACTTAATTGAACCTTTAAAGATCTTAGTCAAAGCGACCAGTTTCGTGAATGAACCTTTAAGACATTCGAGTATATTCTTGCTCAAATCATAAGAAAGGTCTTGATCACCATATGATATAAGCTGTGTCAAACCATCATTTGAAAGATTGATGATTTGCACAAATAATAATTCAACAATCTAGCGAGAAGATGTTGTCGTTGAACATCGAAAGAGGGGCAAAGCAGCAAAACGTGTTCTGTATCCTCAACGATATCGTTTTTAGAGCACATCGGGTTTATGGTATCTTCAAAACTACGCTTGATTTTGTGGAAATTTAACTTGCTGACATCAACCCTGTGTTCCATAAGATGTAACAACCTTTTTGGACCGTGAATTCCATAAACAGATTTTGCAGGGGGGGGGCCGAATATAGACAAGAGCCTTTTCTTAAATACAGCGGTAGAAGGTGCAAGTCTCAATTCAGGCTAAAGCTTATTCCATTTGGACAAACAATTAGGATAGAAAGTCGACTTGAATTTTTCTGTCCTTGTATTCAATCTCCCCGATGACGTCCTTGTTGCAAAGACAGCACTACGACTGGTGAAGAGGGAGAATTGGATCTACTGTATACTCAGGGCTAAGACTGTTTACAAACTTGTAGAACAAAGTAAGGCGTCTACTCCAACTTCTGGAACTCACTGACTCCCAACAAAAATCTGTGTGCAACTTCTCTCGATATGTTCCTCTTCATGTTCCGGTTACAGCCAAAGCAGCAGAATACTGGACAGACTCCGATTTTTCCATCAAATTTGGTAAAGTGATATTTTGACTGAAATCAGAAATATTAACAAGAATATGATAAATAACATCACCATAGTCCAGATGGGGTTGAACATAGAGCTTATACAATTCGTTTAAGGAAGGCCTGGGCAAATATTTGGAGAGATATTTCAACAAACCAATACCCTTTCTTGTTTTAGAGATAGCTGATTCGATATGAGCAGAGAAAGATAGCTTAGAGTCTAGGATAATTCCTAAATGTCAATGTTCATTTACTTTTTTCACAGGTATGTTGTTAAAAAGGAACACTGGATGATCAATTTCAATTTTGACGAACAATAACAGGGACGAGGACACTTTGAACATTTCTAAAACAGGGAGGAAGAAACTTTGGAAGGCCACTTGAGGGAATTTTGCGCACGAAAATCATTCATTGTTTCGAGGCCGCTTTGTTCTTACGTAGAAACTTCTTTTTATTTCAATAGGATTTTAAGGTGTCTTGTTAGATGTTATATAGGTGACTTGATAAAGGTGTCTACGAAGTTTATGCAATGCCAAAACACCCACCGAAATTGCCTGAAAAAGTCTCCAAATTATGATGTAAGACTTTTGCATCAAGCAACAGCTGAAACAAATATTCAATATGACACCCATGAAAACACAAAAGAAGTAACAAAAGCTGTTAGATCTCAGCAAATTGCAAGGATTTCAGATGAACTAGAATATCAAGGATACATAGTGAAACTGATGTGGTTACATGGCTCAGATATATTCAAATCTGTTTGGACAGAGACCAGAGACATCCTACCAGGTAACATCTACAACTTCCTAGTGCGATATCTGAACAATACCCTGCGAACACTTAAAAACATAACCATGTGGGGTAAAGCATCATGTGACAATTGCCTGGCTTGTAACGGTAATGCCCAGTCCCTAATGCATGTCTTCTCTGGCTGTGAAATACATCTGCAACAAGAGCATTACACTTGGCGTCATAATTCCATCCTCGCCAACATCACGAAAGCAATTGTTGGATTAAAAGATGTTCAGATATATGCTGATCTTCCAGGGTATGCTTCTGCAACCTCTGTAACAAGATCATTAAAAAGGCCTGACCTGATATTAGTCCACCGCAAGGAAAATGTCGTTGTGGTTGAATTAACGTGTGGATTCATCACAAAAGTAAGGGAGAACAGTGAAAGAAAACAGACCAGCTATAATGAAACGCTTCAAGACTTGAAGGCCAGATACAAAAACTCTACTTTTGTAAATCTAAGTATGAGCGCTCTGGGACTAATTGGTAAATGGTAAAAAACGATTCTGGACAAAATCTATTAGATACATTAACAAGTATAGGAGTTCCAAAAGTAAATGCAACGAGAGTAATTAGAACAGCAATCAATATTTGTATTCGATCATCATACTATCTTTTTTTAGGAAGGACAAGGACTGGCTAGATCCAGATTTCCTAATATTTTAAAGGACTTGTCGATTTAAGGTTACGATGATGTAAGGTTTTGGACTTTAACAGCAGTAAAATGTATTTTGTCATGCTTATTTTGGAGAGTGGCATATACGAATTTTGATCTTGTATACATTTTATATAACTAGTTACTTTTAGGGATGAAATGTTTTCATTATCATTATTAGTATTATTATTATTATTTTCATTATTATTATTATTATTATTATTATTATTATTATTATTATTATTATTATTATTATTATTATTATTATTATTATTATTATTATTATTATTATTATTATTATTATTATTATTATTATTATTATTATTATTATTATTATTATTATTATTATTATTATTATTATTATCATCATCATTATTATTATTAGTTCGACAAAAGGGTGGGGGATCTTAAAACTTGGCTGTTGGCGAGGGGTTATAAAGAAAATGAGGTTGACAGTCAAGTTGCACGTGTTCGCCTAAAAAACCGGGTTGCTTTACTTGATACCAATCCCCAGGCCAAGGATGACATGAGGATACCATTGGTACTCACATATCACCCAGTTTTGCATAAGGTGTACGAAATCATTCGGGGTAATGAAAACGTTCTTTTGGTTGATAATGAACACAAGAATGTTTTCAAAGACAAAATTTTCGTTTCATTTCGGAGGGCTAAAAATCTAAAAGTTGATGAAGAGTCTTTGATGAAGAGTTGATGGAAAAAGGCTCATTCAGGTGTAATGGTAGAAAAAGTTGCCAAATTTGTCCCTTAATGAGGGAAGGAGATACTTTCCAGAATTTTAATTCTACAAGGTCGTTCAAAACGTTTTCTGGAAAGTACGACTGCAATACTGAGCACGTGGTTTATCTTTTGCAATGTGAATGTTTTAACAAAAACTATGTGGGAAGTACTAAGACAAAATTTCGACAAAGATTTGATGTGTACAAATCGTATTTTAGGTCTTACTCGCGCAAACATTACGAAGGCTCCCTTGACAAGGGTAAGCCTATTCCACAAGCCAGCTTCTTTGGGCATTTTTTTGAAAATGGACACAATGGAAAATTTACGGTTGGGATCAAAATTATCGATGGGGCAGAGGACGTTTATTTACTTCGGAGAAAAGAGCTTTATTGGCAATATCGGCTTGAAACGTTCTCTCCCAAGGGTCTAAATGAAAGAGCGGCGGATGTGGAATTAGATATGTTTATATGTAGAACAGCTTAGACTCTGCTATTACACTTGAATGGGGTGAAGGGAGGCCCTGCTAGCGTTATTTTCTGTGTTTTTCTCTGGTAACTTCGTGCCTTTCTGCAATTGGTGGTAGGGTGGAATTCCCTATCGGGCTGTCCCGGATTCAGCATTTGCTAAGATGGTTTAGCAGCTGGCGAATCTATGGAAAGTTACCCTTGGGATTCACAGAAAAGTTAGCATAGCCTCAAGGGGTTCGTTAAGCTCCAGTTCCTCTTCACATTATAGTTCTGGCTCCCACTGGGTCCTTTGGCTCGTTAGGTCGTTTTGGGGGGACCCGGGGGACGGGAACTCTATGTGAGTTCTTGTCTTTTGGGTCTTTCTTGGCGGCTTGATTGGCCCGAGGGACCTGGTATAAATTGCAAATTTAATGAAACAATGAAAAATCTCTCAGGAGTACAATGGTCCCGTGGGCATTGATTTTAGGTTCACGGAGGTTTATGTATCGCACATTCAATTGTAAATTAGATTTCATCTTTTTAAAAAAGTCTTTGTAATGTAAGTAAACAAGTCTTTGCTATAAATATTTGGCTGCCCTGTGAAAAGTCTTACACTGAAGATGATTTTAATCGAAACGTATGTCGGCAACAGTTGTGTTTTTATACTTTTGTTTCTGTTTGTTCAAGAGAATGGTTTTTGTTTATTATTATTAGTATTATTATTATTATTATTATTATTATTATTATTATTATTATTATTATTATTATTATTATTATTATTATTATTATTATTATTATTATTATTATTGTTATCATCATCATTATTATTATTATTATCATCATTATTATTTTATTATCATGTCATATTATTATAGTCACTGAAGAAGATTTCAATCGAAGCGTTTGTCGACACAACAGTTGTGTTTTTATACATCTATTTCTGTTTGTCTGAGAGGTGTCATATTGTTATATGTTATACGAATTTTGATCTTGTATACATTTTATATAACTAGTTACTTTTAGGGATGAAATGTTTTCATTATTATCATTAGTATTATTATTATTACCATTGTTGTTATTATCATTATTATTATTATTTACTAGATGGCAAGACAAGGAATTCCACCCTGACACCACGTGCACCCTGACACGAAATACGGAAGGAAGCATGCCCCAAGATAAAGCGAAAGACTTATTAAAATGTAGTGACCGGATTTAGGCGGTTCCACAGGCAAACATATCCAATTCAATATCAGCCGCCCTCTCATTTAGGCCTTTGGGTGCAAATGTTCTCAATTTGTATTGCCAAAATAACTCCTTCCTTCGAAGTGAGTAAACATCTGAAGCCCAATCAATGATTTTTATGCTAACCGAAAAAACACCCTGATGACCTTCGCTAAAGAAATGCCCAAAGAAACCCGCCTGTGGTACCGCTTTACCCCTGCCAAGACTGCCCTCATTGTGTTTGCGTGCATAAGTACGAAAGTATGACTTGTATACATTGAATCGTTGGCGAAATTTGGTTTTAGTGCTGCCCACATATTTTTTGTTGCAGCAATCACATTGCAACAAGTAGACCACATTTTCTGAGTTGCAATGATAAGCACCAGAGGAGACTGTAAAAGATCGAGAGTCATTAAAATTCCGAAATGTCCCCCCTTCCACAATAAGTGCACAAATTTGACAGCTTCTCCGGCCATTACATTTAAAAGTGCCCTTTTCAGCTTGTTCATCTGTTGGTTGGTAAGCTTTGGCCCGAACCAGAGTATCCTTGAAATTTTTGGCCCTTCTGAACGAAACAAAAATTTTTTCCTTGAAAAGTTGTTGATGTTCAGTATCAACAAAAAGTGCATTAAGGCATGTTTGCAAAATTCCGTAAACCCTATGAAATGCTGGATGGTATGTTAAAACCAGGGGTATCTTCGTATCATCCCGGTTCTTTTGGTTCCGATCAAGAAGAGTATTACGATCCAAACCCCTGACCCTATCAAACTGTCCCTGTATTTCACCCCTATTGTACCCCCGATCAAGAAGAAAATTCTCCAAATTTCCCAATCGTTTTTCAAAAAAAGAGTCTTCTGAGCAGATACGACGGATACGAAGGGCTTGCCCATAAGGAATACCCTTTTTCGTATGACCTGGATGACACGAAGAACGATGAAGAAGCTGATGAGTATCAGTCGGTTTCGTATAGAGGTCTGTGACTACTTTGTTACCCTGCTTTATAACCTGAACATCCAGAAAATTCACCGTTTCCTTGGAATATTCAACGGTGAACTTTATGGAGTGGTGAGCGGAATTAAGAAAGTCTACAAATTCTAATAGTTTTTCCTCCCCGTGTGTCCAAACCAGAAATACATCATCAATATAACGCCACCATAACCAAGGCTTATATTGTGATTGTTCAAGAAGTTTTTCTTCCAAAGCCGCCAAAAATAAAATAGCATACGATGGTGCACACTTGGTCCCAATAGCTGTCCCCCTAATTTGCTTAAAAAAATCACCATTAAACTCGAAAAAATTATTACTTAGGACTAAATCAGCCCATTCCACTAACGTATCTGTGGATACCGACTGATTCTCCCTAGAATTAAGAGCAGTACGCAGAGCTTCCAGTCCTTCGTCATGAGGTATACTAGGATATAGACCGACCACATCAATAGTACACAGAATAGCATCCTGAGGAATGTTCTCTACGTTGGCAAGCTTTTGCAGAAAATCGTTGGTATCTTTGACATACGAACGGACTTTTTTAGCCAGAGGCTGGAGATGATGGTCCAAAAATGCTGAAATATTTTCTGTGAAACAGCCCGAATTTGAAATAACCGGTCTCCCTGGGACACTACTGAGTCTTTTGTGGATTTTAGGTAAAAGATAGAAGCTACCCAGCTTTGGATCGTTAAGAGCAAATCGAATTTTCTTCTTGATCGGGGGTACAATAGGGGTGAAATACAGGGACAGTTTGATAGGGCCAGGGGTTTGGATCGTAATACTCTTCTTGATCGAAACCAAAAGAACCGGGATGATACGAAGATACCCCTGGTTTTAACATACCATCCAGCATTTCATAGGGTTTACGGAATTTTGCAAACATGCCTTAATGCACTTTTTGTTGATACTGAACATCAACAACTTTTCAAGGAAAAAATTTTTGTTTCGTTCAGAAGGGCCAAAAATTTCAAGGATACTCTGGTTCGGGCCAAAGTTTACCAACCAACAGATGAACAAGCTGAAAAGGGCACTTTTAAATGTAATGGCAGGAGAAGCTGTCAAATTTGTGCACTTATTGTGGAAGGGGGGACATTTCGGAATTTTAATGACTCTCGATCTTTTACAGTCTCCTCTGGTGCTTATCATTGCAACTCAGAAAATGTGGTCTACTTGTTGCAATGTGATTGCTGCAACAAAAAATATGTGGGCAGCACTAAAACCAAATTTCGCCAACGATTCAATGTATACAAGTCATACTTTCGTACTTATGCACGCAAACACAATGAGGGCAGTCTTGGCAGGGGTAAAGCGGTACCACAGGCGGGTTTCTTTGGGCATTTCTTTAGCGAAGGTCATCAGGGTGTTTTTTCGGTTAGCATAAAAATCATTGATTGGGCTTCAGATGTTTACTCACTTCGAAGGAAGGAGTTATTTTGGCAATACAAATTGAGAACATTTGCACCCAAAGGCCTAAATGAGAGGGCGGCTGATATTGAATTGGATATGTTTGCCTGTGGAACCGCCTAAATCCGGTCACTACATTTTAATAAGTCTTTCGCTTTACCTTGGGGCATGCTTCCTTCCGTATTTCGTGTCAGGGTGCACGTGGTGTCAGGGTGGAATTCCTTGTCTTGCCATCTAGGGATTTAGCAATTTAAGCAAATCCCAGGAGGATCGTTAGGGGGCATGCTTCTGTTTTGGCTTGAGACTTCACGTACAAAGAGCTTCCATTCTGATGCCGCAAACATAAAAATTAAAGTAAGGGAATTGGCTGCAAAAAAAATTTTTTTTTTTTTGAATTGAAAGTTTTGGCTTTACAACTAATATTTTAGTGGTCTGGGTGTTTTGTTTGGTATGTTTTTTAGGGGGGACTCGGGGGAATTTTACCACGATTTTATGGAAATGTTATTTTGTAAGTTTTAGGGTATAAATACTTGGCTGTTCTGTGGAGTGTAAACACTGATGAAGATTTGAATATCGAAACGTATGTGATTTTAAACAGTCTTGTTTTTATTATTATTATTATTATTATTATTATTATTATTATTATTATTATTATTATTATTATTATTATTATTATTATTATTATTATTATTATTATTATTATTATTATTATTATTATTATTATTATTATTAATTATTATTATTATTATTATTATTATTATTATCATTATTATTATTATTATTATTATTATTATTATTATTATTATTATTATTATTATTATTATTATTATTATTATTATTATTATTATTATTATTATTATTATTATTATTATTATTATTATTATTATTATTATTATTATAGTCCCTTGCATCTCCAAGTGTGTCTTCGTTATGTTTATGTGTCCATGGGTGCTTGCGGTTTCATAGAGAAAGACAGCAGAAACTTTTTCGAACTTTTACGGTCTATAAGGGTACCAGAGAATGAAATTCTGTTCCTCACTAAGCGAATAACAAATATTTGTATAAGATCATCGTACTATATATTTTTTCTAAGAAATAAAGAATGGACATCCCCTGAACTTTTAAGCTTTTAATTGTAGTATAAGGACATTATTGATCTTACTTTTGAACTGTGTGAGTATGCTACCAATGCCCAATTTTGGAGAGTTGGCTGGATAGACTAGGTTTTAGCTTTTATTTTTATTGTATTTCAAATTTTTTTGAATGAAAGTTTCCATTATTATTATTATTATTATTATTATTATTATTATTATTATTGTTGTTGTTGTTGTTGTTATTGCTGATGTCCACGGTTAGTGATAGTCTCAAATTAATCTAACCGGAATATGCTTGGCACACTCTGCTGCATAAATAAAGTTCTTCGACTGACAAGAACCCCCCGAAATTTGACATTTCCTCCTTGATTTGGAATTTACTAGATGGTCTATTTGCCCCATGTGATCACATAACTTACAGGGATGACCCCTATTCTTTGTATTCTTCTCTGTGCATCTTATGCTAGGTCCCAATGGTCTTCTTATCCTAGATTGACAGGAAATTATAACAGAACGAAGGTTTGGATTGCGGCGGTCAGATACCACCAATCGTACAATGATTTGATGCACAGTGATTTCAATTCAACTAAATTTACCTGATGATATCTTAGGATAGGTTGGGGACTCTCTCCTCGATTAGTTTACCCATTGAGAGAGCTCCTCATTTAGGTAATTCCCTGCATACAATTTCCGCTTTTATTTGTATTTGTATATTGTATTAAATTTCTTGGTAATTTCATCATCTTTGTAGCTTAGTTACTTGTCTGCATTGTTAGAACTATAAATTGTATGTCGAGAATGCAAACGATATGAAACTCCATGTCCATCACACATTGTGACATAAGGCTAACTGGGCGTGCCTTCGGTGCTCCATGGGTGATACCTAACTAACTCACCGTCTTGAGCAGGGAGAAGACGGTAGAGGAAATGCGCATTGCAATGCACGAGCGAGGTGATATGCGACCTCCTTCGCAGCACACATTGAGCTTTGCTGTGGAAGCAAGATGGAAGTTGACATGTTGTTGGAAGAGCAGGTTTCGTTTTGAGTTAGAATTTCACAAGGTTAGTACCATTTGAATCTTATGTAAATTGGTTTCTGTTAACTCTTTGCTACATTTTGCAATTGTTGCCAGTTCTAAACAATTTAGCAACACCAGTTTGTCAGAAAGACGTGATCTACTTCAGCAGCAACTTAGGCCATCGAAATGCTTTTGTCACCACAAAGCACGCAAATCCTTGACTTCTGTTACGCTCATTGATGCCCATGCAAGTGCTTGATATATTTCGTTGAGAAATTCATAGACTTTAAGCCCATGTAAAAATTTTTGAGACATTATGAGACTACTGCATAATAAGGTTAATTCCATGGGGTACTCAGTCTCCCTGGATTTCTTCATACTCCCTTCATACTTCAACTTGAACCCCGTGCCTCCTGGGTCGGTGAAGAGTATTCTCTACTGTTAAATGTGTTAGGAAAGGTGCTATTGGGACAGTTACTTACTTACAGGGGCACAGTTCTCAATAAAACACTCTTGGCACAGAAGGGAGACATAAGTTTCAGGTTTTTTCATCAATTATGCTGATTTTTGGCAAGAAGCTTGGGTGAAGTTGAAGATGAAGCTGCATTTTTCAATGCCAAGTGCTGGGATCACAGAAATAGAGCAGACCTAATCAAGTCCACCACCCCTTATCATGATGCTCAAGTGGTGGGGTCCTACCGGGTATCGAACCCACTCCACCTGACTGCTCTGGCATCAAAGTCAGAGGATTACACCATTGTGCCACAACTTCTTTGGTCTGGAGTTGGCAGGCAGTTTTTAGGGCCATTGTGCCCGAAAAGTTTCCTTATGAATTTCTTATGTTGTTAATGGCTCAGTGTAGTGCATCCACTTGCCAGGGGGCTGATGAACGTCTTCAAAGGTCATATTCTTGCTTTTTTATCAAAGGCAAATCATTAGGATTTGGAAACTTACTGACCAATGGGCTAGCAAGACTTTGTAATGAATCAAAATTAAATCGTCTAGCAAAATATTTTTAAGACAGCCTTCCTTTGTTTTTTTAATGAAGTTTAATATTATTTTTTTCTTTCACTTGACAGACAATTTGCATTGAGAAAATCCAGGTGCAACAGTCGAATTCTCAAAATATTGCAGTGTGAGACCAAATTGATGCATTCCAGTGGATATCCTTTGGGCAAAGTTGGTTGCTCTTCCTTGAATATTGCTCTCATGGTCAACAACCTGTTCATTGGAACTTTATGTTCAAAGACTTGACACTGCCAAAAAATTACAATGAAACAGCTGCAGTAGAACCATTCAACCACTATAAAGATAATATATATATATATATATATATATATATATATATATATATATATATATATATATATATATATATATATATATATATATATATATATATATATATATATATATATATATATATATATATATATATATATATATATATATATATATATATATATATATATATATATATATATATATATATATATAGAGAGAGACTCAGAAAACACAACTTCGTTTAAACGTTTCGGACAAAGCCTTCATCAGTAATGACTGTTCACAATCAAAAAGAGCATACATAAATATATCAAAATTACAAAGAATACAAAACAATAGCCTAAGCGGGTCCTACCTATAACAATGAGTAATCAAAAAGTGTTAACGCAGCCGGTAATTACAAAGGTGGCGAGAGAAAGATCAAAGAAAGCGCAGAGTTGAGAACTGCTGAAGTCGGTGGCTGTGTCTGTCTCACCGAAGCTGAAAGAGATGGCATGTTAGAACAAAACAAACAATAGAAAGATCCGAGAGTTGATTGGCAGAACAGAAAAGCCTAAAAAACAGCGTGTGTCCCTAACGAAAAGCTCAATGCTAAAATCAAAACAACACAACAACCAAAATGCAAACAAAAAGTCAAATCTATGTGTCAACCTGCCTAGTGTTTAAACCCTTAGGGGAAAAGCAATCCAGCCGATATTGCCAGAAGCTTTCCCGCATCCTATTTCCCCCCGTTAGCCTATCGATTGTCTTAACGCTAATATCCTGCAGAAACCCGTGGTGGCCTTCTCCAGTGAAATGTCTGAAGAATTCAACGTGGGGTACTGAGGCCCCCGAATCAAACTTACGACTGCACGCCTTGTAATTGTTAAACCTAAGCCTAAAAGGCGTGCATGTGCTGCCAACATATTGTACACCACAAGCAGTACATTCCAACAAATACACAACGTTTGACGAGTCACAATTGAACGAATAGTGTATCCTATATTCCCGGCTATCTACGTTAGAATAAAAATGTTCAGTATTACTCATAACGTTACAAACTTGACAACGAGATTTACCACAACGAGAACATCCCTTCTTATCTGTCCTCCCATTTCCCTCACTACTGAGCCAAACCCTAACAAATATATCCTTAAGGTTCTTACATCTCCTAAATGCTATGAGCGGTGGCTCAGGAAACACCTCCCTATGCTCTTCCGAATTCGTGAGCAGGGCCGTCGCTAGAGATATCTTGCTATGGGGGTGCAAGATCTCAATTTGCCGACTGGTAGGCGTGGCCTTTGGGTGTGGCCTTTCATCGTCATGCACATACTGCCTTTTGGAAGGCTCAATCTTCTCTCCATCAGTGGCGTAGCAAGCTTCCTGCCTTGGGGGGCCGATTTGCCGGTGAAGCGAGCAAATATAGGGTCCTGAGACTGGCAACGAGATAAGTTTTGCGAGTTCACGCCCTTTAAAATGCTGCAGACGATCAGCTTTAGCACAAGCCGACCAGAACCAAGAGGGTCTAAGAATTGAAGGGCCAAGTTTAATGAACTTGCCGATAGAATTTAGCAAGTTGCACTTGCCTTGACTCTTAGAACAAACAAGAATATGCCCAAATAAAACAAGCAGACAAAGCTTTTTCACTAAAACTCTACTGTCATTTTTAAAATGCAAGCAGCAAACGCTTACCCCATTTCTTTCAGCCTCACTTGAGTGCTCGTCAAAGGCTCGCAATCTAGAAAGTCTCTTGTAGCAGGACAATATTCATATCACACTGGACAGATGGGTTAAAAAACTTTCCTTTGAATGAGTTGAGCCATCAAATTTATGGTATCGTTCACAAATTCCAATTTTGACTCTCCTTGAACGCTTCTGATTAAAAGAGCAACGATGCATATGCAAGTGAAGGGTGGGGTTCACTGAATATATGGAATGGGAAAGGGATGTGAGGGAAGCGAGCTGAAAATTTTTGAGAGGCACCACTGCACGCAACCGTACATAGAGTTTCATCATAGTCAACGGTTTCATTGCATTGTTGAAATATCTGTATCTGTCACATACTTAGCTAGGACCCACTAACGAGTATAGTCGCTAAGGGTTATCGTTGATTTCTAATTTCCACTGAGCACCTCTGTTCAAGGGAAGAAAGCTTTCTCGACCTTCAGCACGAGTATAATTACAAGATTCGCTGCAAAATAAGTTGGACGACTTGCACGAAGTTTGATTTTTCGAAGTTAGATTTGCAACAAAGCTAGCATATGCCGAAGGAGTTGCAAAAACATTTGCAAACAGGCATTACTTGTATTCACATGAAATTTGCTAGAGAACAGTCGCTTCACATGAAACAGTCAACCCAGTGGAAATCACGCTTTGGACTACTTTCTGAAAATTTGTCAATGCAGCTTTAAAGTCCTCATTGCTCTCGTTCAGAACCAATTAGTCAAGAAAATATTTCCAACCCCTTATTCTTCTTGGCACAAACAAGTTCTTATAGATTTCTGTATGTCAACGCATCTCTTTAACACAACAGTTAGATATCACATCAAAAAAAAGACACTGTCGATAAAATTTAAGGAAGGTTTAAGTAGGAAACCTAAGTTCTTTACAACGCTGGATAACTGTGAAAATGAAAAGTCGTTCAAGTTGACAAGTGACAGCATGCGGCCAAATCCCAAAAGTACACATTTTAGACAAGTTGCGATAGAAATGCGAGCGAAGCGAGGAAAAATTACGGGGAAGAGATTAATTTTGTTTTTCTCTGTGCTAAATAGAGGCATACACATATAAAGTTAAAAGGATGCCTACACTTGATTCATTGAAGCTGATAAAGTTGCATGCCTACCAACGGCGGAGCCAGCACCGGACGAGTGAACGGGTCTGGGGCGTAGCCCCAGAAAAATTTTGCATGGCCACGCCTTTCAGACTCTCGGAACACGCAGGCAACGCCCGTTTTGCAAATTTAGAGTAGATATTTGTCAAGGATACTCATTAGATCTTTTAATTACATGACAAAAACACTTAATTTGACCTACCCCTCCCGAGGGACCAATTTTAATGCGTTTTTGTACGAATCTCAGGACCCAGATTCTGGAAAACTGGGGAGGTCCAGACCCCCATCCCCCCTGTGGCTCCGCCGCTGATGCCTGCATATCATAGCAAGGCAGGTGGTACTAACATGATACACTTACGCATGTATGAATAGAAGTGCCAGCGAAGCAAGCAGAAAATTGCTTAAATCTCGCTTAAAGCGAGCTTAAAGGCAGTCTGTCCCCTATTGTTCTGACCTTAGCAACGGCTTCATTTACCTTATTTACGTTGGAGTGAAATTCATGCATTACTGAGTCTCTATGACCTTGATTTCTTTGGATAAAGCGAATTAGCACAAACTTGTGGAGTGTACAATAGAAATCCTCATCGAGTTTATTTTCATTCTTCAAAGGGGATAGACTGCCTTTAAATCGCTTGTGCCAAGATGTCTTTTATTAGCATAAGAATTTACCGACTGGTTTCTTCTATGTAAAATGAATATTGACAAACTTTGCATTGTGACGTAACTTATCACTAGACTGCTCTTATACGGATCTCAGGCTTTTTTCTCAATTTGCCGACTGAGAGTAACTTTCACCTGATTTGCCGACTGAGATTTGGCCAGGGGGGGCGCACCCCCAGCACCCCCAATGTAGCTACGGCCCTGTTCGTGAGCATAGGATGGAGTTTCCTGGCAACATTCCCCAAACTATTGAGCGCTGTCTATGTCGCAACAAGTGGAACCCCTTTCCCCCCTCCTTTGGTCATTGGTCCTATTTCCCGAATTTGCTAGAAGAGTTTCCCTATCCAACCTACGTACCCTATCTATTTGCTCGTTAGCTAAAGACTCTTCGTAGCCCCTGTCCCTAAGCCATCTAGCTAACTCACCTACCCTCTCCTGAAATTGGCGATCTTCGGAACATATCCTACGTAACCTAAGAGCCTGACCATAGGGGATCGCCTCCTTTGTGTGCCAAGGGTGACAAGCCTTCTTGTGCAAGTACTGATGTGTATCAGTGGGCTTGCAAAACAAGTCTGTCGAAATGAATCCCCCCTCCCCACGCTAACCTGAACATCTAAAAAGGTAATCCTATCCCGTGATTGTTCGCTAGTAAACCTAATGGTTTCGTGATTTCTTGATTTTGGAGATTTCAAGACAAAAAACTGCTGCATTAAGATTTTAACAAGTTTGCATCTGTGATGTGAAATATGATTGAAAGCACTAATTTCCTACTTCAAATATTTGTAATTAGGTAAGTGCTTTCCTTAGGATTTTACTAATGAAGACTCATGGTTCTGAACAAACATTGCATGCGGTTATTTGTGATTATGCGGATTTTCAACTAATCAAACGGTGTCTGTGATGCTTTTCTAATTATTCCTCCAAGTTAAGCAATGATAATTAATTGGTAAGAATTTACAATTTTGCGGATTTTCAACACAGTGAACTGTGCTGATAAAATATTATGAATCATACGTGGAGGAAGGTTTGTCACCAACGTAACTGAACATTTGGATTTTGTCTTATATCAGTGAATTTATTAGAAAAATTGACAAAGACTTCACTAAGGGCAAGTTTGATTGGTAATTCAAACCTACCAAATTCTGAAAATGGTAGACTTCGCAGAGACGGAAACATAGTCCCCAATCAGGCTATACTTTACATAAATACTTGAGATGGAAATACTGAGTGAAGTTTGCAATTCAGTCTGGCCTTTAAGAAACTACTTCGTAAAAACTCATTTTGGTATCTGCAATGTTCGCATTTCCATTTGAACCTGAATCGTTCTTGAACAATTGGAAAACAATAATAATTAAGGCTTAACAGTAGGCCAAGGTAAAAATAGATGGATTTATATGGGTTAATATGGATATATGGATTAAGATTAGATCTCACTTTTCTCATGCCAACCTGGAGTAACATCTCACATGCTAGACATTCTCCCTTTCTTGCATTCTCAGTAAACAAAGATCCATTGTGATCCTCCTTTTACCAAGAGAGTTGAGGCTGATGATATTTCTCTTCTACAAATATATTTTTGGGTAACAATATACATTAGAATTGCTTTTGGTACTTTGTGATCAGTTTATTTGTATTATGTATGTCTTAGGTTCCCTTTTTATTGTGTTTGGTTGTAGTGAAATTTCAAAATGACCTGAAATGAGCTAGGTCAGAGACTATTGTATCGTCATGCAGTTGTATCTTTTAGCCACAGCACCACTTTCCTGTCTAATGCTGTTTTATTTCCTGAGGGGGGGGGTGGGTTTCTTCCATGGTGAATGTTCTTGGATATGTGCTTCCCAAAAGACTACACTTTTCCATCTAGTCTGGGCAAGGGTATGCTTTTGGCAATTTTGGTAAAAGAAAAAGTCTGTTGGCAATTTCTGTATAGAAACTCAAAACTTTTGTGATTTTGTAGTAGAGAAAGGTAAAAATTTGTTTTTTTTGGCAAGAAAAATGCCAAATCATAGCACTTATGATGTAGAAGTTAGCCTAGGGTGTCATTTTCACAAAAAATTGTCTAGCCACAGGCACCATCTTGAAAATATGGGTTGCACACCCCTGGCACAAATTTTAGCCCGGAACCTCCTTTCCCTTGTGGTTTTATTTTACTGGGACGCTTTTAAGAGTTTCTAAAAGCATCAAAAACCTTGCACTAACAATATGACAGGATCAAGAAATTATTGGCATTAAGAATTCAGTGAAAATATTCACGAAAACTTCATTGAAAATTTTGAACTGCCACAAACCTGACTATGATGATAATAAAACAAATATCTATACAGGATAAACACTTCAACAATTACAATATTGCTGTTATCAATGTGTGTCCTGTGCCCTAAACCTAAATGAAATTGAAACGAAAATGTATTACATAAAAGCCTTTGAAAAGATCTTACAAGAATAAAATGTATAAAACTTAACGTTACATCGAGATAAAATAATGCTTGTATTTAGGTAGTTTCATACCTACTATGAGTTCCTGATAACCATAATAAAAACACACTTACACGCTCTTTATTTTTCTCAAAATTTTCGCTGCCCTTCGGCAGCCTCCTCAGTGAGAACTGATTTCGATTTTTGTGTTCTCAACAAGGTTCGCTTCATTCAAGCTCTATAGATCCATCACGTCGAATATAGTTTTTCTTTCGCGCAGGGCGTTCGAATTTCCCCATTCTTCTTTTGTGTTCAGCTCCGGATTCAGTTCCTTAATGAGCACAGCTTCTGTCACTTGTCTTAGCATAGCGTCATTGCCACAAGATGAAACCACTTCTAATTTAACATTTTGTCTTTCACCGCCGTGTTTTTCTTCTAAATGTTTATGGGACACGGAGTTTTTGTCCTTTACTTGATATTTGGCTAGGTGCTCTCCTATTCTCTCCTCTACACTTCTTGCCGTTTTACCAACGTACAACCCATTTGCTCTTTTTCCAATGCATCCTTGGCATTTCATCTGGTATACAACGCCTCTACCTTTACAATTAGCATTCGAATCTAATTTGCACACTTTGCATTTATCTTGATTACACACTGCTTTCCGAAACGGATCCGATTTGGCCAATGTTCTTTATACTGATTTTCCTGCTCTCTCGACTACCCGAATTTTTAGCCCTGCTTCTTTCAGTGCTCTTCTACACGCTTTTGCCAACTGTTCATTTGGTGTTGCTGCTATGAACATAACCGTTTCATGACCCCCCTTTTAATACCCCTTATATTTCTTGTCGAGTTTTGCCTTGTCTCTTTCATTTCTTTGCCAAAATTTCCTCCTGTTCATAATAATGTTTGTCACACCATCTATATAATGTCACACAAAATGCATTTTAATTTTTTCAACGAATTTCTTCTTTGACTTTGTCTGACGTATGTCTAAAGGTAGCTCATCGTACACTTTAGTACCCATGTACAGAAATGATTTTCGTGCATATTCTTTTTTAAAATTCGGTAATCGCAGCGTACGGTTGTTATTTCTTGTTTCTTTATGATGCTCTATGAGAGTAAAATAATTCTGAAAATGTCCACAGACATCTTTGTCCAAGCATTTTCGCACAAGTTTGCAGGCTCTCATTTTATTCGCATTTATAACTGACATGAGTCATTTTTTGTCTGCTGCTTTATCACCATAAACTATCTTTAGCGATCGACAGTGAAGCGAGGGAAGTCTTTTAATTTGCGTATTCGTGAGCTTTAGTTGTAATATACCACAGTAAGTAAATGTTGGAAGAATCATGGTACGATGAATCGTACTTCCTGTAGCATCGTCCATGCATAATCTTAATTTTGCCAATAGTTGCAGTCTCCCAGGGACACACTTGAAAACTTTGTCGAAATGCGAGTTCAAGTTGAGTGTGGTATCCACTACGACGCCAAGACATTTATAAACCGTTGTGTTGTTAATTACTGCTGGGGTTGGGTGTGATGTTGTAACTTTGAGTGGCTCATTTCGTTGCTTTGCAATTCATTGTGCTGTCCCAAAAAGAATCGACTCTGTCTTGCCTTTCTTCAGATTCAATATGAGTTCATTGCATTTCAGCCACGCTGACAGATTGTCAATGTCTTTTGATAGATTGTTTTCAATTGAGTCAATTTCTTTGCCTGCGACATACAACTCAGTATCGTCAGCATAAATTAGGATGCTTGAATGCTCCATGACTTCTACAGCATCAATGAAAGAGATGAAAAACAATAGGGGGCCAAGTATTGAACCTTTTGGTAATCCTATTAGCAAGACCTGTTCATTTGATAGACAACTGTTGAATGTTACCACTGCCTTTCGATTGAAATGGTAGTCGCTGAACCATTCCAATTCACCATCTTTTATTCCGTAAATTGCAAGTTTTTCCAGTAGTATGGCGTGGTTGATGGTGTCAAATAAATGCCTTACTAAGGTCAACAAAAACTGCTGCAACGAGCTGATCCTTGTCGACGCTTCTCCGAATGTCATCCAACAATATAGTCGCCACATACTCAGTGGATAATTTTGGCCTGAAACCAAATTGAAATTTAGACATGAGCTTGTTTGTGTCCAGAAATTTCATAACTTGACAGTGCACAATCTTTTCAATCACCTTAGATAATATTGGTAAGACTGAAATTGGTCGTTAATTATCACAGTTAGAGCGTGCACCCGATTTGTGAGTAGGTATAACTTTTGCTGTCTTCCAGTCCGCAGGAAAGGTACTGGTCATAAGTGACATATTGATGAGATGGGTCAGGGGAGCAGATATTAACTCAGCCAAGTCTTTTATCAGGCTGGGGTCAGATTATCTAAGCCAGTTGCTTTATTTCTCCGGATCGACTTAAGTTCATGCTCAACTTCCTGCTTTGATACCTTTCTAAACATAAACTTTTTGTCTGTTTTTGTGGGTAAATTGGGTTGTTTTCTCCATGTGTAATTACATAGAGGGCAAGCCTTTTCCTCCAGGGTTGTTACAACGTTAGCGAAAAAGGAGCAAAATGAGTTTGCTCTCTTGCTTGGATCTCTTACTTTCTCGCCATTAATTTCAAAAGATTGAGGACGATGTTTGTCACTCAACTTAGTGGGGTAGAATGACTTTAGCGTGTTCCAAAACTTATTTGGATCTGCTGAATTTTCCTTCAATAAATTCTTGTGGTACATAGACTTGGCTTTTCTGATTGCAGCGTTTACTTTGTTACGCATACATTTATATGCCGAAATATCCGTTTGATTTTTAGTACGTCTTGATTTTCTTAGCAGTTGATCTCTTTCATTCATGAGATGCTTCACCTCACTGCTTAGCCATGGTGCTGGTTTCCCCTTACTTTCTTTGATATTTTTGGGGCATGACGGTCAAAAAGATTTCCAAGGATGCTTTTCATCATTGACCAGGACTCAGACTAAAAAGGTTCGAGTGACTGGGCTGTAGATAAAGAATAGCTTAATATGTAATCACTGTCAATCCAACTGAAAAAATTTGGTGCCAAAGGCAGGCATCACAGAAGTTGAAAAGTCCTAATTGAGGGTTTTGACCTCCTGTTATGATGCTCAAATGTTGTGGCTCAATCCTGCCTGCCACAACGTTTTTGCAAGCTCAAAGGATTGCAGCACTGTCCCAAACAATGATTTCTGAAACCTTCTGTAAAGTCACTCTCAAATTAGATGTCAGGTGAGAATTTACATGGATAAAAATAAGTGAAGCATTTTGCATGGTTAACTTAGTGTGGTTCAAATCTCATGTGACACCTAATTTGAGTTACAGTACAGTAGCCTTCAGTTTATTTATTTCATCAGACGTTTTGGAAAAGAATGCATGAAATGAAGTCAATCTAATTTAGTTTGCTCTTTTCATGTATCTGTACTTAAGAGCTAAGCAGAGATAAGCAGTAGAAACAAGGGAGAAATTTGCAAATAACAAACATGGCCGCCAAAAGTCACGTGCAACGTGTTGCTCCGGTGGGGCGGGAAAAGTGATGGCCAACTCGCATCAGAAAACTTACCGATAGACCTTAGTAGTATGGGGTTCACTGATCATGGAGAGTATTGAGAAAGAACTACCACAATCATGAATTATTTATCTTTTCACAAAGAAAAATGTATCCGGATGGAGTACAGACAACTGCCAGAAAAACAAGATCTTGCTGCTATGGCGGAAAGGTTACACAGACGGCCTAAATTATGACTCAAAACAAGGTATTGTTAAAAAAATCATACCGAAGAATCAAGGCTTGGCCACATGGGTAAGCGAAACATGGAAAATACAGTTTTTCTTCAGCTTTCTTTTGGTATAACTGGCTTCTTTGTAAAATGTATATGTGGTGCTGCGAAATGTTTTTGTTGCGCAAGGTTTCGATGGTTTTCAAATGTTGCGAAGATTCTTTTCCCTCCGTCTTTCGAAAACTTGGATTTTAAAATCGCTTGTAGCAGAAAATCAAGGCTTTGCCACATGGGTAAGCGAAAAATGGCAAATACAGTTGTTCTTCAGCTCTCTTTTGGTATAAATGGCTTCTTTGTAAAAATGTATATGTGGTGCTGCAAAATATTTTTTTTGCGCAAGGTTTCGATGGTTTTCAAATTTCGCGAAGATTCTTTCCCTTCCGTTAATGAAATATTTGGATTTTAAAGTCGTTTGTTGCAATGCAAAGATTCTTTCTCTCTCTGACAACGTTTTTGATGAATTGTTAATGAGTTGAGCATGCCCTTTTCCTTGAAATCGTTAATTCGGTAAATTCACTGAGCTGAAAAATATTGCAAACGATTGTTGTAACGTAGGGTAGCCTTTCCCCAACAGAGGAGTATTTGAAGCATTTCGATTGGCTACCTTCTCTTTTATCTATAACAGATTGCATTGGATCACTTCTTCCTTGGTCTTCTTGAAAATTTTTGCAACTGGGTCTAGCTTGCAGAAAGTTTTGCTGAAGTCAAAAGGCAATTTCTGACAAAATAGCCGAGTAGATCAAAAGTCTTTTTGTTATATCCCTTGTAGTTTGGGAGGCAAAGGAAAATCGCCCTCCCCCCAGTACATAAGAACTAAATACTGCCCAGTGCAAATAGGGTCGGTTAATAAACACCTTACTTTAAGGAGGAAATCCTGAATGTATTTTGTGTTATGTTCACTTGCTTACTGCCTTGTTATTACTCGGAAGGTAGTTGAGTACTGCCTTATCATTGGAAATGCTTCATAAGACCTTGTTTTGAAACATTCACAAGGGCACAGATAGTGTTGTAGTAAGAAACTCGTAAGAAATTCTGATAAATGAAAATTTGATAGTTTTAAGAACCTATTGGCCCAAATTTTTAGCTTCTTTTAAGACAATACGTGTACTTGTACTAAGGAAAGTGTAGCAGGGCCAATCAAGTGGTGTTAGAATTTGATACATGGGTTTGAAAAATCCTACTTTTACTCGACAAAACTCTTTTTAGCTCCTTCTCTATTAAGCCCCTTTCATTAAAAAGCCTCCCACTTCTGAACCGAAATAAAAATGTGTCTTCATCGCCTACCGTATATTTTCCATTTACTTTGCCATAGGCTGCATGCAAATGTTGGAATGGTTTATGATAAAACTATGTTAAATTTACAAGTTTGACTCGTAAAATTTGATGCTGATTCCGCCGAATATCAAAGCAATCATTACATCCTTAGTATTTAACTTTATAAATAAGCACCCCCCTCTGTAAAAAGCCCCCTGTTTTTTTAAGCCACCCTCTGAAGCAATAAAATTTTTGCTCTCCAGGGGCTTAATGGAGCTATTACGGTAAATTATTATAGCCCTGGTGCATAAAGCCATTTGCATGGGAAAGAAGAGCAAAACTGGACCTTTTCATTGATTTATAAGGTTTCTTTCGCAAAATTGCAGTAATGATTCCTTGTTCGTCTGAGCCACGGAAAATTGCCTTTTTGGGCATTCATATCAAGGTTTCACTTTTTAGACGTGAAAGGGTGAAGATATGAGGAGTTTCTAGTTGATTTTTAAGGGCATATCATGGTTTCAATTTGTTACAGACGTAATGATGAGAGGCGTACGTTGTTGAATTTCATTACAATCAAAGCTGGCAGCACAAAACGTTAACAGAATCATGAAAGTAGAAAACTTGGCCGTTTTATTAATGATGTATAGCATTTTTCTGGTAAAACTGTTGCTAAGATTCCTTATTAAAATGAACCAACAAAGAAAATTTTCATTTGTGGGAAGTGTCATATCAAGGTTTCAAATTATTACCGACGTGATGATGAGATGAGTCTGTAGCTGATTTCTAACTACTTTTCAATTACAATCTAAGGTTTGAAAATGAAATTTTCCAGAGAAGTTGAAAATGTGACTTTTTTACAATGTAAACATTTCTCTGGCAAGACTGCAAGTGTTTATATCGACAAAGTTGAAATTATTCGTTGGCCTAAAATTTAAGTCTTAGATGCGTGAAATTCCAAAGTTGTGACCATGTCATTGCCATTGTTGCACCAGAACTTGACATTTCTTAGCTTAGGCAATGCAATTCCAATATGTAGAAGCATGAACAAAAAACCAGAGAGACCATTTGTCAACAGTCAGCACCATGATTTACCACCGCAACACGCAATCACGCAACATCAAGAATCGCGAATTTTATCGGTTTTTTCCTTGCATCCCTGTGGCATTGCTGCGCATGTGCAATGCAAATTTCTCCCTTGTTAGCAGTAGAATGTTTTTCAAACCAAATTATAGTCCATCAATGCTAATCTCAGCAGAATCTTTTACTTGTGTCTTGTTTCTGAAGTTCTCTTAACAAAACCTGCAAAAAAGACACATTACAGTTTTCATCTTAGATGTAGGCCAAACTATTTGTCACATACTTCTACTCCTAGTGGATGGCTGATGATGCACCACACTTACAGTAGCCATTGACAAACTAAGAAATTCATACCAAACTTTTGGGGGCAAAATGGCCCTAAAGTCTAAGAAACTACCTACCAATCCCAGACTCAAGTTTCTTGCCAAAATCAGCATAATTGATAAAAAAAAACTTGAAACTTATTTTGTTGGTTGTTCTTCAATGTGGGTCTAACTTGCTGACAATCATTTACCTTGGAAAATTTCTGAGCACCTAGAGATACAAACCTCAAAATGTCTACAGGCTACAAAATGTCCTTTTCTCATACTTCAAAAAAAGTGTCCCTCCTGTACCAAAAGTGTTTTATTGAGAACTGTGCCTCTAGAAGTAAGTAACTGTCGCAAGAGCACCTTTCCTAGCGCAGTAAACAGTAGAGAATGCTCGTCACCGTCCCAGGAGGCAGGGGGTTCAAGTTGAAGTATGAAGCGAGTATGAAGAAATCCAGGGAAACTCACCACCCTATGAAAATGACCTTATTTTGCGGCAGTCTCGAAATGTCTCATAAAAATTTCTACATAGGCTTAAAGTCTATGAAATCGTCGACGAAATATATCAAGCACTTGCATGGGCATGAATGGGTGTAACAGAAATCAAGGATTTTCGTGCTTTGTTGTGAAAAAAAAACATTTCGCTGGCCTAAGTTGCCGCTGAAATAGATCAAGCCTAGCTGAAAAACTGGTGTTGCTAAATTGTTTAGAACTGGCAACATTTGCAAATGTAGCACTGAGTTAATAGAAACCAATTTACATAAGATTCAAATGGTGCTAACCTTGTAAAATTCTAACTCAAAACGAAACCTGCTCTTCCAAAAACATGTCAACTTTCATATTGCTTCCACGGCAAAGCTCGCTGTGTGCTGCGAAGGAGGTCGCATATCACCTCGCTCGTGCATTGCAATGCGCATTTCTTCTACCGTCTATATCTCCCTGGTCTGGACTAAGTTGAATTACACCAGTTGTTGCCTTTAAGCTTATTGCCAAGAAAGCTTTCAAAGAGAGTTTTGCAGCCTTGACCTTGTTTCCATTGCTTAAAGATGTTTTTGGAGCTTTCTCAGGGATGTCAAGCCCCTCTTAGCCTGCTCTTGTTTTCAGCTCAACTTTATCGCCTTGTACTGTAGCAGATTTACACCGATAGATGACCGAATGTGTTTATTTTGAGAACTTACATATAGATATGTTAAATAAAAATGTTAGATATGTTATGATATAGATATAGATATGTTAGATGATTTTATAACTAAAATTCTCGATGAATGGAGAAAAATGTTAGATATATATACAAAGTGAACAGTAATAAAGACGAAGAGAGACAAAATCCAGAGTGTACCAGAGCTTGAAGGGTCCGAGAACTCTTTAAATTAACCTCATATGGATATTTACTATACTTAATTCGATTGTTCTCTATAAAAGCCGTTGTATTTATTAAGTTCTTCAGTTGCTCTGATGGTGGCCTGGTGGCCTTGTGGCTGAAACTAGTTAGCAGATGACTGAAATAAAATGATAGCGCAAAAGTTCAACTCGATGCCTGCTCTCATATCATCATATCATATAATCATTATTTAACGTTGGCTTACAGAGAATAGTATTAATAAATACTAATTTAGACCAACCTACACAAACGCAAAACCATAAATTTAAATAAAAACTAGTACCATGTCCTGTATTGTTAACGGCATATTCTGCAGGTGCAATACTCTCCGGCCCAATTTCTTATCTTCTTTTTAAAACGTGCGAGTGTCGGTTCTTGTTTTACAGTATCATCAAGGGTATTCCAAAGGAAACTGCCCCTGAACGATAAAGATTCTACTCCATAAGATGTCGTCTTTGCCTTTGGGAGTTTGAAAAGATTCTTTTTCCTTAGGTCATAGGCCACATATTTCTTCTCATGAAATTCCAATACAATCGATGGATTCGTATTATTCAGTGACATGTATATTTCCGTCATCAATTTTTGCAGATTTTTTACGTGGATGGTAAAGCTGTTACTGCGAGCAAGAAACGGCTGAAATGAAGAGCCATAGTCATTGTGGAGGATCTTTAGTGCACGCTTATGAGAGCGATCTATTTTCTTATTTGCACCTTTATTGCAGAATAACCAGATCAAAGGGCAATAATTGAAATTCGACAGAATCACCACATTGCAAATTGATAATGCTTATTCTCTGGAAATATACATATTTAGCCTAGAAAAAGCACTAGTCTTTTTGTTGACTTTTTGGCACAGACTTTGCACATGCTTGTCGAACTTTAGTTTGTTGTCAATTTCAATCCCAAGAAGTTTAACATGCTCCCTTGCTAGTATTTTACTGCCCTGAATATCTAGGCGCAGTCCTCGCTTTCTTTTCAGACCAAGGAACATTAATTGAAATTTCTTGGGGTTTACTACCATGCCATTGCATGTGAACCATTCCAACAGTATGCTTAGATCATTTTCTAGAACAGTCGCTATTTCGTGTAACTCATTTCCTCAGGAGAAAATAGTGTTATCATCTGCAAAATTGCAAATCTCAGAATCCAGGCTAATGAGAAAAAAGTCATTGATAAAGATGTTGAATAGCATGGGTCCTAATACTGACCCTTGCGGAACCCCCACATGTATTTTGCATGGAGAACTTCTGATTGAACCAATCTTTACCCTTTGATATCTGTTATTTAGATAAAGACTGTTGATACCAGGGAGCGCCGAAGGCGCGGGAGGGGAAACGGCCAGTGCAGCGCATTGTTCTTATGTTTGATGCAAATTCGAAACGAGGCGCGCTAATTTGTGGGTGAAACTAGGAATGGAGCACATGTGAGCTTGGAGGACTAACTTTGGAGAAAGCATCATTCTTCACAATCTTGGCTGACTTTGGTATGTAATTCCTACAATTATTTCTTTGTTGATCTATCATCTTCGTTTTTGAGCTTTTGTTGCAGCAATCACTCCATTGTAATAGCTGCGAGGGTATTTCTTACTGGGGAGGTGTGTATTATAAACATTGGACTCTTTCCATTCCAACAACGGCGGCTTTTATTTTGTTCTTTCATGCAGCGTTACCCGTTGATTTTTTTGCTTGATTTCATTCAGTGAAATCTCAGTCTAACTGATGGAGTTGAAAATTTTGTTTTATTTTGTTACACTTTTCAGTTTCAAGCAGATTTATGCCGAGTTGTCACCGTCGGGCCTAAGCGTTTTCCTATTGAAATGTATAGGCCGAATCGCTGATCAGCCAATGTGATGGCGGATTTCAATTTTCTGCCAGGTTCCCGGTTACCCGTTGAATTTCTTTTTTGATTTGATTCAGTGAAATTTCAATCTAACTGATGGAGTTGAAAATTTTGTTTTATTTTGTTACACTTTTCAGTTTCAAGCAGATTTATGTCGAGTGGTCACCGTCGGGCCTAAGCGTTTTCCTATTGAAATGTATAGGCCAAATCGCTGATCAGCCAATGTGATGGCGGCTTTCAATTTTCTGCCAGGTTCCCAGTTACCCGTTGAATTTCTTTTTTGATTTGATTCAGTGAAATCTCAGTCTAACTGATGGAGTTAAAAATTTTGTTTTATTTTGTTACACTTTTCAGTTTCAAGCAGATTTATGCAGAGTGGTCACCGTCGGGCCTAAGCGTTTTCCTATTGAAATGTACAGGCCAAATCTCTGATAAGCCAATGTGATGGAGGCTTTCAATTTTCTGCCAGGTTCCCGGTTACCCGTTGAATTTCTTTTTTGATTTGATTCAGTGATATCTCAGTCCAACTGATGGAGTTGAAAATTTTGTTTTATTTTGTTACACTTTTCAGTTTCAAGCAGATTTATGTCGAGTGGTCACCGTCGGGCCTAAGCGTTTTCCTATTGAAATGTATAGGCCGAATCGCTGATAAGCCAATGTGATGGTGGCTTTCAATTTTCTGCCAGGTTCCCGGTTACCCGTTGAATTTCTTTTTTGATTTGAGTCAGTGAAATCTCAGTCTAACTGATGGAGTTGAAAATTTTGTTTTATTTTGTTACACTTTTCAGTTTCAAGCAGATTTATGTCAAGTGGTCACCGGCGGGCCTAAGCGTTTTCCTATTGAAACGTATGGGCCGAATCGCTGATAAGCCAATGTGATGGCGGCTTTCAATTTTCTGCAAGGTTCCCGGTTACCCGTTGAATTTCTTGCTTGATTTCATTTGGCAAAGCACTTATCTGCTGTAGAAGCCAAAATTTTCATTTTATTTTTGCTACAGTTTTCTGTCTAAAGCAGATTTACTTTGGGCAGTTTTGCCTGTGGGTCTTCTTTGTTGATGATCTCACTGGCTTGGCCTTATTAGGTTGATCAATGGAAATGCAATGGTGGCCTTCCATTTTCTGCAAAATACACCGTTACCTTTTGAATGTTTGGTTTGATCAATGAAGCTTGTGTCTGCTTAATAAAGCTGGTCTTTGCATTTTATTTTGTTACTTTTTCTAGTTTAAAGATGATTTGTTTGGAGTGGTTCAACTTTTGGTCTTGTGGTTTGCTATTGAAATGTTAGGCCAAAACCACAGGTCACAGCAGTGAGCTGCCTTTCTGTTTTCTAAAAAGTTCACTGCTACCTATTGAATTTGTTATTTCCTGTAACTCAAGCAAAACCCTAATCTGTCTGATGATACTAAAAATTTTATTTTATTTTGTTACACTAAAGGAAATGCAATGTTGGTGTTTAATTTTTGAAAAAATCACTCCTACTTTCTGCATTCTGATTCCAATTTAACAATTTGAAGCAATGATAAAGATAGAGAAGGTTGAGTTACACAGCAATAACGATTTTACAATTGCATGTTTTCAACTTTTTATTGCCAACTTAAAGGGTGTACCACATCATGGGGGCATGCAAGTTTTTTAACAGCCCTTGTTTTACATGTATCTTTACAGCAAGTGTAAAGAATCTTGATACTTTCTTGGTTGAATCTTGATTGCATCATGGTCTTTTGATTTCAAAAGTCTCTGATTGCACCCACTCAGAACTCCAATATCTTGCAATATACAGTACAATGTGCTTTTTGTATCTTGGTTGCAGTATGTCCAAAGGTAGATCAATAAATCACTTTCCTGTGGTCATGTAATCAATGTTGTAAAAGTCAGTTTGAAACAATTCTCTTCATTTTGTTTCAGGGGAAGGATTCACTTGATAATTGAGGATTGCATATTTCTTGCAGATGGCAGGTTAATGAGATACCTAACAGCAAGAGACCGCATTCATTGTGAACAATTTAAAAGAGCTGTTAGCACAGATAAATTCCACATGGACACCCTTTGAACATGTAACATGAATTGCATAATTCCCTATGCAAGATGGAAGATTTAATGGAAGATCAAAGAGTTTAGATTTTTGAAACTACTTAATCTTCTGCAACTAGACACACTTGTGAGCTATAAGACATCAAACCCCATGTTCAACTCAATATCATGTAGACTACTTATTGTATAATCTTAAACCAAGAAGTTTTATGTGAATTGTTTACCATTCAATAGCAAAATTTGTTCCTCATTAGTTTTTAACTTGGGTCAGTGATGTGCTGTTTGTTTAAAATACTTTGCATCCCATAGCCAAAAATCAAAATGAGTTTCTTAATGTTGAATTGACCCCTAATTGCTTCCAAAAGAGTTTCTTAATTTTTAGAGAGGGCTACTCGAATTGGTGTTTATTTCATATAAGCTGTTTTCATATAAAACAACTATCAGTTCAAAAATTGTTGTAGTGTATCAAATCTTTCAAGTGTATCAGTTCCAATGCACCAGCAGATGATTACGCTAAAAATGGCTGACAGGAATTTTTTACCATGATGCTTTGTATCCATTGAACTTTCACTGATTTGATTGGCGGATTTCTTCAATACCTCAAAGGATCTTGGTTCAAAATTCCTTGATGCTATCTTTAGCGCAACCATCTGTGGGGACCTTGATGAATGGATTCTTGTTATCTGTTCTACTGTATCTGCTCATGAATCTTCATCTTAAAAAACACAGTTCTGTAATACAGAACTGTGTGAATTTTTATTATCAATTTAACACTCACAATGAAAAGCAGAGTAGGTGTGGTACTTGGCAATGCAACAACACTGTCCTTTCTTTTGAAAAAGAAGAAAGACAACAAATAGAAATAAGCAAAATGTATCTTGCTGAAAGGCAATGGAACCAATATTCTGATGTATAAAATTGTGTGCTCAAAACGTCCTTTTGCAACCCTCTGTCAATTTTCAAAGTTTCCAAATTTTTATCATACATTCAAAATGTGAATAGAAATGTAGTCTCACAAAAACTTGCCAAATGAATTTGACTATTACAGTGTTAGCTAGAATATGAATAAACCATATTTCTTCTGTCTTCATTTTATCAATCACAGACCAGATTATAACAATGAAAACCCACACACCATCCCACGAGTTAAGAAGAGCAAATTCCATAAGCGTATGAGATGAGGGGCCAGAAGGCAGTAGCCTCCCAACTTGGAGAAATTTTCAAAAATCAGCCAAGTCAGGCAAAAGCTTGCCCTTAGTAGGGGAAAAATGTTGGTAAACAATTGGCTTTATGTCAGGCAGCCCCCTAGACTTTTTCTTCCCGTACGCTTTTACAAATTCAAATGTTAAGGAACACATTTTGGCAGTCACAGAGACTTTGCCAAAACTTTTGCCCCAAATAGTAAAAACTTATTCAGAAACTTTCAGTAGTAAATTATGAAATTATCCTTCCAATTCGGAGTGCTTTGGTACTCCAATTTGGACTACTCAAAATTTCTTGCAAAAGATGGATACAGTCAATACATGTGAAACATGTGAAACATGTGAAAATGACATTGGAGTTACAGAAGACCTAATCAAGTCTGCAACCCTTTCCATGATGCTCAAGGTGGTGCTGGGGCACTAATGTGAAGGCTATGCCAGTTGTGGATAACACTGCTGCACCATAGTGCTTTCAAGCAGGACCTCTTTGAAGAGCCGGGACTTGGGGGCAATCAATCATTGCATGGGCAGACATCTTGAGACCAGTCAACTTCAACTTTTTGAATCAATAAATTAATGTTTTAGTTGTTGCTTGTTTGGCTTGCTCTCTCCTTTGCTTCATCGAAAACGCTTCGTCAAAAGTGCTGTATTACTCATGTCGACTTGAACTGCTATGCAATGAAACCATCTTAGTGTAAGACTCCGTATCTCCCAAAAAATTCTGTCATAAACTAGGCCTAGCCCGCATTTTTTGATAAACAAAACTAAACATGCCACAAGAATCTTCATCAAATTCTTCTTCTCCTTTGCTGCAAATACCTCAAACGACTTCTTTATTCAAGGCTACAATTCCTTGAACCCTCGATCAACAAACGATCGTGCTGTTTTCCGTTGTAAAAAAAGCAGTAGCTGCAGGAAATATAGCGCTTTTCTCATTCTTCCCAACCAACGCTCTGTGGACTCTCGCAGCGCAAGTCGCCATTAACCAGAGCCTCGTTTTCAAATTCCGCATCATACATCGGAAATCAATTGAATGGCCGTTTCCCCTCCCGCGCCTTCGGCGCTCCCTGGTTGATACTAAATCCATACGCCGCCAGCTTTGCTATCAGGAGGTCATGAGGCAGACAGTCATAGGCCTTAGACAAGTCCATCAGGATGGTTCCTACAATACCTGAATTGTCTAGGCATTTTCTCCACTTTTCTATCACCCTAATTAGGGCATGTTGTGTGCTATATCCCTCCCTGAACTCGCAAAGGATGTCTCTCAATTTATCTTTGAAATGATGGGACATCTGCTCTTTTAGGATTCTTTCATAAATTTTAGAGGTAGATGGTAAAACACTAATAGGTCTGAAATTTGAGATCAATGTTGGGTCAAGCTCTTTGAATATAGGAGAGACATCAACTTTCTTCAGTTCATCTGGAAAATTACAATAATAAATTGTAGAGTTGATGGAGTCAGTAAGGTACGGACAAACAATTTCTTTTGTGTCCTTCAATTGGGAGTAAATAAAACATTCAAGAATAAAATTAATCGTACCTTGAGCAGAGTTGTTTTGTGTTTCAGAACAACTCTGCTCAAGGTACGATTAATTTTATTCTTGAATGTTTTATTTAAATCTATATCGTACAACACGCTCAAAAGTTGAAGTGCTGTCTCTCTTCGCCTGTATAATTGTTCACTATGTTAGATGAATATAATGTATATGTAATTTTTCGCTAGGTATATTTAGGTATATATCTGTTACATATAGACATAAATCAGAATATCTAAAGGAAGTGTTAAGAGAGATGTCCGTTTCTGGAATAAATACTGAATCACTTGAAAAATTCAAAGCATGATGCACATCAAGGATTGGCCAGTCAGAAAGCCTTAGATCTTAATAAAAGCTCAAGAAATCAGGTCAGATCCTAGTTTCAATGCATGAAAGTACAGTTAGCTATTTCTAACATTTTCGAAAAAACAGTAACAACATGGAGCAAGAATGGTCGGTGATTAACCGAGTGATAAATGTAAATGGGCATTCATATGTAAAGGTGACGAGTTAGCGGAAGGACTGAAATGGTCAAACTTCGTCAAATCTTGCGATTATTACAAGCATCTTAGGGTGTGTTTGATTGGTGCAAAATTCTGAAAACGGTAGACTTGGAAGACTCGGAATTTGTATTTGATTGACTACTAAATTCCGAAAACGGCAGGTTTGGCAGGTTTGGAAGGCCTGCCGAACCTTCTGCTCCAACAGACGGAAGGCTTGGCAGATTTTCGATAGATTCTTGTTTTCAGTTGTAAAACTTTGAAAACGAGGCGAATTTGTTCGTGCTGCTATGGTAATTGAGTCAGTTCAGTCTTTGTTCCCAAGCATCAGACTCGTCTTCATGTTTTTCAACTGGAGACCTCGTTTTCGCCAGATTGAATCTGAAATCTGCTATTTTGAAGAATTTTGTGTTTGATTGGGGACTATGTTTCCGTCTCTGCAAAGTCTACCATTTTCAGAATTTGGTAGGTTTGGCATTACCAATCAAACATGCCCTTAGCGAAGTTTTTGTCAATTTTTCCAATAAATTCACTGATATATACCAAAATCCAAATGTCCAGTTACGTTGGCAACAAAACCTTCCTCCACGTATTATTCATATTATTTTATCAGCACAGTTCACTGTGTTGAAAATCCGCAAAAATGCAAATTCTTACCAATTAATTATCATTGCTTAACTTGGAGGAATAATTAGAAAAGCATCACGGACACCGTTTGATTAGTTGAAAATCCGCATAATCACAAATAACCGCATACAATGTTTGTTCAGAACCATGAGTCTTCATTAGTATAATCCTAAGGAAAGCACTTACCTAATTACAAATTGTTGAAGTAGGAAATTAGTGTTTTCAATCATTTTTCACATCACAGATGCAAACTTGCTAAAATCTTAATGAAGCCGTTTTTGTCTTGAAATCTCAAAAATCACAAATCATTACATGACGCTGCTACGTTTAAAATGGAATCTTGACTCACAACGTTCTATCAGGTCTCTAGAAACTGTGGAATTTTGAATACTGGAATGACATGAAATTCTGGAAAATTACTTGAGTGCTGCTATAATACTTCTACGATACTGAAATGCTCGGATTGCGCTGAATTAGACGCTTTCTTAAAGAAACGAGTGACATGCATTTATCAATCTGATTATCATGTTTGACAAGTTGCAACATCATGTGAATATACTCAAAAGCACTTTATTTTCGCACTCTTTATTTTATTACAAAATTTTGAAGCCAAAATATCGGTTGCAGTTTGCTGATGGCACGACAGAAGCTACATCTAATGAAATACAGGTAAAGTGATCGGGAGAGGTATTCTGAGTCAAGATATAGGATGGTGTCCTTTAAAATATCACCCACAAACAAATACAGAATTTTCAATAGATTCAATTTGTGTGCAGACAACAAACTTATAAATAGTGAAAGTTTCTTCTGATCGGCACTGGTAAACATGGGATCAAGGGAGGCACCTTAAATAAAAATAAATAGGTTTGAGAACTTTCCTGGGGATGATAATTTGTGAAAAAGTTAATGCAAAGCTGTCAAAGATTATCCATTAGCACTGGCAAACATAATCAGGAGGAGAGTTCTAAGCAAAAGTAGAGCGTACCCCCTCGAACATAAAAATTTCATAAATCTATGGCATTTGCTTCAACTTGGTAGCGTAGCCAAGGGGTACGAAGGGGCAAACACACCCCCACTTTCAAAGATCTTGATGTAATTTTGATTGAAAATTGTGATTAAAATGTCTAGGTATACTTGGTTACAGCCCCAGTTGTAAAACTTTAGGCCTATGCCCTTCCACAATTTTTTCTAGCTCCGCCACTTCGTCATATCCATTTCTCTGTCAGGTACAATCAAAATTAACAACTAATCAACTAAAACTGTCTGGCTTGGCTTGAAGAAGGATCCAGTGACACACATCTGATCAATTCATTGGTACTGCAGATGACGTGAAAACATCCACCACTATTCAATAAAATCTCAGGCAAAATTATATCCATTAGAATTACTTAAAAACAAAAGTAAAATTTTCGCCGAAAAAGCACAGCATATCACTCAAAGAAACTCATTTTTCTTTCAAGAAAATACAAGACCATTATTATATTTGCTCTCGGCAAGCTGTAGATTGCTAGTAAAATTAATTTTAATTTCAAGTGGTCTAGAAGAGAGAAACCCTTCGTTCCGGTCGATGCTTTTTCTTAGAGAGCAAAAATGGAAAAAGAAAATATCGGTTTCAATACGAAGGCCACTGCATGTCCCTTGAAGAAACTTATTTTCCTTTCAAGGAACTACCATATAACTACTGCCTTTGCTCTTAGCCTGTGGCAAGGCGTAGATTGCTAGCAAAGTTGAATTCTGTTACTGATGATCAATGGAAAGTTTGATAGACACGAATCATGTTTTTAGGCCAACATCACTTTTAGCTCCATTTGCCTATCAATAATCTGACGCTGTTTGATACTTGGCAACGAATTAAGTTGAAACCAACCTTCAAAGATTGCTTGCTTTTTTCCTCAATTTTTTTTGCTTGACGCGTTTAGATCATCGATGTTGCTTGAATGAATTTTCCCGCCGCCGACACACACAGCTTTCTCATCGCATGACGACGGAATGGCGCGAGCAGGAGATTTTCAAATTGCTGCGCATGCTCAGACGATTGTTTCCTATGCTACTAGAATTATGAAATTTGGCATACATGATCAGTCTGGGATGCTGAAAATTTCTGGATATAGTGCCAAGCGAAATTTCATGGTTGGACTATTTTACAGACTGAAATGTGATTAAAATGCGGATCAGTGTTAAACTTGCCTTTCAAGTAAGCGTAACAATCTGAAATACCAATTACATAAAGATTTCCATTGTCCCAAGGAGAATTTCATGTCTGGGCTATTTTACGTTCTGGAATGTGATTAAAATGCGGACCAGTGTTAAAGTTGCATTTCAAGTAAGCGTAACAATCTGAAATACGCTGACATTTATTGCCGGTTGCCAATTACATAAATATTTCCATTGTCCAATGAAGAATTTCATGTCTGGGCTATTTACGGACTGGAAAGTGATTAATATGCAGACCACTGTCTTTGCTAGTAAAATCACTTATGAAGTAAGATTGCCATTCTGAACTATTTCCATGTGCATTGGCACTCATAGCTACATCAACTTTAATATTACCGCTAGTGAATTTCTGGCTTAAGCTATTTTGCCGACTGGAATATAATTAACCTCCATACCAATATCAATGCTAACAAAATGGAGTTTATCATCTAAATGTAGCATTCCGAAATTTTTTCTCAATGTTACACACAAAATCAAGACTTGATGCAATCATTATTGTTGCAAAAAGATCAGTTATAAACTCTCTTCAGAGTATTGACAACATAACGCTGTTAGTTGCATAGACGTATCATTCTTGCATTCCATCTTACGAATTGTGTTGACCTTCACATGCGGAAAAAGTTGTACATTGCAACTCAGCATGGAAACAATTGCACCTTCCTGTGCATCCTTTCTTCCTTCGACAGCATATTAGCTCCAGGCACACTTCTGAGGGTTTCTTGCGTATCTGTCAAAAGAGGCTGGTAGACATCAGCTGTCAAGCTGTTAGCTGAGCTGTTTTTTTTCAATTTGTTTTGAGTGGGCTTGTCAGGATTCCTAGGTACTGAAACGTTACGTGTAGTGCTTTGTTCGTGTTTCCTGTTTTATGCTGCCATGAGGTAGTCAGTTTTTGCTCCACATGGTATTGTACTAGTAGTAGGGTATAGTTTTTTTGTAAGTAGTGTAATTAAGTAATATGTATTGTAACTGTTTATATTGAATGTAAAAAAACTATTTCAGTTATATCCAAAGAGTGAAAGAAATGAAAGACAAATTAAAATATGAATATCGGAGAAGGACAAGATTGATAGTGAAGTCGAAATTGAATGGAAACAATACAGTAAAGGCAGTCAATGTGTGGGCGATTTCTCTCTTAAAGGGCAACTAAACAAAAAATTTTTATTTACTAATTTGAAAGAGAATGGTCTGAAATGTCGAAATGTGTGAAAATCTTTTTTACCGTTTACCCTTTCAGCGTTATTGGGAGTTTTATAGTGCCCCACCTTGATTCACGACCGCGTTTCTGGTAGGCAGGGTCCTAGTGACGTTGATGTCATGCTGGGAACCATGCGGAAGGCCCACAAGGAAAAAACTTGTCCAGTCATCTCCAGTATAGCAGTCAAGTCGGCAGTGTTTACTGGAAGTTGCTCCTTCACCATTGGTTTTTCAACACGAAATTTTCAGATTTAAGTTCATCAATAGGCAGAAGAACTATGTCTCTAAGTGGATTATGCTTCGGGCAAGAGCAGGCTGATGACGAGCCTAAATCGTCTCGACCCAGCCACAAATGATGTTACAGTATCCGGGTAAACAGAATCACGAGAGAGAGGATGACTCTAGTCTTCGAGGAAGATGGGAGAAGTAGAACCACTTTCGACATGGTATGTATACCAGTACCGCGTAAAACAAACATTCTTGATATTTCTTCTATGATATGCATCGTCTGGTCTTTGGAGTCGCATCTGCTGGTCATAAAAACCAGACAAATCAAGATAAAATCTTGGACAAATAAAATCGTTGAAGGAGGAGCTTTTCTCCGATATTCTTGATGATATAATTTGGAATTGGAAAATTTTTATGTTAACATTTTCAAAACAAATAATCTCTGTGTTGATTAGGCCTGCTAATAGTCATTATTGCCTTTAGATTTCTACTGCATAGCCTATATGGTAAGTGCTCTCCGAATGGCTAATTGTTTCTTTCTCGCATTTTCTCTTTCTATTATTCTAGATACATATGCATCAGTACCTTGTGCAAATTTACATGGTTGATACGGGGTTAATGCATGGCTACCTCAGTAACAGAAGGATGTCACAGCAGGTTGTGCATACCACCTCCCAGTCTGCATTTCTTGTTGTTTTTCCGGAAGATCTTCCCCTCGCCACTTTCGCTAAAACAATAGAGTCTGTGGTCGAGCCATTGTTTTCACCTGCGCACTTCCCCGCACAAGAAACAGTGAGTGCAGTCTGGACCACCTCTTGATGATCAAATTTTGCCCACAATAGACCTTTTCACGGAAAGAAAAGCATGCTGGGAAAATGGGGGAGATTTGGAGACTTCGACACCACGCAGCTTCGAATTTCGCCAGGTTGTGCGATCCTTATTTTCGAAACAAACCTCTCTCCCTAAGCACGAACAATGATATTTGTCATCTTGTGTGCATATCGATAAACTCCTTACACTTCAGAGATACCGAAATAGCAATGTTTTTGTGAATCGGATTCCTCTAAATCCTTTTATGGGACGAGAAAGCAACCCGAGGAAGCTTCGAGAATCACAGAATCATGCCTAGGCCCTTGCGACCAAACGCCACATTTAGGCACGTAATTCTGCGATCAATGGATGAAATCAACTGAAATTCAAAATGAAAGCACTTCATTTGTGTCTGAAGTCGGAAACAAATTGGCAGACTGTTGCCTAAGCGCATATGAACCGCGGGAGGTCAGACAGCTCAGATCACATGTCGTACTTCCAAATGAAAGTTTCGACTAAAAGTATCTTTGTAGAAACCGGGTTCAATTTTCTTACAAAGCAAAAGAAACCCTTTTACTGCTGATTTTTCATTCGATGATTGTCGACTGATGTATTTTCTACAGTTTTATTGATATTTCTAGCAACCACAAATTTTGAAGTATTATCTTACCAGAAATTTATTTCAGCTTGAAAATCCAGGTCAGGCGTAGGCCTTTTGCTGTCCCAAGACTAAACGATGAAACCTGCAAGTGCCCATCTAAGATATTTTATGAGATATTTTGATCATTACCTCTTCACCTGGCATTCATGCTAAGCAAATATATTTGCTATGATATTTAGGGCTAACGTTTCCTTGAGCTGCATGCCCTTCGGGAGAGGAAGATTGATTCTTGAACTCATTTTGAAGCACTTTTTCCTCGCTATTTCTTATCGTTTCGATCTGTTTTCAAAGACGATTTCTTATTCTGATCGCCTCTTGAATCGCTTCTTTGTTTCACTGTAGCAGCCAAAACAAGACATGATTCACTTCCAACAAGTCGAGAATCGGGAATAGATGCAGATAATTAACGATCTACCAACCTGAACAAACATTCTTTCTTCCGGTCGTTTCTAAGTATATTTATGATTTCTTACACTCCCAAATCAAAACACTTTTTACGGGCTCTGAAAAAACCTAACAAATCAGAAACGATGAAAGAATTATTCTGCGCATTTTCATGAACTCCGTGAGCCTGTATCAACATCCACTTGCAGCAACAAACTATGCATCCACACGAAGCAAATTTATAGGAAATCCAGCATTTCATTCTTCGTAAAATATTGTCCTGGCTTCTAGCTACAACTGTTCAAATCAGAATCGATTTAGAAATTGTATGTGACAGAACTTAGGTCATGTGACAATTGCACTCCTTCCTGAACTTGTTTGCCTTTTTTTAGCATTGAAGCCTTTTTTGTCTTAGTTGTTTTGAAAAAATTTAAAATGAAATCGCCAAAACCGTAAGAAGGGCGCATAGTGCATTTTTTGGAGGTAGCTTATCGTAGAAAGAAAAGTTTCTGAAGTCTCACTTGATGGGGGTGTTTCTTAGGGGGGGGGTGAAAAGCTGTCTAAAGCATCCATTGAAACCCACGCAAGGACGCAATGTCGGCCGAGAACTTGGGTTGAAACCATACAATATTCACGTAGCTAGCGATGTCTACACTGTTAGTGTCCAATTACAACTCAAAACAAGGCTGGTCTGGCTATTTCAGGTTGCTATATCCGAAACAACGATGTAACTTTTCTTCTTATCATTCAATGAGATATGCCAATCTCTGTCCCCTCCCCATATGGCTCCAACCAATTTGTCGTTATGATCCTAGCCAGAAGAAAGCTCACAGAATATTAAAAAAATATCGTACCCCTGACCCCCATGAAAATTATGAGGGAAGAATGTACTTCATCTTGGTCTTTGAGTCTTTTGATTAGATTAAAATACGTCTTCTCCAATCGGTTGCAGCTGTACGGTTGGCGCGAAGAATGTGCCTCGTGAAATCTTAAAAATTGGGTGTTTTTCAAGTATTGGACCGGATCTCCATTTTTAGCTCAAACTGTCTCAGCTTCAAAGATTGAGGGATCAGTGAAAATTTGGGTCAGTAACGGCAGAGTGGGGCACCGCCACACCTCCTCCTAATCTTCACTAGAAAGGACTTCAAGGACTTCATTAGAAAGGTTAGGTCTGCATTTTTGTACTAAAATCGTGCAAAAGATATGTTGAACAAATTTAAAGCCTTCTCATGTTATAACTTACACCAAATCATCACCACACAAGTATCAATCAAAAATTATGATGAATTTCTCGTTACTTTAATCTTCCGTTCACACTATTCATTTCATAGTTACTATTTTGCTCTGTATCTTTTCTTGCTAAGAAAAAAACTAAGAAGAAGTCAAGCACTGGAAAACTTGGCGAGAAACCATGTATTTTACTACAGGGAATCTTTCGCATATGTTTACTTTATTTTCATTTGTTTCTTGTATCATATTATTTGAAAGGCATTTATGAATAATAGTTAAACATTGGAAAGACTTGAATAACTTTGTTTCAGAATATTCAGGATGGCACAGGAAGCAAAGATGATGATTGTTACGGAACCTTTAAAAGAAACTCGAAAGAAACTATGATTATTCATGATCTGATAATCGTAAAAAAATTTCAGCATTGGCCTAATCAGTTTCTTATAAAAATACTTTTACACTAATTAATACTTCCTTTCATCAATAAATGAGACAGTGCATGACAAAAAGTTTAGGAAGGAATGCAATTGTCACATGACTTTAAAGTTCTGTCACATACAATTTCTAAATCGATTCTGATTTGAACAGTTGTAGCTAGAAGCCAGGACAATATTTTACGAAGAATGAAATGCTGCATTTCCTATAAACTTGCTTCGTGTGGATGCATAGCTTGTTGCTGCAAGTCGATGTTGATACAGGCTCACGGAGTTCATGAAAATGCGCAGAATAATTCTTTCATCGTTTCTGAATTGTTAGGTTTTTTCAGAGCCCGTAAAAAGTGTTTTGATTTGAAAGTGCAAGAAATCATAAATATACTTAGAAACGACCGGAAGAAAGAATGTTTGTTCAGGTTGGTAGATCGTTAATTATCTGCATCTATTCCCGATTCTCGACTTGTTGGAAGTGAATCATGTCTTGTTTTGGCTGCTACAGTGAAACAAAGAAGCGATTCAAGAGGCGATCAGAATAAGAAATCGTCTTTGAAAACAGATCGAAACGATAAGAAATAGCGAGGAAAAAGTGCTTCAAAATGAGTTCAAGAATCAATCTTCCTCTCCCGAAGGGCATGCAGCTCAAGGAAACGTTAGCCCTAAATATCATAGCAAATATATTTGCTTAGCATGAATGCCAGGTGAAGAGGTAATGATCAAAATATCTCATAAAATATCTTAGATGGGCACTTGCAGGTTTCATCGTTTAGTCTTGGGACAGCAAAAGGCCTACGCCTGACCTGGATTTTCAAGCTGAAATAAATTTCTGGTAAGATAATACTTCAAAATTTGTGGTTGCTAGAAATATCAATAAAACTGTAGAAAATACATCAGTCGACAATCATTGAATGAAAAAATCAGCAGTAAAAGGGTTTCTTTTGCTTTGTAAGAAAATTGAACCCGGTTTCTACAAAGATGCTTTTAGTCGAAACTTTCATTTGGAAGTACGACATGTGATCTGAGTCGTCTGACCTCCCTCCGTTCATATGCGCTTAGGCAACAGTCTGCCAATTTGTTTCCGACTTCAGACACAAATGAAGTGCTTTCATTTTGAATTTCAGTTGATTTCATCCATTGATCGCAGAATTACGTGCCTAAATGTGGCGTTTGGTCGCAAGGGCCTAGGCATGATTCTGTGATTCTCGAAGCTTCCTCGGGTTGCTTTCTCGTCCCACAAAAAGATTTAGAGGAATCCGATTCACAAAAACATTGCTATTTCGGTATCTCTGAAGTGTAAGGTGTTTATCGATATGCACACAAGATGACTAATATCATTGTTCGTGCTTAGGGAGAGAGGTTTGTTTCGAAAATAAGGATCGCACAACCTTGTGAAATTCGAAGCTGCGTGGTGTCGAAATCTCCAAATCTCCCCCATTTTCCCAGCATGCTTTTCTTTCCGTGAAAAGGTCTATTGTGGGCAAAATTTGATCATCAAGAGGTGGTCCAGACTGCACTCACTGTTTCTTGTGCGGGGAAGTGCGCAGGTGAAAACAATGGCTCGACCACAGACTCTATTGTTTTAGCGAAAGTGGCGCGGGGAAGATCTTCCGGAAAAACAACAAGAAATGCAGACTGGGAGGTGGTATGCACAACCTGCTGTGACATCCTTCTGTTACTGAGGTAGCCATGCATTAACCCCGTATCAACCATGTAAATTTGCACAAAGTACTGATGCATATGTATCTAGAATAATAGAAAGAGAAAATGCGAGAAAGAAACAATTAACCATTCGGAGAGCACTTACCATATAGGCTATGCAGTAGAAATCTAAAGGCAATAATGACTATTAGCAGGCCTAATCAACACAGAGATTATTTGTTTTGAAAATGTTAACATAAAAATTTTCCAATTCCAAATTATATCATCAAGAATATCGGAGAAAAGCTCCTCCTTCAACGATTTTATTTGTCCAAGATTTTATCTTGATTTGTCTGGTTTTTATGACCAGCAGATGCGACTCCAAAGACCAGACGATGCATATCATAGAAGAAATATCAAGAATGTTTGTTTTACGCGGTACTGGTATACATACCATGTCGAAAGTGGTTCTACTTCTCCCATCTTCCTCGAAAACTAGAGTCATCCTCTCTCTCGTGATTCTGTTTACCCGGATACTGTAACATCATTTGTGGCTGGGTCGAGACGATTTAGGCTCGTCATCAGCCTGCTCTTGCCCGAAGCATAATCCACTTAGAGACATAGTTCTTCTGCCTATTGATGAACTTAAATCTGAAAATTTCGTGTTGAAAAACCAATGGTGAAGGAGCAACTTCCAGTAAACACTGCCGACTTGACTGCTATACTGGAGATGACTGGGCAAGTACTTTCCTTGTGGGCCTTCCGCATGGTTCCCAGCATGACATCAACGTCACTAGGACCCTGCCTACCAGAAACGCGGTCGTGAATCAAGGTGGGGCGCTATAAAACTCCCAATAACGCTGAAAGGGTAAACGGTAAAAAAGATTTTCACACATTTCGACATTTCAGACCATTCTCTTTCAAATTAGTGAATAAAAATTTTTTGTTTAGTTGCCCTTTAAGAGAGAAATCGCCCACACATTGATTGCCTTTACTGTATTGTTTCCATTAACTTTCGACTTCACTATCAATCTTGTCCTTCTCTGATATTCATATTTTAATTTGTCTTTCATTTCTTTCACTCTTTGGATATAACTGAAATAGTTTTTTTACATTCAATATAAACAGTTACAATACATATTACTTAATTACACTACTTACAAAAAACTATACCCTACTACTAGTACAATACCATGTGGAGCAAAAACTGACTACCTCATGGCAACATAAAACAGGAAACACGAACATAGCACTACACGTAACGTTTCAGTACCTAGGAATCCTGACAAGCCCACTCAAAACAAATTGAAAAAAACAGCTCAGCTAACAGCTTGACAGCTGATGTCTACCAGCCTCTTTTGACAGATACGCAAGAAACCCTCAGAAGTGTGCCTGGAGCTAATATGCTGTCGAAGGAAGAAAGGATGCACAGGAAGGTGCAATTGTTTCCATGCTGAGTTGCAATGTACAACTTTTTCCGCATGTGAAGGTCAACACAATTCGTAAGATGGAATGCAAGAATGATACGTCTATGCAACTAACAGCGTTATGTTGTCAATACTCTGAAGAGAGTTTATAACTGATCTTTTTGCAACAATAATGATTGCATCAAGTCTTGATTTTGTGTGTAACATTGAGAAAAAATTTCGGAATGCTACATTTAGATGATAAACTCCATTTTGTTAGCATTGATATTGGTATGGAGGTTAATTATATTCCAGTCGGCAAAATAGCTTAAGCCAGAAATTCACTAGCGGTAATATTAAAGTTGATGTAGCTATGAGTGCCAATGCACATGGAAATAGTTCAGAATGGCAATCTTACTTCATAAGTGATTTTACTAGCAAAGACAGTGGTCTGCATATTAATCACTTTCCAGTCCGTAAATAGCCCAGACATGAAATTCTTCATTGGACAATGGAAATATTTATGTAATTGGCAACCGGCAATAAATGTCAGCGTATTTCAGATTGTTACGCTTACTTGAAATGCAACTTTAACACTGGTCCGCATTTTAATCACATTCCAGAACGTAAAATAGCCCAGACATGAAATTCTCCTTGGGACAATGGAAATCTTTATGTAATTGGTATTTCAGATTGTTACGCTTACTTGAAAGGCAAGTTTAACACTGATCCGCATTTTAATCACATTTCAGTCTGTAAAATAGTCCAACCATGAAATTTCGCTTGGCACTATATCCAGAAATTTTCAGCATCCCAGACTGATCATGTATGCCAAATTTCATAATTCTAGTAGCATAGGAAACAATCGTCTGAGCATGCGCAGCAATTTGAAAATCTCCTGCTCGCGCCATTCCGTCGTCATGCGATGAGAAAGCTGTGTGTGTCGGCGGCGGGAAAATTCATTCAAGCAACATCGATGATCTAAACGCGTCAAGCAAAAAAAATTGAGGAAAAAAGCAAGCAATCTTTGAAGGTTGGTTTCAACTTAATTCGTTGCCAAGTATCAAACAGCGTCAGATTATTGATAGGCAAATGGAGCTAAAAGTGATGTTGGCCTAAAAACATGATTCGTGTCTATCAAACTTTCCATTGATCATCAGTAACAGAATTCAACTTTGCTAGCAATCTACGCCTTGCCACAGGCTAAGAGCAAAGGCAGTAGTTATATGGTAGTTCCTTGAAAGGAAAATAAGTTTCTTCAAGGGACATGCAGTGGCCTTCGTATTGAAACCGATATTTTCTTTTTCCATTTTTGCTCTCTAAGAAAAAGCATCGACCGGAACGAAGGGTTTCTCTCTTCTAGACCACTTGAAATTAAAATTAAATTTACTAGCAATCTACAGCTTGCCGAGAGCAAATATAATAATGGTCTTGTATTTTCTTGAAAGAAAAATGAGTTTCTTTGAGTGATATGCTGTGCTTTTTCGGCGAAAATTTTACTTTTGTTTTTAAGTAATTCTAATGGATATAATTTTGCCTGAGATTTTATTGAATAGTGGTGGATGTTTTCACGTCATCTGCAGTACAAATGAATTGATCAGATGTGTGTCACTGGATCCTTCTTCAAGCCAAGCCAGACAGTTTTAGTTGATTAGTTGTTAATTTTGATTGTACCTGACAGAGAAATGGATATGACGAAGTGGCGGAGCTAGAAAAAATTGTGGAAGGGCATAGGCCTAAAGTTTTACAACTGGGGCTGTAACCAAGTATACCTAGACATTTTAATCACAATTTTCAATCAAAATTACATCAAGATCTTTGAAAGTGGGGGTGTGTTTGCCCCTTCGTACCCCTTGGCTACGCTACCAAGTTGAAGCAAATGCCATAGGTTTGTGAAATTTTTATGTTCGAGGGGGTACGCTCTACTTTTGCTTAGAACTCTCCTCCTGATTATGTTTGCCAGTGCTAATGGATAATCTTTGACAGCTTTGCATTAACTTTTTCACAAATTAGCATCCCCAGGAAAGTTCTCAAACCTATTTATTTTTATTTAAAGTGCCTCCCTTGATCCCATGTTTACCAGTGCCGATCAGAAGAAACTTTCACTATTTATAAGTTTGTTGTCTGCACACAAATTGAATCTATTGAAAATTCTGTATTTGTTTGTGGGTGATATTTTAAAGGACACCATCCTATATCTTGACTCAGAACACATCTCCCGATCACTTTACCTGTATTTCTCTGGAAAATTACTGTCCTACCATACAAGCACCCCAACTGCATTCTCTTCACCTCTGAAAGAATCTTGAGGACCCTTTTTGATGAAAGTATATAGTAAACATGAAGACTGTCATTGAACCTCCATAAAACTAATATGAAGCTCAGAGTAATCAAACTCTGATAAGTTTTAAGAAACATCAGTGCTGGCTGAAATTCATTCTTTTCTTAAGGAAGATACTTGTAAAACTTAGGTAGGTCATGAGCAATTGCTTTGAGCAAAACTGGTGTAGGAATTTAAGGAATAGCCAACACTTGATTTGTTATTGAAAAATAAAAATGAGTGTTAACAATGTCATTGTATCCCCACTCAATTGATTAGCATTACACAGATGTTTTCTGAGAAACTATAAGTTTCTTAATGTTCCTTAACAATCTTCATGTTCACTAAATTGTACCTATGCTCTCTTGAACATTCCAAGGCAAAGTATTTTGAAGCATTTCCAATGTTCCTATCAGACATCGATTAAGTACCTTCTCCCAAGTGATATGATAGTTGCACGAATCAAGTGAAAAAATGAAAAACGTTTATCGAAACAAATAATTTAAGTAATTTTTCCCATTACTGGCGGAGTTTCTAACCATTTTAGTGATCTGAGAGTCGAGTTTCTAATGAGCAGTTTCATATTAAAGTACGAGTATATTCGCTGCTAGCTGGATGTTTTGCATTGCATTAAGGGACTTATCTGCAGTAATGTGATTCATGCACCTAGAAATAAGAAACCTTTCTGTGCCTTGACCTGATAAACGCTCATTTTTATAAGAAACTTGGTTTTGCTGGCAATGGTAGAGTTTCCAAATTACTTAGCAAGATCTCAAAACAAGTAATGAAGTAATTGGATGGCACTTGGCATTGAAACAATGCCAAAATAGTTGCTTGTTACTGTATGTACAGTGTCAAAATTTTCTTGGGTGCGAATTACAAAGTTTCCTAGTCCTTTTAACTCAGGTAGTGTGGTTTCTTAAGTTTCGAACAATTGAGGCTGTTGTTTCTTATGACTTGTGCTTTATAAAGACCGAGTGTGCGTTTCTTACAAAAAGACGTTGTATGTACGTTGACTAATGTAGATCCCATTTGCAATACTTTATCTGGTTAAGAATGCAGAAGTAACATGTATTACGAAGGAAATGAAAGTTTACACTTGAATAAATAATAGTAACCGTGTTTAATGTGTCACCACCACAGGGATGGAGTGATCAGACAGACATTTTGAACCGAGTAGGCCCACATCATCCAGCAGCTGTATAGTTGCCAGAAACCTAGCCTTCTTTAACGAAAAAATCTTGCTTGCTTGTTAGTTGCACTTCGCACTTGATGATATGATATTCTGTAATAGCGTTTTAAAAGCTGTTTTTATGTTGATATGCATTACTAATGAAAAGAATCTTGGTGTTGATACAGACTTTACGGAAATCTGTCTCAAGCTAGACACACAAAAAGTTAGGCCGATGGCGTCAGCATTCAAGAGAGATAGAGAGATTCAATATTTCCCGCCACTCCGAAACGAGGCAAACCCACCATTTTGTAAGGCATCCCCAAAACTCGGCGCATGCTCAAACGAATGTCGCCTATGCTAATTCTACTACGAAGTTCACAATTCCGCAGCTAATCCGCCGGACTAATTATCATGTTTGGATGGAAAATGTGCTCCAAATTTAATTTTATCGCGATTTTCCTGATTTTAGTCAATTTTGCCGCTTTTGTTGATCACACAAAGGAAAATGCTGACGTGAGCAAAAATGATGGGCAATCTTAGGTTAATTTTTATGTTTACGGAAAGTACATGCCTGAGGCTATCAGCACACAAAAGTTGGTAACTCTACCTATTACCAGTCAAGAGTTGGGTAGGGGCCAGAACCAAAATAGGACTATCAAAAAACCCAACCACTATAGGGTTAAAATTATCAGATTATGAGTAGTGCTCTGAGTTTCTTGAGAGTTTCTAAAAGGCTTCAGAACAATCTTTATTTTCACTACCTATGCCGTCCTGGGCATTCAAAACAATGTTTATTGAAGCCATACCAATGTCTAGACATCAATCAAGTACCTTCTGAGTAATAACATGATACATGAAGCAAGTGTAGATAGAATAAATGTGTAAAGGGTTATCAAAACACATAGTTTCTTCAGTTATATTTCCCCAGTACTGGAGTTGCTCAATTTTTCAGCAGTCTGAGAGCTGAGTTTCTTATGAGCACTTTCTTATAAAAAAAATATGTGTACACTGTTTATTGATTACATTTGGCAGTCTTTGATTGCAGCATCATACAAAGTGCAGACTTTGGATGAATTAAAAATTTTAGCCATTGCCTTTGAATTCTTTGTTCTTGTTTAAACATTTGACAATTTCCTGCCCACAATTCAATAACTCTCATCATAGTTTAAGCAGATTTTAAAGTGTTTGAATTTTTAAGAATTTCCGCAATGTAATCTGGCCTGGACCTGAAGGGCTCAGAGGGTACTTGACGTAAATTTGCACAGGGATGTGTCCACAAAAAATTTTTACATGGCTTCAAAATTTTTGCCTTCAAATGATACCTGATTCTAGAAAAAATTGGTGACATGTATACCCCAAAACACAAAAATTGGGCTAAATAATAAAAATCTAAAAATTTCCCCCCTTTGATATATTTTTGACCACTTGATCCAGAAAAATTGCCTTCTTTTGATACCCCATTATAGAAAAGATAGGTTAAAATGATACTCTGAAAAACAGCACATCCCTGTTGGACAAGTATACTAAGTACCCCCTCCTCCAGGCTGAAGGGTCATACCAGCTTACATGTTTTAGCAGTTCCTTTGAAGTTCATTCTTTTCCTTCATTGTCTCTTTGGACAAACCACTGGGGGAGGTTCTCTACCAAACTTTGAACTTGGCTCTTTCTGGCAACAGTACTTTAAATTTTTGGGTAAGGGTGTGCCAACAACATTCTCATGATAGTTTTGGTGGCCAGTGAAAATGAACTCCTTGGCTACAGCATATATACTAATTTTTAGACCAACAGTTCCAAAATTTGGCATCTTTGGACCAATTGCTCCACATTTTTTGGACACCTCTAGAGTGAAATCACAAAAATTTGCCATTTTTAAGACACAAACTACCAAAAGCTGGCCTTCGCTAGACCACAACTATCAAGATGAGCTCCTTCATGAAAGTCAAAATTGCTATAAACAACCCATCCAAGTACAGAAGCTTGAAAAACATGCTCTTGGACCATGGACCTGACCCAACCTTTTGCCAGAGAATAAACTTCCCCAGTGGAACAAAACAATTTCTTCCTTGCAGTTTTTGTGCTTTGCCTTGCAAATGTTCCACTGAAAAGGACAGGAAATTTATGAGTGTTGCAAAAAGATTCAACTAGAAAAAAATTCCTCAGATAATTTGTTAAACCCGATTGTGCTTTAGAATTTCACTTGAGTGCTATTATTTGTTGAATTACTGCGTTTTTGTACCATAACGAGGGTGTCTACTGGTTTATAAAATGGGTAAAGCTGGGGTAAAAGTTGGTAATGTTGATTGCTTGAAAAAAGTAGACCCAGAACTGATAAATCAACATTTACTTTGCCAAAGAGGGCGGTTGAAAAATCGAAGCTTGAAGAAGAAAACTGTGTGAACAGAGATTTTAGCAAAATTTATCCAGATTTATCACTTTACCCATGTTAGCCCCAAACTCAATCATTTTAACCCAGTAGACCCTATTCAGTTTTATACATAGGCATAGCACTGCAGATTTCATGACTATATTGCATTTACCTACCAAAAGGAAGTACTGTTTGGGCCTAGAGTTGGTCTCCTGTCTATTCTTGCTCCTGTCTCCTTGCAGATCACGCTATTTTACGGCAATAATAAGGTTACGCTGGTTAACAAGTAAGTGAGATGCAAGCCAAGTGTTCTTTGGACGGGACTTCATAAAGCAAAATCGTGTCTTTACTGACATTTGAGCCTTGACATGATGATTGGCCTAAGACCGGCTGCAGGGGCAGAAGCCTTCCGCTTAGGCGTAACTCTATACATCATTTCGTTAGTTTCTTCGGGCTGGGATAGATCCTCTTACTGAACAGCTCTCTAAAGTGAAACTGTTGTGTTCTTGACGAATAAATGCATACCCCATCTCCATTCCTCCCATTTCAAATTCTCGTACGACTATGAGTCCACTTTGCTGTTCTGTACCAATTCACTGTCATTTTTTCCTTGTTTACTTTCGATCACTTATGTCATCGCTGATCTCTAGAATCTGATAAAGCGCTATGCATCTCCCATGATCTGACACATTGCTATATTGAGCCAACAGCCAGTTTCCACGCATAAATTTGGCGAAAAAGTATCAGGAGTTTCGAAGAAACACTCACAACAAACTATTGCATACATTGTCTTTTGAGGTCGCGTGCAACTTCCCTTCCCAGCATGACATCACATTCGCATTAGCACCAGGCCTCCTACGAACGCAAACCTGTATCACGTAAAACCCCTAAATTCCCAACTTTGAGAAGCCATAAAATCTAATCCCATGTCCGATTTCAGAAATTTTGTCATTGTTGACATTGAAATGATAGCGGCAACAAATAGATTAAATAAAATTTTTTGTTTAGTTCCCCTTTAAGATATGGAGCTTTGGTTGCTGAAATGAACAAGGGAAGAACTTGAATGGATGGATAGAAAAGCTAGGAAATTTATGACAATGTATGAAACGCCTCACCCAAAGAGCGACGTTGCACGGTTGCATGTACCAAGGTGACAAGGAGGAAGGGGACTTATTAGTTGCGAAGGGTGTATAAAGAGTGAAGATAACAGCTTGGCTTGGTTTGTGAAACAAAGTAATGAACCAATGGTGAAAGTGGCAAGTATGAAAAAGACCGTCAAAACAGAGGAGATAGTAAGACCGGAAGAATTCAAAAGAATGCAGATTAACGCAAGTGAAGAAGCATGGAAAGAAAAAAGAATGCACGAACAATACATTAGAGACATGAATGAAAACATTGAAAACAGGGGATGGCTTTAAAATGGTGATTTGAAAGCTGGTACAGAAGCATTAATATGTGCTGCACAAGATCAGGCATTAAGACCAAACTATGTGAAACATCATATTGATAAAACGTTGGAGTCACCTCTGTGCAGGTTATGTGGTGAAAAAGAAGAAACTATCAACCACATTGCGAGCGAATGTAAGATGCTAGCCCAGCGAGAATGCGAGAGAAGGCATGATAACATTGCAAGAAATATACACTAGGAGTTGTGTGGCGAGTTTGACATCGACAGGGCAAGTAAGTGGTACGAACATCAACAGGAGGGTGTTTCATGAAAGGGAAATACCAAGATATTGTAGGATTTCAACATCCAGTGCGATCACAAAATTGAGGCCCGAAGACCGGACATTGTGGTGGTAAATGAAGATGCAAAGGAATGCAAGATCATTGATGTAGCAGTGCCGTTGGATTCTCGAGTAAGAACGAAAGAACGAGAAAAAATTGAAAAGTATGGAGACTTGAAAAGAGAGGTAGCAACCATGTGGGGTATGAAGAAAGTGACTGTCATTCCTGTTATTATTAGCGCATTGGGAGCAGTATCGAAAGAATTTGATAAATGGATAGAGAAGATTGGGATTAATTTGAGAACTGGACATGTGCAAAAAACAGCATTATTAGGCACAACGAGAATATTGAGGAAGGTGTTAGAAACCTGAAGAAGCTGGAAATTGACATTGAGACCTTTAGTTGCTTGTTGCAACTTGCTTTCAAAGCATAAGCTGGAACACATCTAACCCGAGAATGTACAATCGAATAATAATAATAGTCATAATGATAATAACAATAATAATAATAATAATAGTAATAATAATAATACAAACAGAGGAAACAATGGAGAAGGAAGAATTCAATAGAAGATTGGCAGAAGAACTGAAACAAACATGGACAGGAAAGGCAATGCATATGCATGGGTAATTTGTTAGAGAGATGCCAGAAAAGGTAGACAGGATTAAAACTTGGGAATGGCTTTCAAGGAGTGAGTTGAAGGTTGGAACGGAAGCTCTTTTATGTGCTGCACAAGAGCAAGCAATAAGGACCAACTACGTGAAGCACTATATAGATAAGAGCAGCGACAGTCCGCTGTGTAGAATGTGTGGTAAACGAGGTGAAAGCATACAACATATTGTTGCAGAGTGTGAGAAATTAGCCCAAAGGGATTACAAAAGGCGCCACGATAACGTGGCAAAGAAAGTACACTGGGATTTGTGTAGGAAACACGGACTTCAGCATTCCGATAAGTGATATGAACACACCCCAGAAGGTGTTGTTGAGAACGAGGCTGTGAAAATTCTGTGGGATATCAATGTACAATGTGATAACGTCATTCAGGCAAGGAGACCAGATGTTATAGTAATTCATAAGGAAAAGAAAGAGGCTTTGATAGTTGATATTGCTGTACCTGCGGATACGAGGATTGCAGAGAAAGAGTTAGAGAAGGTAGAAAAGTACCAAGATCTGAAAAGGGAAATAAAAAGTTTGTGGGAACTGCGATGTGCTAAAGTTGTTCCAGTAGTGATTGGTGCCCTCGGTAGCGTTACAAAAGATCTTGAATGTTGGATTGAAAAGATGGACATTGTGCCTGAGGTTGGAGTACTGCAGAAGACTGCAATGTTGGCGACGGCAAGAATACTGAGAAAAGTGCTAGAACTTTAAAGAAGAAGGACATCTGTTAGCCTTTAGTCATATGTTGTGACTCGCCTAACAGGAAGAAAGACGGCAATAAGACCAGCCAGTGCAGAAATGCTTAAAATCCCATAATAATAATAACAATAATAATAATAATAATAATGATAATGATAATAATAATAATGATAATAATGGGAAGAAAAAGGATGCATTGTCATTGATGTAGCCATTCCTGCTGACCAAAATATTGCAGACAAAGAATGGGAGAAGATCAGCAAATACAGTGAACTAAAGCTGGAAATAATGAGATTATGGAATGTTAAAGCAAAAGTGATTCCAATAGTGGTTGGGGCCCTTGGCTCCATTCCCAAAGAGTTAAAAGAACATTTGAAGAGTTTAGGATTACCAGGTGATATTCACTGCATCCAGAAGTCAGCCCTCCTTGGAACAGCTGGGATACTAAAAAAAGTATTGAGTGTCTGAGGCTGCTTGTTGCAGCTTGACATTTGATGAACCATTCCTCCAGACTATGAACTTTAGGAGTGAACTCGCAGATAATAATAATAATAAATTGTGATATGATTTGACTAACGAGAGCTAACTAAGATGTCTCAACGTCAAATGTTTGTCCAGCATACTCATAAAATCAAGTTTCATTCTGTCCGTGAATCCCTTTGCATCGGTTTCGCCATATCATGTTTCCACATATCATATTAGATACACTGCACCATTTCATCGTAGACTTTGCCTCCTCACTCGACAGTCCTAATCCTTTTAAGTTCTTTCTTACGTCTTCATGAACAGTTCCAAGCGATCCAAAGCACAATATTCTTATATTTGTCTTTATCCCATTCCGATTCAAAATGTTTTTCAATTGTTGGTACTTCCTAGCTTTACTTTCATATGACTCTGACATGTACAAATCAAAGCATACAGTTACTTCTATGATCTCGCATTCTTTTTCGTTAGACTTTTTCTCTAGCAAATCAGGCTTCCTGTTATTGATTTGCTGCAGTTCTGTTCGTAAATGTGGAAATGCTGTTTCTGCCATCCCGTTAACAAACTTGAGTGACGTTTCACTGTGACGACGAATCTTTTGATAAACGGCTTCCACTATCCTATCGTGTCGTTTTGAGTAAAGATCTTTAAATCTTTTGCAAGAGTTCATTAAATGGGTTATTGACTCTGTGTGATGGTTACACAACGAGCATCTCTTTTCATGATCTTTATTCGAAAAATTGATCAGCTGGTTGCAAGGTATTTGGTTCATTCTTGCTCGTAACACAAATTTTACTAAACTATCTGAGAGCTTCCATCCGTAGTATATTTGATGAGATATTTTCCGATCAATGGCATCCATTCCTATGAATTCCCCTTGAAACCTGAGTTCTGAGCAATTTGCTATATCATGTTTTTCAAATTCTCGCTCGATCTCTTACTTTAGATTTTTGTGACTAAGCTTTTTTCCATTAACAACAACTTTCGCTAATAATAATAATAATAATAATAATAACAACAACAATGATAATAATAATAATAATAATAATGATAATAATAATACTAATAAGTAGTGATCGAGGTGCCTTGCTTGTTGCAGATAACGGCAAAGAAAAACAAGACGATTTGTGCGAAAACTTTCGATATATCTTATATCTTCTTCAGTCCCTGATGAAAATTCTATAAATGGATTTAAGGTTAAAACATTTGTATGGGAATGTGGCGTGCGGTAAATATGGAATATGACATTCTCTTAAAACTATCGAGTATAGAATTCTAATAATGCGGCGTAATATTAAGGAATCATCAAAATTGAACATATAGGCCTGATAAACAATTACTTACAATTACCATAAAGAGAGAAATATAAACGTCCAAGTTCATTTGTCATGCTGTTCAGGCCAAATGGCTCACGTGAGCCCAATCGCGTCATCCAAAGATTTTCATGATGCTCGAGCACATCACGTCCTCCTTCTATTTTCTCTAAAACATGTACTTTGAGGTCGCGCTCGAACTTACAGTTCTTACTTCCATAAACATGCTTTGACAACTCTGTGCTCGTCGGGTCGTGTCCTGCATCATGTCGGTGTTTATTAAAACGTTGGCTCAGAGTGGTTGACGTAAAACCTACGTATATTTTTTGATGCTTAACGCATTTAGCCGCATATATGATGTTCTTCGACTGGCAAGAACCTCCAGATATATGACTTGTCCTGCCTTTGTCGCTGTTTGTTATGAAGTCTTTCTGACCCATGTGGCCGCAGAGTTTGCATGGGCGTCCTCGTTTCTTTGTGTTCTCTGGGGTACATCTAACACTTGGTCCCGTTGTTCGTAATTTTTTCTTTTGTGTTCTCACTAGAATTTAGCGAATGTTTGGATTCCTTCTGTATGAGACGATTGGTAGTTCTAGAAATGTTTCTTTCAATGTAGGATGGTGATTCACCATACACTCATAGTTTCTGTGTAGAATACGTGATAATCCTTTGAGCTTGGTATGCCACTTGCTGACCAATGGCACCCTTTCCTTCGATTTCCGTTTTATATCTGCCAATGGTTCAAGTAGCTCCTTTCTGTCTCTCTTTTCAACGTCCGTTGCTATTTGAACAAGTTTTGCTCAGAATAACCTCGGTTTATGTAAAATCGTATAAAGTCAGTAGCATGTCTTCGATAATCCTGGACTAAGGTACAAATTCTAAGAATTCTTATGAACTGTGACAATGGATTAGAGCGAATGGTATGATTTGGATGATCTGAATGTCTATGAAGGTAGGTATGGGTAGCCGTAGGTTTGCAGTATAGTTCAGTTGTTAGTTGACCATTATGTAATTTCACCTTTGTATCTAAAAACACTACACTCTCCTTGGAATATTCCGATGTAAATGTAATCTTTGATCTAAAGTTGTTTTCTCTTGCAAATGAGTTACAGTACGATAAAAAGTCGTCAAGACTTTTCATATCTCCAGTCCAAATAAAAAATATGTCGTCTATATAACGAATCCAAGACAATGGCCTTTTTCCATGATTTCTTTCATACCTGTCTAACATTTCCGTTTCGAATTTGGACATAAAAATATTTGCAAAGTTAACTGCCATTGGTGTTCCCATTGCAGTTCCCTTTAACTGATGATAGAATTTATCCATGAGGGTTAATGTGTTGCTTTTCAAAATGAAATTTATTATGTCTGAAATGCAATCTGATGGTATGGACTTATCTTTACGTTGTTCTAAGACTTGTTTGCATGCGTTTACCCCTTCCTCGTGGTCTATGTTGGGGTACAACGAGCAAACGTCCATCGTAACTAGGAAATATCCTTTATCTGAAAATGCGTTTATATCGTATATCAAGACTAACTCGTATATCAAGGACACTACAGACTTTATTAAACACATCGAAAAAATTGATAAAATACAACTAGGTGTGCCGGTATTGTTTTGAAGCTTTGATAATAATTTCGATATCTTCTTTTGTTTTATTTTACCAAATCGTTTTTCATGCTTTGCCTTGAAACCAGAAATACAGTTAATCAAGTATCTATGGCGGGAATCACAACTACAGCATTGGAACAGTTCTTTCCGAAGTCTGCATAAATCCAATTCTAACGAGTAATCATACCATTATCATGGATAAGATACATGGACGACATATTTTTCACATGGAAGGGAGATCTAGTCAGTTTGCAAAGCTTCCTTTCATACTGCAATACATTTGCTGAAGAGAAAGGCTACAAGTCACAGATCAAATTCACATCTAAATTTTCCAAAAAAGAGGTTGTTTTTCTAGATACAAAGGTAAAGATTCATGAACAACAATCACTGATCACAGAATTACACTGTAAACCAACAGCAACACACACTTACTTACACAGACTCTCCGATCATCCAGACCATACTATTAGATCCAACCCTCTCTCGCAGTTCATCAGAATTCGAAGAATTTGCACTCTGGTCGTTGATTACCGTAAACACGCATTGAACTTTATAAACTTTTATGTAAACAGAGGATATTCAAAAAGTAAACTCGTTAGGATAGCCAATGACGTAGAAAAGAAAAATCTAAGGAAATGAACCGAGGACTCCAGCATTTCTTCTATCAAATTAGAAATTAGTATACCTACCATGCACCTCGTCTTTTGTCGTCAAATCTTCGTTCCTTATTCTGCGAGCTTCAAATTTTCCAGTCTTGTGGTGCAATATTGAATGGATACGATGACATTCTTCTTTTTTTGATGTTGCTCTTCACAACGGCTGTACGCGTCAGAACTGCTGACGCCAGACCAAAAGATCGCGCCATTTGCAAAAACCTCGAGTGGACGACAGGAAGTGACGTCACAAAATCTCTGGAGTGTTGTCGGGCGTGACGTTTGTATTTTAGCATTTTGTTGTGATGTAATTTTGTTGTTGTTGCGCACAATACAAATATATACTAAAATGTTTAAACAATGATAAATCCATAATGACGGGTTTGTCCAAGAAGATTTTTTCCACAAAAGTAGGTGAATATGTCTACTTTGAGCTTGCAAAACATCAGTTTAGTCAAAGTCAAGCAACATGAAAAAAAGTAGTGAAATATCACCAAAAGCAAATTGTGTAATCAAAATATATTTGTGCATTTATGGCCATATCTGCTTAATTTAACACTATTTTCAGGCTATTTTCGTGTTTGCTACCTCACATTTGTATGGAAACCACACATGGATGACACAATTCTGAGGAGCTGATCAAAGGATAGCTAATTTTATGAAAAGTGTCAATTCAAAATGGCTGCTAATAAAGATCTGGGCCCAGAACAACTAATGGTAGAAACCTGAAATTTGGATATGCTGCTATTATCATCATACTTAAATCATAAACAAAAATCTGCAAAATCTGAGGGTATAGGGTTAATTTTTTTTTCTTTTTTGTCCCAGTTTGAAGTAGAATTACCCGGCCATGAAAACTTAACAAAGCTGATCCCAGCTATCTGAAATGCTAAAACGTCACCCTTTTATGATCTTTGTTTGTTTTTGCGCAAAGTATCATATTTCATATAAAATCTCTAGGTGCTCTGCCACCTTTTCTCTTGAAATCATTTCTATGTCATTTTTGCTTCACTTGCCATCAGAAAACATGCTTGGGAATATTGCATCAAATTTGATACAGAGAGGGGCCACCACAAATTGAAGCTAGGTAATCAAGGGCCCTTGAAAATCTTAATGGCAGTTTGAAGGGGTTATGCAAAATGTTTATTATTCCTAAAAATATCTTCCAGCACCCTACCCGACATTAATAAAGACTTGCCCGTCCCCTTACAGTAATCTTTCGTAAAATGATTGAGATTTGATTTCAGATTTCTTATCTGCTATTATTGTCATTCAATTGTTGTCATTCAATTCATATTGTTGTCAACATACTGTTTAGTCAGCAAACATTGTATAGATTTTCTTAATTGTTTCAGATATTACACTTTTCTATAATAAGAAATTTGGCTCAGGCAATACTAAATGTTTCTTGATTTAACATGAAATTTTGTTCATTTTAATACCAATAGTTTCTTAATTTGTTTCTTATTCTTTAAATGCACAAATTATCAATGTGGTCTATAACACTGGTGCAAATATTCTTCTTGGTATTCAAAGCCACCTCTTCAACGGTGGCATTTTACTGCACACAAAAAAGAAGAAAATTATCTTAATGAAGACAAAACTGTTTCTGCAATGTTGAGCTCCTTGAAAAACTGTACAGCTTATCTATTCTTCTCGTTCATTCATATTCCTCTTTCCATTGAGCACTCCATTCATCATTCAATTTCATCATTCTGTCTTGCAGTTTCATCCCTTCATTTCACCCTAATCACTACATTCTTCAATTTCATATCATCAGTCCATCCTATTACACCTCTCTGGCCACAATTCCTACGCTTTTACCATCTTTATTTAACAGTCTTATCTTCACTTTAAGTTTCAGGAAGTCATTCACTTCATGTTAAGTTTCAGGCAGTCCTTCATAAGAGACAGGGGGCTAAGGGGGCTGCAGCCCTCGCAGCTTTGGAAAGTTTGCAAAATCAGCCATAATCGGGCAGAAAATCAGCCTAAAGTTGGGCAAAATGTTCGTAAACAATGGATCTTTTATCGGGCAGCCCCCCGTAAAGTTTATTTTCCGCTACGCTTATGCCTAAGATTACAATTGTTTCGTTCCAATTTTCAAAACACAGAGCGTTTCACAGCTTTGACAGTCATTCCAACGTTTCTCCATTTTCATGTGATTTTTGTGTTGCATCTTTTGCTTGCCTTGACCTACTTTGATTTCTGTCTTTACCAAGTCTAGATTGTCTGCCTCTTTAAAACAGCAAAAATAAATTGAATTCCATAGCATCACCACGGGTGCTAGACCTGACAAGAAAGTTCATGAACATAGGGTTCTCAGAAATGAACTTTGTCATAGGTACAGTCTTTGGAAGACTTGAAAATCCTTGGAACCAAAAGACCTAATCGTTACCAAAACATGAATTAGATGTGAATAAAAGGTATAAAGAAGTCTCGAAAATTCGAAGAAACTATACCTTGTTGAGAATGCTAATGCAGCAGGCTTACGAAATGTTGGTCAAGAACTGGCCTACTACAAAATGCAAGCAAGTTGGGGTTCAGGTCGAGAATACTATTTCCTAAACAAGCAGAAGGGCAAGTTTGTATAAAAGTATTTCTTGCTGCCTTTAGGCCTATTCCATGTGCCCGATGTCATAACAACGGTAGGTACGTCATTCATTTTCATTTCATTTAATCTTACTTAAGCACAACATCCATTCAGTTAAATGCGATACCAAAGAAAATAAAGTACAATTAATAGTTTACAATATAAGCTCAAACTATGTTTCCCCCGCTCCCTCCCCCTGTGTACTGTTCTTCCATGGATTCGTGCAAACCTTTTTTCTATCAGCTCAAAAGGTGAGATTTCAGATCTTTTTTGAATCGCACAACGGATTCGGTGTCTCGGATGAGCTGTGGGATACTATTCCACGCTTTTGGACCAGTGTACAAAAAACTTTTTTTCGTATGTTCTAATTTTAGTTTTTGCACATTGAGATCCTTCATGTTCCTTGTGTTATATTTTGATAAGGCAGACCTCTCTATGAACTTATTTTGTAGGCCTTCAGGACAAAGCTGATTGACAATCTTGAAAGTCATGACCGCTCGGTCAAATGTCATTAGTTGATTTACATTAAGGATGTTCTTATTGTAATCGTCTTTTATCTTGGAAGATTCTATCAGATCGAAAGCTCTGTCCTGATATCTTCGTAGAGTGCTAAGCTTAGTACTGGAGAGGGCGCCCCAGACCACGTTTGCATACCTTAGATGGCTCTCAACAAGTGCTTGATACACATTAAGTAGCTGAGATTGTGGTAAGATGTTTTTCAGTTTCCTGAGAGATGCCAGACCACCCGCTACTTTCCCTTTGACAGATCTGTGCTGTTCGTTCCAGCTTAGCTTGTCGTCAACAGTAAGTCCTGGGTACTTCGTTTTATGAACCTGCTTTATTCTAATATTATCTAGATAAAACGGTTGTAGCTCTGGTAATTTGCTTTGCCTTCGAGGGTGATCAATAACATGAGCTCGGTTTTGTCGGGGTGTATGCTTGGCTTATGCATTCTCATCCACTCAGAAATGTTTTTCAATTCAGCCTGGAAGTTCCTCGTCACATCATTCAGTTCATTCGACGAGAATGAAACTCCTGTATCATCTGCATAGAGATTAGCCTTGGAGAATTTTAGGCAAGATTCAAAGTCATTAAGGTACAAGATGAATAATAATGGGCCTAGATAGGATCCCTGTGGTATCCCACGTGTGACTTGTCGGGAACTCGACTTGTGGCCATTTAATGCACAATATTGTTGACGGCAACAAAGATAAGATCGAAACCATTCTAGCTCTAAACCATCAATCCCATATACTTTCAGCTTTCCGATAAGTATTTCATGATCTACTGTATCAAAAGTTTTTGAGGTCGAGAAACAGCGCAAAGTTGACATCATTTTTGTCCATGTTCTCATACCAGTAATCTGAAACACTTATCAGAGAGGTGATGGTTGAATGCAGTTTACGATAGGCAAGTTGACTCATTGTCAGTTTCCTATTAAAAGAAGGAAATCGGATAACTGATCGTGCACATTTTTTCGAATAATTTTGCAAAAACTAAGAGAACAGAAATTGGCCTGTACTTATTTTCTCATTACGAGCTCCAGTTTTGAAAATTGGTGTTATTTTTGCAAGTTTCCAAACGTCTGGAGCGATTCCCTTAGCCAAAGAAGCGTTGAATATCATCGCCAAAGGCTTGGCAATAAATTTCGCAGCGTCTTTGACAAGATTCATTGGGACACCATCAGGACCAGGTGCCTTGCCACTCTTTAGCATCTTCAAGGACCTAAGCATTGATTCCTCGTTCATCAGTTTTAACGAAAATTTTTGGTTAGAATCAGTGGGGTACGGATACTTAATCGGAACATCATCAGGCTTCACCTCTAGTTTACTTGCAAGTTTTGGGTCTATACTGACGAAGTGTCCGTTAAGCTTTTTTGCTATCTGGTTTTGCCCTTTCACGATCGTGTCCCCATCTTTTAGTTCAGAAATTGCTGTGGTACCCGAGGTCTTGTGCAGTATTTTATCAATAGTTTTCCACATTTTTTTGGGTCATTTTTGTTTTTGCGACAAGTTCCTGGTAATGATTCGTCACTGAAAGACGAATGCTATTAGTTATCTATTGCGGAGAATCTATTATTTCGGCCATAGGTTTGGGTCTTTTGAAGCCATTTTTTTCATTCTATCACGTTCTTCCATACTCTTTTTAATATCAGAGGTAATCCACGGAGAGTACTCGTTTCTTACCTTCCTTTCTTAAGAGGAGCATGAAAATTAAGTAGGTGCTCAAAGATTTGATGAAATGTCCTGGCCATCTTGCTCGGATTGTCACTCTTATATTCTAAGGTAGAAGCCCAGTCTATCATTTGTAGGTCCTTTAGGGAATCCTCCTTACAATAGTTTCTAAGAGCACGGTACTCAATCGTTTTTGGGCTATTTCTTTTGAGCCTCCATGCATTTACCTTACGTACAGCATAGATCATATAATGGTCTACCATTCCCAACTGCACGACACCGGACTTTACAACATAATTTGCTCCATTGGTAGAAAAATGGTCTATAAGTGATTTACTGGTACGTCAACCGATTCGTAGGCCAGATAATCTTTTGAAAGAGGCGATATGAACAAAACCCAATGCTTCTTTGTGGGTAAAATTTCAGTAAGGTGAAATAACGAAACACAGCTAGGCTGAGTTTGCTCTCAACTCTGTGGGAGACTCATTTTGGCAAGTCAATAAACCTGCAACGCGTAGCCAACTTTCTCGGGACTTTCTCCCTATTTCAGATAAAGTTAAAGAAACAATTGTAGATGCCAGTGAAATGCATCTTCCTACTCATCAATCATACTTTGTCAATTCGGGTGAAATAAATTCATTAAAGCTTACCTTCTTCGCGATATTCTTTCCTTTCTTTCATTCAAACCTTCGCTGCAGCAACGAAACTTCAAATTCAACCGTGTTCAAGAGAAGAAGATAACGCAAATACATTCCATTTTCGAGCACTTTGCGTTAGTCACGTGATATTTTCAGTCGTAAGGGTACTCTTGAGAACCTTTTCCGGCCTCAAGTACCCTAGGATATTCCAGAATACCCTCAAAGTACCCTGGGGTATTCCAGAGTACCCTCAAAGTACCTTACAGGGTACTCTAGATTACCTAAGGGTACTCTAGGTGCTGAAGTACCCTAGGGTACTATGTAGTACCCCTGAAAACCACCTTTTTTCTGTGAATGTAGGCAGTGTAATGGCAGAGGTGTTGGCTGGCTGACTTCGTGCAAAATTGCACGTAGTGGTGAGGTGGAATTCCCCATCGAGCTATCCTGGATTCAGCAACGTAAGCAAATCCTTGGAGGGTCACTGGCTTACACTCCTAGCCTTCTGATTCGGGTTGTATAAGTTCTTGTCACGCAGAGCTTTCACTCCCTTTCTAGTCAGTCCAAATCCAAAAAAGAAAAAAGGGAGGAGGAAACTTTGGACCACTTGAAGGAATTTTGTGCACGAAAATCATTCCTTGTTTCGAAACCACTTTGTTCTTATGCAAAAACGTCTTTTTATTTCAATAGGATTTTAAAATGATTATTTTTCTTTTATTTGTCTGGGTTTTAGAAATACATTTTTATGCAAATTTTAGGCTTAGAGTATAAATTCTTGGCTGTATGGATTTGTAAATACACTGAAGAAGACTTTACATCGAAGCGTCTGACATAGAACAGTTGTGAGTTTTTTTAATTTTCTTTCTGTTTTATCTTGGTGATGGTTTGAGTTTGATACTTTCTAATATGCTTTGACTAGCGAGAGCCACAAAATTAATGTCTCTGCATCAAATGTTTGTCTGGTAAATTTTCAATGCTCACTGTTCCTTTCTTCGTGTACTAACTTGCATCTCTCCCGCTAAATGATGTTTCCGCCCATCATATTTGAGACTCCGCACCATTTCATCGTTGATTTTGCTTCTTCATGTGAAAGTCCTGATTTTTTCAAACATGTTCTTACTTCCTTGTGCACTGAGCCAAGTGATCCAAAACATAGCACATTGATGTTTGCCTTAATCCCATTTGTTTCCAGTAGTTTGATTAGCTCTTTGTACTTCTCTGCTTTCCTGAATACGATCAGGGGCGGACTGGCTCGAAAAATTAGGGCCCTGGCGATTTCGTTGAGAAAGGGCCCCCAAACTCAAAGTAGGTTTGCGGGTATTTCTGAACAATGTTCATGGCTACACTACTTAGTTAACACTAAAGCTAAATGGTCAGAAGCCTAGAAAGTTTTTTCGACGTCTTTGAAAATTTATCAATCACTGCATCATTTGGTTTTTCATCCAGTATTCTTCTCTCTATGCTTAGGAGCATGAAAGCTTAAAGCTTTTTAGCCGATTTTTCCTCGTGGCCCATAGCTGGAAACCTTCAAAGTCTGCAAGGATTTATTCAAAGGATTTATAATAAAGAATATTCAAGTATTTATTCAAACCTTCAAAGGATTTATCTGCAAGTGGCTTGAGAAACTGAAGGGAAGTAGCGACACACGACTACGGGAAACACAGAGACAAACTTAAGCAAATTTTGATACACGTGTGCCTAAATTGATTTCGCACGCTACCCAAGAAGCTCGCAGGGAGATGGCTGAAAGTTGCAAACTAGAGAATGAGATCATCAAGGCTATACCTGAAATAAGGGAGAAAGGTCATAAAAAGCCAACTACTGATACCATCACCAAGAGACTTGAACAGAAAAACAGCAGTCACAAGGCATGTGAAATAAAAGTAGCTGTTGAACGGCTCATCAAGCGTGGGCAGGTAGAAAATCGAGGAAAAAATGGAGAAGAATCCCTTTATGTGGTGACTCCTGACATCATGCAAGTGCCCAAACCATCTCAATGTGCCAATACTAAGTGTACCCCTTATGAAGAATTTATTTTGCTTCAGAAACAAGTGGAAACCCTGCAAAAGGCATATAGGAGTAACCATGGAAACGACACAACCAAGCAATTTGAAAAGAAAAAAGAATTGAAAGAAGAGATATCGTTATTGAAGAAAGAAAATGAATCGCTGAAAAAATGAAATTAGAAGAAAAGATCTTTTGATCAATTGTATGGAGAAAACGGAGGAACCACAGATCCGCGAATTCCAATTCCCAGCGAGAAAGAAAGTAGCAAAGATTGACTCTTCGATTTGCCCATGGAACTAAATTTCAACGAATAACAACAGGTTTGCATCCATAGCCCCACCAATTGAAGATATGTCTCAGACAACGGAATTTCCAAAACGAGACAATGCAGTTCATCCAAAGGAAAATGCAGCGAAAAGTGCAACTGGGTTAAGCAAAATCACAACATCAGCAAATCACCACGAACCCACTCAAAGTTGCATTGATAAACGGAAGAAAATGAGATCCTGGATGAGGCCACCAGTGCACAATTCAACAGAAATCATAGGAAACTCAATGGTAAAGCACATTCAAGGCTACAAGATGAGTGAAGCAACGAATGGCCAGGAAAAGATCTTTGTTAGGGCGTTTCATGGGGCAAAACTGGATGACATGAATAGTTATTCTGTGCCAACAACGAAGAAAAACCCAAAAAGAATCGTATTACACTGCGGTACCAACGATGTAAGCAGTGGCACAGGACCAAATGAAGTTGCCCAAGAAATTGTGGATTTAGCAACGAATCTCAAAAGCCATGAAAATGAGATATTGGTATCAAGTTTAGTTGCTAGAGGAGATAGATGGAACGAACATGTAAGTCAAGTGAATAATATTTTGAAGGCTAGGTGTCATAGAGAAGGATTTCCATTTATCGATAACTCCAATATAGATCCAGCTTATCACTTAAATCGTAGTAACTTACATTTAAATTCTGAAGGAACACGCATGCCCGCTAATAATTTTTTGAAAGCTCTAGGTCATTATTGACTATCAAATAGAGAAGGAGGAGAGCAGATTCCAAATAATGTAAATAAAGTAGGTAATAATTCAGCAAATATGGGGCCAGGTATCTCAGGGGTAGAAACGTCAACGCCGGATACCTCCGCAGATAGAGCCTTAGATGCAGAGTCCTCGTTGAAATTGTTGAGATTAAGAAAAATGGATAGTGTGATAGTTGGATATCTTAATATAAATTCAGTTAGAAATAAATTTGATACGCTCAGGGAGATTGCTTCACAAAATCTAGACATAGTTATAATTGCTGAGACAAAGATTGCGGTGGCTTACTGGCGGTGGCTTACTGGTTTATGTAAGAAGTGATATACCTTCACATCGGTTACATTCTTTCAAATTTTCCGATGGCATCAAATGCATTAGTTTCGAAATAAATTTAAGGAAAAAGAAATGGGTACTGTTTAGTGTTTATCGGCCACCAACGCAGTCGCAAGATTACTTACTTGAAAACTTAGGTCGTGCACTCGACCACTACAGTGAAAATTACGAAAACTTTATGTTTATAGGAGATTTTAATATGACTGAAACTGAGGAACAGTTTAAAAACTTTCTGGACTTATATAGTCTTAAAAATCTCGTGCATGAGTCAACGTGTTAAAAATCTGAGACAGCAAGATGCATAGATCTTGTGCTGATAAACCGAAACAGGAGCGTAAAGCAAACTACGACAGTGGAAACTGGCTTGTCAGATTTCCATAAAATGGTTGTTACTGTCCTGAAAACCACTTTCCCCAAGCAAGGACCAACTGTAATTAACTATAGAAACTACAAAAATTTTAACGAACTTGCTTTTAAGAATGATCTCCGAGAGGAATTAAGGAGAATAGAACCATCAGATTTGAGTTACAGTTCATTCGAAACTATTTTTGATAAAGTTCTAGACAAACATGCTCCAGTTAAAAAGAAATATGTGCGGGCAAATGAAAAACCATTTATGACTCGTGTTCTACGCAAAGCGGTCATGTTGCGCTCCAGACTGCGTAATAGATATGATAAAAATCGAACTGTGGAGAATTGGAACAAATTTTGAAAACAACGAAATTCCTGTGTTAAGTTATTTCGAAGGGAAAAAAGAAATTATTACAACCTTCTAACCAAGCTCAGGATTGAATTTAGTGCATTAAATGGGCATAGATTTAAACATAACTTCGCCTGCTTAAGTCCAATGTGTGTCTTCGGCACTGGTACAGAGGACAATGAACATTTTCTCCTGCACTGCCCTCTATACAGCATATTGCGCCAAGATCTCTTTGACCAGCTCTCAGATATTGATGGTTTCAATGTTGCCGATGTTAATCCGAAAGAACTTAGTTCTTTACTCTCGTTTAGTGATCAAAATTTGGGTACAGTTGCAAACAGAATCATATTAGAAGCAACCATCTCCTTCGTAAAAGCCTCGGCAAGGTTAAATTAATGTCGAAATGTAGCAGCAGCACCCCCTTTTTCGTTCTATTTAATTTTTGTTCTCGTTGAATTAATTTGCAGTTGAAATGTAAGTGGCATTCATGGTGAGGACCCGGTGACCTCGTGTCTTTCCTCGCCATGAATGTTACTGTTAATGTAGCTGTATTTTTGTATTTTTGTAGTAATTGTAGTTTTTTTTAAATTGATATAAAAAAATTATTACAACATCCTAGACATCTCACTTGTCGCTGACAATAATAAGTTCTGGAAGACTGTGAAGCCTTTTTTCTCTGACAAATTGCAATCTAAGAGCAAAATAGTTTTGATTGAAGATGAAACCATCATTTCCAACGATGTAGAGGTAGCAGAAACTATGAATGAATTTTTCATCACTGCAACGGATTCCCTTGGCATAAATGAAAAATCTAATTACGAAAATACTACTGAAGGAATCATACATCCTGTTGATAAAGCTATACACAAATTTTCAAATCACCCCAGCATTCTAAAAATTAAAGATCACTATCAAAATGCTGATTCCTTTAATTTTCAGACAGTTACTCCTGATGCTGTGGACAGAGAAGTTAGGAACCTAAATCCTAAGAAAGCTACAACACACAAAAATATTCCTCCTAAAATTCTTAAATCCAATTCTGATGTATGTGTAGAACCATTGACGAAAATATTTAAAGACTGCATAGAAAATTCATCCTTTCCTGATGAACTAAAGTGCGCGGATGTCACATCTCTTCCCAAGAATGGACTAACCAACTCTAGGACTAGCTTTAGGCCAATTAGCGCTCTGCCTACGGTCTCAAAGCTTTTTGAACGATTAATGGACTAGCAGGTAGTTTCTTATATTACACCCTTCTTATCGTCACTTCTTTGTGGATTTCGAAAAGGTTACAGTGTCCAGCATGCTCTCGTAAGGCTCTTAGAAAAATTCAAAATTAGTCTTGTTGAAGGCGGAAAAGCAGGGGCTGTATTGATGGATCTCTCCAAGGCATTTGACTGTATCAGACATGATCTTTTAATTGCAAAATTGCATGCCTACGGTTTCTCTCGTGAAGCATTAACTCTAATCAATGATTACCTCACAAATAGGCAACAAAGAGTCAAAGTAAATGGGTCATTCAGTTCTTGTTTTGTTTGTTTGTCACCTTATTTTAAATCGATTATTTTATTCTAGCTTTCTACATATATACAATATATACATAGTAAACTAATTCAAATCGATAAATATATAAATAAAATATATGTGTATAAAGGAAAGATTAGGTTTCTGTCACATGCTGACAAGCATTGCATTTGCAGTTTGGGCCATCCCACTTTTTTATCATGTGTTTAAAACTATTCAAATTTTCGGCGAATTTTATTTCATTGGGCAGTCCATTCCATATTTGAGGTCCCAGAGATCGCAGGCTATTTGAGCCAAAGGTGACTTGATTTGGTCTGTAATGCTGTAAATCATTTGGATTTCGTGATGAGTAAATGGAAGATTTTATTTTGAAAATTTCATGCATGAAAGATGGGTTTATATTTTTCAGTGTCTTAAAAACCTCTATACAAAGAACTCTCATACGAGAAACATGCATAGTGTACCTTTCATACTTCAAAAGTAAGTCGCCATAAGAGGAAAGGTGATCATTGTATAAAAATCTAACGGCACGTTCTTGAATCTTTTCAATGTTTTGTAAAGCCTTAGCTGATGAGAAGTACCACACAAGAGGGAAATAGTCAAAATTTGAAAAAACAAAACTCTGGACAAGGATTTTCCTTTCTTTAAAACCAATAAAGTGTTTGAGTCTTTTTAAGACATTGAGTTGAGAGGCAGCATTTCTGCAAAGTTCAGAGATATGCTGTTCAAAATTTAGCCTATAATCTAGCTGAATACCCAGCAATTTAACAGTTGCTGCTGATTTGATCATTTTGCCTTGGATGTTAAAATTCTTCCCACTAGTATTTGTTTGATCCTTTCTAATGAGGAGTGCATGAAATTTTTCTGGATTGGCTATCATTTGATTTTGTTTTAGCCAGGTTAAAGCAACTCCAGCTTCTTCTTCCAGTACTTCGATCAAATTTGATAGGGTCTCTGAAAAATAAGCTAGAGTGTTATCGTCAGCGTAATTATGTAATGTTGCTCGGTTAATGAATAAAAACAGATCGTTTATGTAAATATTGAAAAGAACGGGACCCAAAACAGAACCTTGAGGTACCCCTGATAAAATTGTTTGGAAAGAGCTATATGTATTATTGATTCTAACAGACTGTTTCCGCTGTTTCAAGTAGGAGTAGATAAGGACCAGGGCATTTTCATCAAAATCATAGGCATGCAGTTTGGCTATAAGTAAATCGTGTGGAATACAATCGAAAGCTTTCGATAAACCCATAAGGATAGCTCCCATGATATTATCATTATCGAGTTTAATCTTCCAATCTTCTATCATTCTTATCAAGACATGTTGTGTGCCATATGCTTTTCCATAAGCAGCTATGAAAAGTGAAAGGGTTTCATCTAAGTACGGGACCAGTTGGTTTTCAAAATCTTTTCATAGATTTTGGAGAATATATTTTCCATTGTCTGGGAACCTATAGTTTCGTATGCTGCTGTTAATGGCATCTGTTAAAGGGGCTGCAAGCTCGTCTGCAGCCAACAGCACAAGTTTTGGTGGTATTTGATCTTCCCCCGTTGATTTCCTACCGTCCAAGGACCTTAGTTGTTCCCTAACTTGACAAACTTGTACCTCATGAAAGGAAAATGAATTGAAATTGTTTTCAGGATTTTGAATGATTGCTAGAATACTTGGATGGTTTTTGTATTTTTCAAGAATCAGCCTAATGATTTGCCGATAATCATCGGTTGCAACAGTATCTGCAATGTTGCAAGGTTTTACACCGCTAGACTTTTCTACTATGTTGATGTAATGATCGTTAAATATTTCGGTTAGTTGCTGGTCGTCAGTTACAATTTCATTATTTTTAACTAAAGAAATATCACTACCAGCTAAGCCTCCTTGGAGAGAAAAGGCTTGACAAGGTTCCAGAAAGCTTGAGTCGATACAAGTCCATTTTCTGTTGCTTGCTGCTGTTTAATTGCCTTTTTTCTCAATGAAACACGTTTATTTCTTTGTCGTTTAAATTTTAATTCATTTTCTTTCGTAGGATTTTTCTTGTATCTCTTTTGTAGCCTCGTTCTGGTATAACTTCCCTTCTTTAATTTCCTGGTCATGAAAGGAGCAGTGTTTCCTTGTAGCACTTTTGTTTTTAGGGGGGCATGTTTGTCAACCAATTTTCGAAAAGTACAGACAAGATCATTATAAGCTTGATCCGGATCGTCAGGAGCACCAAAATTCGCCAGCTTTAGATCTGACAAAAATTTTCGGTGTCAAACTTTTTGTTGCTGCGATACTTGATTACCTTAGGCTTAAGCCTAGGGAGATGAGATTTCATAACCGTTATGACAAGACTATGGTGGTCACTTAAGCCAGTTTCAAACACAGAAGTTTTTTGGAATGATCTCGGCCGATTTGTAAGGATAACATCAATGGAAGAACTGTTGTTCTTGGTGAAACATGTTTTAGCAGTCACCAAATTTGATAGCCCAAAGACATCACAAAAGGACACTAGTTTAGAGTGCCCAGTGTCCTGCCGGTTTAGGGTATCAATGTTGATATCCCCCATTACAATTACGTTGTCGTATTTGTCTAAAGCAGAGTTTAAGGTAGTTGAGAGATCGTTAAAGAATGAATCAATGTTTTTTTATTCAGGGGGCCGGTAAATACAGTAGACAATCCATTTCTTTTTGCTTACTATTAGTTCGGAACAAAGGAGTTCAAGAGAAGGAGTCTCTAATACTGGGACACGGTTACACGCTACACCTTTCCTGACATACAGCATAATACCCCCACCGAATTCGTTCCTATCACGACGCATCGGTTTTTGATAATTATTCACAAGAAAAGTCTCAGCTTTGAAATCGGAATTTATTTTGGTTTCCTCTATAACCAAAACATCAGGTAGGCATCTTTCCATAAGCATCCTCAAGTCAATAATCTTATTTCTAAGACTATTAATATTCAAGAAACCTATGAGTGGGTGGTTATGATATTCTTTCCTGAGACCAAAGAGTTTGTCAATGTCACAAGAATCATCAGATTCTGAGAAAATATCTGTTGAAGTAGGAGGTGGGGCCGATGATTCAAAGAGGGGTAGGCTATGCTCTACCGAGGGCAAAGAGCTAACTGGGGTGTTCACGATGTGAGGTGGAGGTGAGTATCGAAACATTTCTTGTGATGAGTTTTCAATGTAAGAAACAGGGATCGATGTAATATTTTCACAGCTCTTTTCTAAGGAGTCTGGTGAAATTTCAGGGCCTGCCAGGCATGTTAACGTGTCACTAGGTGTGCCTGCATTACTAGCTTGGTTATGTGCATTGCTAATGTTAAATCTATAATATCCTAAATCTATCAGTCATACACCGTTAAGAAAATTAATCAAGTTTCCGGTTAAAACATTATTTCCTTGGAAGTTTAGATGAAGTCCCCATTTATCTAGGTGTCTGCTTTCAATGTTATCATGCTCAATGAAACTTATATTACTTCTTGAGAGGCCCACTTTAACTAAGTCATTTACCTTTCTTCGTTTCACCTCGAGTTCATGCGAATCTGTCCATTTTATGATACTTGAAACAGCGACGTCTCTCAACTTTTTCTTCGTTTCAGTGGCTAGATCAATCAGCTTGTTTGCTGTTTCTTCAGGGCTCTCTGATCTCAAGTTGTTTGTTCCACATAAGATTATTATTCCATCTGGCTTGTCGACTATCGCTGGCTTGATGTAAGATTTCATTTGGTCGATTGTAGCGCCAGGGAAAGTTTTGATTGATGTTTTGGCAAGCGAGACCTCAGCATTGATGTCTTGTCTCCTGATCTTTTTAACCATGGAATCACCCAGAATTGATAAAACAGATTTTCTTGGTCTCCTTACGTCTTCAGAAGTTATTTTGCTATTTGCTGCCCAGCAATTTTCCCAATCTTCATCACGTTTGTCCAGTGCAGTCGCCTTATTTTGTCTCATGCTCCTACTACTCGTTGTCTGCGGAAACCCCTGAGATTTTACAGCAGCTGAGTACTCTCTGTCACTTGGGACTTGCGTAGACTCTCTTTCTGTTGTTAGATTTTCTAAGCAGCTAAATCTGTTTGTGGTATCTAGAGGTTTGGAAAGAGGAAACTCCATTCCTTTCACATTTGTTCCCCAGGAGCCCTTTCTCTGAACTTTGGACTTTGGACTTTGGACTCTCCATTCACCATCTGCTACATTATTTGTATGCCTCGACTTCGTTTCGTTTGAATTGAACTGAGGCCGTTGGACTGTTGAACTTTTTTTTGAAACATTATGGTGTGGAACTTTGTCTTGGAGATTTGACATTGGGTCACGTGGTCTACAAGCGACCTCTCCCATGCTGTGTGACTCTTTCAACTTTTTGTTTTCAAATTTTAGGCCTATATTCTCATCACGCAGTGATTTGTTGTCCTGTTCTAGTTGACTTATTCTTGCAAAAAATATGTTAAAATTAACTGGGATTATTTCTTCGTTTCTTTGGGGAATTTCTTTACTTTTTTTGGTAATTTCATCCACGCGCCCCTCAATTTTTGTTAATCGTTCTAGAATGCATGCAAGAGTTTCTTGACTTGTTGAGTTTTCTTTGTTTTGATCATTTTTTTGAGGATCCATTTTTATATTATTAAAACAGCTCCCAGGCAAACTTTCCATTTTCCAAATACCACCAAAATGAGCTTCGGCTTCATCTGAAATAGAAGAAACACTATCTTGTTCATCACGCGATAAATTCCCTTCATTTCCTTCATGCATGGAGGCAATTTCCAAGATTTCATCTCGATATTTCTTGACCTTTTCTTCATCTGCTGATATCCTACTTTTTGAAACTTCGAGTTCATCATTAGATTCAGACTGTATTCTTAGTGATTCCCTTTTAGCATAAGGTACATCCTTTATTTTCCCACATTTCAAGATATAATCCAAAGACATCTGAACCACGTCTTGGCTTAGGCCATGCATCTTTTCGAGAGTTTGCAAATTTTACTGCAGTCAGCCCGTTGATTCTTCTCGCGTATCTTTGTTATTTCCGTTTTAATCAAATTCACCAAATCATCCCCTCCTAATATGATTCCACTTTCTGTTTCATATTCGTCAATTTCTGTTGCTGTGGCCATTTCAAAATCTTCCTCACACATACGTCCTCACTCCAACGACAGTATACTTAGAAACATTTAAAATGGCGAAATGGGTCACGAGCAAAATTTGACTAAGCCATTTGATCCTAACACGGATCCTACCATCTTGGAAAAGCGTCACACGTGGTGTTCCTCAGGGGTCAGTACCAGGGCCTCTGCTATTCTACATCTACATAAATGATCTTTTACTCTTTATCCAAAACTCGGATATATGTAATTATGAAGATGATACTACAATCTATGCCTGCGATAAGAACCTGGACAATATTTCTCATAGGCTTGAAACTGACTGTAGTGTAGCCTTAGAATGGTTTGCCGACAACTTTATGAAATTGAATGCAGATAAATGCATCTTTTGGCTCTCTGGCAGAGGTGTGATGATCCTGTTACTGTTAGGATTGGAAATGCTGATATTGTAAATAGCTCTGAAGAGAAGGTACTTGGAAGTCAAATTGATAGCAGACTTCCCGTCGATAATCATGTTTCCAAATTGTGCCAAAAGGCTAGCAATAAACTGTATGCACTCGCTCGCATATCACCATATATGGATCAGAGCAAACTAAGAGCCCTCATGAGGGCATTCATTACCAGTCAGTTTCAATACTGTCCTTTAATTTGGATGTTTCACAGCAGACAGCTCAACCAAAAAATTTACAAAATACAGGAAAGGGCATTAAGAATTACTTGCAAGGATACTGAATCTATCTTTAGTGAGCTATTACAGAAGGACAGTGCAGTTACTATTCATACAAAGAATTTGCAAATACTTATGACTGAGATGAGCAAAACTAGAAATGATCTGAACCCTTCATTTATGCAGGAAATATTCTGTGCTAATAAAACTTACTACAATTTGCGTAACAATAATGATTTTTTTCTACCAAGAGTGAGATCTGTCAATAACGGGACAGAAAGCGTCCGATTCAAAGGTCCACAGCTATGGCAAATGTTACCACCAACGATACGAAATTCACAATCCCTTTGCCAGTTTAAAACAAAGATACAAAGATGGAATGGAGAAAATTGTCCATGCAAATTATGCCGTGTATTCATTCCGAACTTGGGCTTTTTGTAATACATATTTTTAGACATTGATTTTATACTGTACAAATTTTGATGACTTGTAAATAGTTTATCCACTATTTTTCTTATGTAATATTTGTATTTTGTATTTTTAACGTTGGAATTAATTAGCTTATTGCTTTTAGCTATATTTTTACTGTAATCCAACGATAAAGAAATTGACATTGATAATAATAAATAATGCTCTTGGCCCAACATGCTTCTTAGCCTACTCTTTATTATCTTCAAGAGGGAGAAGCTTCTTTCACATTCAACCTGAGTAACTGCTAATGTCATCAAGTGCTTATATAAGCAGTAAAGCTCCGAGTAGGCTGTGATGTGCAGACCAAATTGGTACAAAACTGTAAAAACGCACGAGAAGCAGGTTTTGCAAGAATTCCTGTAGCAGCGACCATCTCTATCTTCTGTCACTTGTTCATTTATATCTATATCGGGATCTTTTTTCGATCTGGTTGGTTCAAAACTTGAAACTCCATTGCCGTCATGCTGGTAAATTTCACCGTCTGATGTTTCTTCATCCTCAGAATATTCGCCAAGAGCAGCTCTTTCATATTCATCAGGCAGTGTCATTGCAAGTCTTGGGAACGCATCAAAAAAACTAAACAACTTCTCTTTCGATGTTTAAGCTAGAGATGCTGCAAAGTTTTGATAGTAAATTCTTAGGGACTTCCTTGTTTCTAAATTCAGCAAATCTCCTTGGGTCGAGAAAAACAAAATCTTGGTAGAGATCACCCTGTTGTAGAAATCTTCGACGAATGCTTCTCACACCCTCATCCATAACTGCACAGAATACTTCTATTCTATATTGCTCAAGAGGAGATGAAATTACTTCTTCATCTCTTTCTTCGTCTGCACGTGTTTTTCTTCTTCTTGCTCGTTCGTTTAGTAATGAAGTGGAAACCTAGAGGATCTCTTGCACTTCACATGTTTGCAAAGACAGGATCCTGTTGACACTATTGCAAAATTTGACTGCTCTATCGTGGACAGTGTGGAAGTCTCTGCTTATTCGTTGCAGGCAATTTGTGCTAGTTTCCACCATCCTCCACGCTTGTCATAGGTTGATGCTACGGGTTTGAAGGTACTCAGATAGGGGAGATGTGATGCTAAAGATACTGTTGTACAGAAATTCTTTTAGCATAGTATCAAATTGCAAAAGTTTGCCAACCAGGTCACTTGCCTGGTCTCGTGTGGCCTGGTTGAAGCTTCCACTTTCACGTATGACAGACAGCGTTACCACAACATCAGACAACAAACCTTTGCTTGCTGCTTCATCGTCATCAAAAGAAGCAAAAGTCTTTCGAATGGCTTTTGATTTTGCCCACCATCTTGTTGCTCCAATCGTACTTAGCTTCTTCATTCTTCAAGTACCAATCTTTGATTGTACTATGTTTTCCCATGCATTCATGGGTTTGTGGGATTCTCCAAAGAAGACTGCAGCTAACCCAAACAGGCTGATAGATGATACATTCTGTGAAGTGACATCACCCAGAACTGAATTCAATGTGTGGGCATAGCACCAAACATGTATGTAATTCGAAGCAACCTCACTGATTCTTGCCTGAACACCTTTATATTCACCAGAAATATTTGCGGCTCAATCAAAACTGTCTCCCACAGGATTTGTGATGTCGAGCTGCAAACGATCTAAAGTTGACTTCAGGAGTTTAAAGAGGGCTTCCCCTGAGGAACCATTCGCCTTCACAACGCTCAAGAGCCTCTCGTGTACCTCTCCCTTACTAGCAAAGCGTACGATGATGGAACATTGATCTTGGCTTGAAATGTCCTGTGTTGAATCCATCTCTATAGAATAGATACCAGCTGCTTGTAAATCATTGGCTATTCTTTCTTGAATGAGGCTTTGCATAACCCCCACTAAAGAAGTGACTGTCGATTTGCTCAGGAATGCAGGAATGTGTTGAAAGATCCTCTGCCAATTTTGCCTTGTTTTTTCTGGAGAGCCCTCTTTTCTGCAATTTTTATTCCCTTTTCAGCAACTTCTTCAATGTGGTTTTGCATCACTTAATCAAACTTACCAATGAGCTTAGCCACCGCCAGGAAGTTACCATGATTGACTGAATACTGGCAATACAGGAATCTAGACGTACATCTAGTGGGATTGTCACATTTGAAGATGAATCAATTGAAGGATGGCAACTTGTCTGGAGTGGACACAAGCGTAAACATGAGCATGGTGTAGCACTACTCTTAGCACCACATGTGAAACTTGAAGATTACACAGAGCACCTTGCTGCCAGAATCATCTCAGCGACAATAAATGTGAAGGGATTGAGACTTGCAATACTAAATGTGTATTCACCTACAAATGCAACAAAATCAGAAGCAGCAAAATCTTCATTCTATGCCGCATTGAATAAGGCAAAGCAGAAATTAGACTTGAACCCAAAGTATAAAGTTATCACTCTTGGTGACTTCAATGCAACAATATCATCACAAAGCAAAGCGTCTGGATTATTGGAGAAAACCCTGGGCAACAATAACCCAGACAGGGTACAAACAAATGACAACGGTGAACGCATGCTGAAATGGTGCTGGCAAAACAACATGAGGATACTGAATACCATATTCAGAACTAAGCGAATTCACAGAGGAACATGGAGGCATGCGGGAACAGGTGATTGGAAAGGACTTGATTACATATGTACCACACCATGGCTAGAAAAGTATGTTCAATCATGTCGAGTACACACGAAAGCATCCCTCCCATATGACACAGACCATCGCCTATTAGTTATTAACATCTCCTTCCCGTCAACAAAACGTGAACTGAAACACCAAATAAGTAGATCAAAGAGAAGTAAACCAAATCCAATGACTGATTACTGGGCACTAAGGGATGACCCACATGTCATGCAACAGCTAACCATGAAGATTGAAGACGACCTTTCCACGATAATTGAAGACGATACAGATATGCTAAATGAACAAATAGTAGAAGTGGTGAGAAATAGTGCTGACTCAGTATGTCCGAAGATCGATCCAATCAGAAAAAAGAACCTTGGGAAGATGATACTCTTAAGGAACTGACTAAGGAACTCCGTAACTGCTCTGACCATCAGCATATGAGAAAATTACAAAAGAGTATTAAGAGAAGACGATGCAAACTCAAGAATGACTATTTCAAGCAGCTCGCTGACAACATCAACACAGTCGCAGAAGCAAGAGACACGGAAAAAGAATTTGCCATGGCAAAAAAGTACACTGCACTTAAGACTGGCTCAAATCGCTCCATATCAAATGAAGAATTGAAAACATACTTCGAACAACACTTCGCAAAGAGGGAAATACCAATCCCTCCAGAAATTGAAAATCCTCGTCAATATCCCCACCTAACAGATGAGATCATCACTGTGGATGAAAGTTTGCCTACTGCAGATGAGGTGAAAAAGGTGATAAAGAGTTTCAAGAACAACAAAAGTGCTAGGACAGATAAGATGAGAACAGAGAGCCTAAAATATAATGATAGTAACAAACTAATCAAGGCAATCTTAACCCTCATGACACTGATCTGGACATCTGTGAAGGTTCCATCAATGTGGTTACATTGCAGCATTACATGTCTTTTCAAGAAAGGTTTCATGAGCCATGCTGCGAACTATCGAGGCATCTCCATTTGAGCAAATGTGAGTCGGATCCTAGCAAAGCTTATCATGGACAGACTCAAAAATGCATACGAAGCACATATTGGGAAGGAACAATTTAGATTTCGGCAAAATAGATCTACATCTGATGCAATATTTATAACAAGGATGATAATTGAAAAATGCCAGGGGACACTAGTAGCTGTTTATATAGATCTAACTGTAGCATACGATCATGTTCCACGTGATTTTCTGTTCAAGGTCCTAGCCATGCGTACCGGAGCAACTCTTCTCATAGCCATATTAAAGAAGATGTATGAAGGAACTACAGCATCGATAAAAGGAATGAAAACTACTTTTGATGTACTAATTGGTTGCCGTCAAGGAGGACAGGAATCTCCTTGCATTTTCAGTTACTACTTTGACTACGTTCTTAAAGTTGCAGCACAGGAAATTGATAATGCATTTCCAGATGGTTGGGGAATTCCTTTCCAGTACAATATTCCACACTATTGTACAAACCGAAACCAAAGGAAAAGTGGAAAGATGAGTGGATTAGAAATAATTAGATGGATTTTATATGCAGATGATGTGGTGCTATTCTGCAGAACAGTTAATGCTGCAGAAAAGATTCTCACTATTCTAAACGACACTTGCAAGAGATTTGGTCTGACGATATCATTTAAGAAAACAAAAACACAAATATTCAACGATGAAGATCTAGCGAAACGAGATACTCTTGTCAATATTGGATCAGAGAAAATAGATAATGTACAATCTTTCACATATCTTGGACAGGTCATAACAAACGATCCCAATGACTGTTTTACAATTCACAGAAGAGAGAGAGCCATAGGAAAATTTTACGAGCTTAAATCAGTATTATGTGATAGTCATGTCAACATACCTACAAGGCGTAAGATCCTAGAATCATGTGTTAGATCAAGACTTACATATGGAACAGCTGCATGGCTTCCAAATGAACAAGAGCTAAAAAAAACTTGAATCCTGTTGGAACGAATGCCTACGGGACATGGTGAAAGGTGGATGGAAAAGGAGACATGTTCCTAAGAATGAAGATGATGACGAGGAAGCAAACTATGCCTTTATATACACAAATGAGGAAATTCAGAACATCCTCAAAACAACACCATTAAGGAATTTCATATACAGTCAATACCTCAAGTATATTGGTCACATATGTCGCACAGAGAACACAGCACTAACAAAGATATTATTGTTTGCGAAACCAGAGAGGAGATACTACATTGATCCATGGGGAAGGATTTCTGGGTTACTTGGAGTGTCAAGTGATCAGGCTAAGAAGGCCACTCAGTCACGTAATGAATTCGCCGAGTTGATACGGAAACGTTTCAATTCGCATCTGTCATGACAGCGTTCATTGTTGGAGGAAGATACAGGTACATGTAGGGTATCGTCTAACAGCGTTAAAGAGGATCCATTCCTTTTCCTTCGGAATGCAACACCTTGTTTTCCATGTGTCTTGATGATTTCAATAACTCGGTGCAATATTGCACGACGTTGCTCTGCTCCATCATATGCCTCTTGCGCTCAGCAGACGGACTACCGAACATATGTGACAAAGTGCCAACTTTTGAAAGGTGCGCCTGTAAGCCTCGACAACAGCATTATGACAATGTGAATATTCTTGCTCTGATAGCCGAGTGTACAGATAATTTTTGTCAGAGACCTTTATAGAAAATGGTGCATCATGGGCATTACAAAAGGATAAGCAGATGTAGCAAAATATTGCTTTCATATTTGTTGAGTAACTGATCCATTGCCTTGGTACTTTTTCGCCATTGATTGATGTTCGATTATAAGCAATATCGGGGTTGAAGCTAGCATCTTCTGTTGGCTGGATTGGATGTTGCTGCAGAAAGCTATCTAAGTTTGGAAAATAAAAAAGAAAATATTTACATTTTATAGGCTTTATGTCATTAGCACCGACCCGTGAGTTTGCCGCAGATTTATATGAATGTTTTTGGATGATGATAAAGCTATTATAAAGATTTCTTTTAAGCATTTTATTTAGGTACACGTATCTTGTGAAAAGAAACTAAAAAGTTTCCTAAAATTATCAGATTTTGAGTACTAAGAGTTTCTTACGAGTTTCCTAAAGGTCTCACTTCGATCTTTATATTTACCTGCACATCATCATTAACATTTCAAATGAAGGCTATTTGATGCCTTTCTGATGTTTCACCATTATTCAAATACCGTGCTACCTTCCTTTTTGCATTAGTCAAGTAAAGCGAAATGATGTAGGAAAAGAATGGAACTAAAATAAAAATACTTAATGAATTTCTTTTATGAAAAATCGATAGGCTCTTAAGTTATATTTCCTAGTACTGGTGTTTTTTTGTTTGATGATCTGAACATTGAGCCTCTTATATGGTGTTTCTTGTAATAAAATCCCGTGCAAAGTATTAATTATTGGCAGTGCATGGGCCTAAAGTTTGTTTTGTAGAAATCAATGGATTCTCACGTTGTGTTTACCATAAGAGCAGTATGCTATCTAGAAAATATCAAGCCCTTCACTTATATTTCCTCTTGTTTTCTTTGCCTTCGTTTTCACTTGCTCCATCATGACGGTGGAGTCATCAGCTCTCTGAATTGCGATCGACAGTTCATACTACCTAACATTAATATTTCTGACAGTTGACCGACTCGTAGAATGGGTGGCCTTATGAACTAAAAATATGACCCAAGAAGCCACTAAGATTGAATCATAACAGGAAACTCAAGGTAATCATACGACAAGTGCGTTTGACAAAATTTCATCATTTGGATCATAAGCCGGATTTGTCAATTACCTTATGAAACGTACTTTGAGTTGATTGATTTTTATTGTTTTGGGAGGTGTCTATTGCTACGATTAATGCCAGTGCAAGTGACCTTGCGTGAAACTGAGTCACAAAAAGCTTCATGTTCTTTATGTAACATTTAACAGAGAGATTTTAGCATCCCAGTTACGTATCGCATTTATCACGTTAGAACCAGTGGGCCCTGGGCCTAGAATACTTCGTCCATTCATATCAGGGGCCCCAAAATTTTGGACAAAGACTTCGTAGTACTGAACTTCCTCGAACTTATCTTTGTATCCAATCTGTAAGGCGAATGAAGAGAGCCTTTACAAAACACGACGATATACCGTTCATTATCAAAATTCAAAAAGTAATTTTTGCAATAATTTTGGAAGGGCCCACGGGGCGATCGCCCGGTAGCCCGACCGGCCAGTCAGTCATCATCATCATCATCATCATCATCATCCTCATCATCATCATCATCATCATCATCATCATCATCATCATCATCATCATCATCATCATCATCATCATCATCATCATCATTAACATTATTCAAAGTTGGGTTTAACCTAGTACATAATACTAATTCATTCCAACTGTAAAGTAAACTATTTGATGATATACAAAATGTCCTGTATATATCTAAACAAAAATGTTATGAACATAGTCTGCAGGTGCACTTATCACCAGTCCATGATTTTATTCTATTCTTAAATGCTGCAAGGGATGGGCTTTGCTTGATTTTAATGACACTAAGTGTGTTCCAAAGGAGACTTCCTCCGAAAGAGAGTGACTCCGCGCTAGAACCTTTCTTGATCTTTGGAAGTTTACACAGGTCTTTAGTTCTTTGGTCATACGTTATTTCTTTCTTCTCTTGAAAACTCCCATAAATATGAAGAGTATAGTTTTTTGGTTGACGTGTAGATTTCAGTCATTAATTTCTGGAGATTTTTAACATGGATAGTTTGGCTGCTATCTCGGCTCAATAGTAGCTGGAAAGAAGATTCATAGTCCTGGTAGAGTATCCGCTGACAACGTTTATGTGCTCTGTTTATTTCATCGTTTGCAGCATCACTGCAGAAAAGCCATACCAGGGGGCAGTAATTGAAATTCAATAGGATAATGGTGTTACAAATTTTAGTTGCTTGATCTGGCGATAAATGTGCATTTAACCTTGCAAAAGCGCTAACTTTCTAATGAACCTTTGACCAGAGTCCGTGTATGTGTTTATTTAACTTAAGCTTGTTATCAATCTGTATGCCTAGGAGTTTTACCGTGTCTGTAGTAGGTAATTTTTTTCCTTCTATGTTAAGGCGCAGGCACCTTTCGTCTTTTAGGCCCAGGAACATAATCTGGAATTTTTCAGGATTTGCTATCATTCCATTTTTTGAAAACCAGTCTAACAGTAGTCCTGGGTCATTTTCCAATTTGATCACAATTTCTTGTATATCATCGGCAAAGTTGCATATCTCAGATTCTAAGTTCATGGCAAATGGATCATTTATGAAGATGTTGAAACGTAATGGACCTAGGACAGAGCCTTGTGGGACACCAATCTTCATTTTTGCCGTGAACTCTTACATGAACCAATCTTTACCCTCTGGTATCGGCTTTCTGGTATCCGCCTCTGAATACGATTGTGCCATATACATATAAAAAAAACTGTGATGTCGATGATTTCACACTCTTTTTCATTCTCCTTCAGTTCAATTATGTCTGGCTTTCTCCTGCTTACCTCTTCTATTTCATTTCGAAGTGCTGGGAAGACTGTCTCTGCCATTTTATTTACAAATAACTGTGATGCTGGATTCGATTTTTGGATTTCCTCACTTACTGTATTTACAATACGATCGTGTCGCCGAGAGTATAAATCTTTAAATTTTCTGCACGAACTCGTTAAGTGAGCAACTGACTCAATGTTATGATTGCATAATGTGCATGTCTTTTCATGTTCTTTGTTCCACATGTTGATTAACAGATTGCAGGGAAGTTGTTCATTCGTGCGCGTACGACGAATGTAACAAGGCTATCTGACAGCTCCCATCCATAATAGGTTTGGTGTGATATTTTCTGCTCTATGTTCTCCATTTTGATAAAATTTCCTTGCATTCGTAGTTCTAAAAACCCCAATGGATCAATCTTTTCAAATTATTTCTCATTTTCTTGTTTGAGGTTTCTCTGATTTATCTCTCTGCCTTCAATGATAATCGTAGCCTTATCCTCTTTGTATACTACTCTGCCTTTGATTTTATTTACATGGTGAAGCAAATCTGGCCAGTCTGAATTACCCCCATAGATTTTTCTTTTCATTAACCTGCTGTTGTTGTCCAGCTAATATCCCAAGAAGCCCTCTTCTTTATTTATTGTTTTTACTCCCCTAGACCTCATGTCTAAGCTTCACAGATTCCCTTGCTATGTGTCGAATGTTAGAGTCATCATAAATCAACATTTTCATTAACTGAGCAATGCGTGCTGCTCTGTATACGTTGAATGGCTTCTTAATACCTAATCCTCCTTGCAATCTGTTTATGAAGAATATCTTATCCGTTGTCTTTGGGTATAGATTAAACATTCTCTTTACAGTGCTGCTAATTTTGGAATCCATCTCTTCGAGCTGTTTTTCTTCTAGTTTACTATTATCAAAATGATGCAGCACCTTTGCCAAGGCCATATTGTTAAAGTCACTCATTTTCAAAGGGATCGGGAGCGAGCAAGATTCTATTTTGTCAAGGATAGTTTTGAAATCTTCAATGAATGCTCTTATTTGTTTCTCATCTTCCCCAGCTACAGTCAAAGATTTTCCTAGGTTTTTGTACCCTTCATCTCTCTCGCACATTTTAATCTCTTCTACTTGAACTTTCAAGGTAGGTTTCTTGTCACTTTTTCCTTTGTACCAATTGTTTCCTGATCTTCTCTCATATAATAACGCGCATTTAGCTGCTTTCACTCTTGATCCGGCTCCGTTGAACAATGGCTCAGAGACATGAATCATTGCATTCAGCATTTCAAAATCGTAGGCTACCATTGATCTTCTTACGGTGCATTTGAATTTGCACGTCCTGATCAACAATGGAACAGGGAAATGTCAAAAATACTTCGACCTGTGAAAATCTGACCTAGCTGGCAAACGAAGAAAGGCGCTACTGTGAATTCATCCATTTTCAGGTAACGATTATATGTCTAGTATGCTTCGAAAAGGCAAGCAACTGTGCTGGAAACACATCAAAGATAGCAAAAGGTTTCTAGATCTGTTAAGCAGTTTGGGAACAGAAGTGCACTTGGATGATGATCATCTGTGTGGCTTTGAAAGTTTGGGTGCACAATATTTCAAGACAAAAAGTGTAACTTGGTAAATGACGCAAGGAGAAAGACTTTCTGGAAAAAATGGAGAAAAACAACAAAATAGCAGATTTGTCTGTCCTTCCGCCATGTCAAAAGCAGCCTTGCAAAGCATATTCGACGTTCAAACTACATTGCTTACACGTCGCAAAATGCATATAGCCCAATGATGAATCTTGAGAGCCCAACGAATAATGGCTGGCTTCCAGATCGGAGCATTGACTGGACTGAAGAAACATACCCTGAGGATGTCACAGAGATCTTTGTAACTTCAAACAACAAGCTTGTTTTTCAATAGATGATTCATACTGCAGGCAATGATTCTGACATTAATATTTAGAACAAACTTCAACCTCATATGTAAGTTACTTTCAATGTTCTACATAGATGTTATGTTATGGCAGTGTACACAGTCTTAATTAACTATTATACGCCTTAACCTTCAACCAAGAAAAGGGGCATTGCGGTAACGTAGACTAGAGAACGTTTCTCGTCACAATGCAGCAACCTAATGCGTGAAGTTTCAACCTCATATTCGCCTTTGAACTATCAACTCTAGTCAATTTGTGCAAACGTTAATATGTTACTTAAGCAATGTCCCCATTTGAGGGCAAAGACCCCAAAATCTATTATCAAAATCCCAATATCTATATACTAAGATGCGTCATAGGAATGACCCGAAACCTTTTGTCTTCCCGTTGTTTCTTCCCTCAGGACTGTATACAGCATAAGTCAGAAACTGCGTCTCCCAGCTTTTGCTCCGAAGACTGAAGTGGATACGAACGGTTTTATTTTCTATCTTTGCAATATAGGGGCTGGGGTACATCCATTTTTATCCAAGGTTCAACTCCCGAGGGAATGATCCTTACACATATCCCATTGCCGGACTATCAGTTTGTTGGATCTTTATCGTACTCCCGTCCTTTATTTCACGAAAAAGCTAAAAGAGAGGCCAGACTTACTTAGATCGCTTTCTTTTTCCAGCTAAGCTCCAGAGAGGCATAAGGGAAAGCTTTATCGGGGGTCTTGAACAAGAGGGGAAGCTGATTCTGAGCGAAATGGCACTGAAAAAGTCTGAAAATCCAAGGCTTTCTTTCCTCTACCGCTCCGGATTATGTACCTCAAACTACAAAGAAGCCACCATTCCGTTGAAATGATCAAGAGGTTTGTTTTAGTTTGCAAGGAGGCCTATAGAAAACTTTTCAGCATTCAAATTTTGAAAGAAGGCTTTGAAATAAGGTGAATGCATTCCGCTCGTCTGACGCAATACCAAGGTAATGAATTCCTGGAAATGAGAAATCTCAGCGAGAATGATATGGACGTGTTCTACCACAGAGAGCTCCAAGGGGGATGCAGTGAGAGGACAAGTTTTTCTGGGGGGCACTGGGCTAAAAAGAGACAGTAGCTCATGTCTTCTCAAGCTTTTATTAGATTAGAACGGCTTCTTTTTCCACGCGTTTGGTGTTTTAAGAGGTTCACGGATTCTGTTCCATACCTTGGTGAGCTTTAAGGGGGACTAGAATTAGCGAGTTTTCTTAAGAGCATACGGGTAAATGGAGACAAAAGCCACCCTTGCATCACAGGAAATCGGCTCCAACTAAGATATCATTGGCAAGTAAAACTACAAGAAGGTGGCTTTGATGCAAAACACTGGAAGACATCTACTACAAAAAGACAGTGGCAAATGGATATTACGTATCCAAAAAAAGCTAAGGTGTTTAGGGACTTTTCAGGCTCCTGTTCACTCCAGTTGTGATTTCCTGCCAGTCCTTGTGAGTCACCATAATTTTGCTCTTTGTACCCGATCTAATAACCGTTCATTATGCAGGCTTTGATAGGGTATTTGGGAGCAAAGGAGCATGGCCTAAGAAAGGCCGAGAGCCAGGGAGCTTGACTAGCAAACGCGGGACCTTGAGAGCAAATGCATTTTTCGAGAACTTACTTCAAAAGCTTATACTTTTCATTAAATTCCCATGCACCCTCCAATTACTGCGCGGGTTGTCTGTTTTGAAATGCCAAGGCAATCAAATGCAATTAATGATTTCTTTTTCCCGGGGAGGGGATGTTGAGCCATAATTAGAAAACGGTCATGTTTTGGAAACTTTTTGAAGTGCCCACAAAAAAGGGGATCTTACGACAAACCTACCGTTCCTTGCCAAAGTAAAGAACGTGCTCTTGAAAAATTTCTGAGTTCATCTCCCAGATCCCAATCTTTGCTGCACCAGTGACAAAAATCAATGCCCTCTTTTACTAAAGTACTCTTACGGATCTGTTGAACACCGCAAGGATACACTCCAAGGCTGGTGCAAAAAATGTGCAAGAAATCATCAAATCCATGTATCACCCAAGGTTTTTAGGGAACTGAGTCCAGTGACGGAACTGCCAGGCCTGATAAAACGTGAAAAATCTGAAGGAAAAATTAGCAACCAACTCAGATACCAATCGACGACTTGGCTTTGAATATTTGAATCTAAACGAAGAATAGAAAGATCATAGGAATTATTGGGAACACGAGGCTAATTTTGAGGGGAGCAAATGAACATGCTGCTTTTTAAGAGGGGAGCGATGGAGCAACCACCCCCTTTAGGGTCCTCATTATGACATATGCTTTGAAAACAACAATTTCTGTAATTTTAACATTTTCATGGAAATACATGGTTTTTCCAAAGGTATACAAGACCCTTACAGAGTCATAGCCCCTATCGCAGCCAGTAAGTTTACCGTAATTCCTTGAAAAAGCCCCTATAAAATATCTTCGCTAAAGTATTTTTGATGGGGCATATTCTGAGGGCTTATTCGAGGGAGGGGGCATGTTTAGCAGCAACCAAAAATATTATCAATACTATTCTTTACTATTTTTCACTTGATGCTGCTCAATATGCTAACTGCAGATATATTAGGATAATTGCTTTCGAGGCAATATCTATGGATCTAAGTCCTGAGTGTGACATGAATTTAAAATGTTAACAAAGAAAGTCATTCAAATACCCAGGGGGCACTCGACACACACCCATATGGGGGCGGTCAGTCCAAGGAATTTAAAGCAACCCTGAAATATTAGCTCAGCTTAATTGAAATCCAAAAATATAAGCTCTTTTAAGTATACAATATTGTATTATATTAATAATAAATTACAATAATACATTATTGTAATGATATTGTATACTTAGAAACCCGTGCATTATCATAACTGATCATGGAACAATGCAGCTTAAGGTTGGAACAGTCTTTTTAAAAAACCCCGACAGGAACGCCAATGCAAAATCTTTTTGGGGGGTGTGCATTCAAAAGGACCGAGTCTTTTCCACGAGGGACCGAGCTTTCCAAAACAGATTCTGTTGCCAAAATGCCATGATTTGATGAAAATACAACTTCAATAAGAGGCATATTTTTTTCATAACTATCGACACGAAACCAAACATAACTGAAACTGACCCTAAGTTGTCTTTAAGTAGTATCTTTTTAGCCGTCTCCCCTAAATAAGGACTTGCCCGTTGGAACAAAAATTTGGGATGTTGAAACCAAATGCGAGTGAAGCGAGCAAAAATTTGGCTCGAGGGCTTGCCCCGGGGGAATTTTTTGCTACCACACGCTTGAGATCGTTGGAAAATGCCCCATTTTATGAAGAATTCGCCATTTAGAGGTGCAGTAGGAATCTACCAACGGAAGGATTTCCCGGGAAATTCTAAAAAAAGAACTTAAAATCACTTAGAAATAGATTGGTTTTTACTGTAGTTCTATGAACTATAAGCATGATAGTTTGATATTTCTAATGACTTCCTTGCACCTTCATTTCTTTTAATCTTTTTTTCCATAAGCCTGACTTCAGAGCCTTCTTGCGTGTAAAGGGAACAAACCTATTTTGGGGACTCCGACTGACCTAAAGGAATTAGGATGGTCAAATCGAAACTCAACATTAAGTATCCATTTTAGGCATGCAAGAAATTTCCTTTTGTCATAATGACCACACGGGGGAGGGGGTACATAACATGTTGAGGGTACGGGTATGTGCCGCCCATAAGGGTGGGATTTTAGGCCAAAATTCCCTAAACAAGGGTCACTTTTTCGGCACATTTTCCATAAATATGGGTGGGTTGTCGAAAAATTGGCGGTAGATAGCCAAAAATGGGTCGTTTTGCGCCAGACTTCATCATAAAGTGGGTATGACAGTGAGTTTCGGTAATTAGAAGAGGGTACCTTTCTGAAAACCGGGCGGCAGACCCCTGTTTATCCTTCTTAAGTCATGTACCCCCCCCCCCAACCACCACTATGTGTTGGTTCTGGTGAAATTACCAAATGCCACATGTCGCTGGACCACGTGGAGGATTTATGTGCCACGGGCCAAAGGTGTATACGTATGTCGGACGCTCACAGTCCAGCGGGATACGGAAGTGTGCTACTCTGGTAACAATTTTTAAATGAAGGTGACTAAAGTATAACCAAAAGCTATGTAGAGTTAAATGGTTTTACATCCAGAATAATGCAAAACTAGATATCATTTGAAAGAGCTTAGCGAGCGGAACTTCGTTGTTGCAAGAGTTGTAAAATTTTGTGCTTAAGGGGGCTTTTGGAAATTTTTTGTTTCATCTCTCTGACTAGCCATTATGCAGAAGCAAAAGTTCGAAATAATGGTAACTAATAAAAAGCCACGTTCTATCCTACAAGTTTGTAAGGGCATCTTTTCGGGTGCTGATCAAATTTCTAAATACAGCACTCAGGAGAAAATTGAATTTACTGAATTTCAGTCTTTCGAATTTTCGAATGGAGGAAATTTGCTCTCTTGCTCACCCGGTCCATGTCAATGGTTTAGTTGGTCCATTGCTGAGAAATTCTTTGTGCTTCCTTTCTGATCACGGACTGTGGTATAGAAACCACTCAGTCATATTCTATGCTAAGGTCTTACAGGAAGACTTTGGCAAGTCCAGGGCCCCTATGGCTATGAGCGACAGTTTTTGAACTCTCTCACCCCCTCTCTCGGCCCTGCACGCGTGCCCCGGCCAGTCTTGGTTATTCAACTTCTTCCTTACAAAGAAGCAGAACTACTAGACAAGACCACTGTACGTTAACCACAGCGACATTGATAACAGCTTCTCGTAAGTTGAAGTGTCTATCCAGTTTAAATATTCGAAATTATTATTATTATCGGGATCGACTCCCGGACATTGTTCGTTAATTGGTCCTGCTAAAGAAACAAGGTCACTATGGCTCACTTCGATACAGCATGGGATTAAGAGCAGAATGGAGACCGAATTCTGCTGTAACATAGCTTTGTGGTACAACTCTGCTCAGAACCATCTAAAAACATTTAGTAGTTCAAGTTCAGAGCTTGATCGGGACCGACTTTTACACTACAAAATAGCGACTAGGATAGGGTGATGAAATTACTGTGGGGGGGGGGCTTGACACTACTCCCCACACCCCCTCATTTGCGCCACTGAGCCCAGAAATATCAGTTGAACAATATTTGATGCCAAAAAATATTATGAACGTTAGCATGTATCTAATGATATCCGAATCGATTTGAAAGAACAAATTTCAACGAATTGCCACATTTTATTGTTTTAATCATGATACTGGTAATCATGGCAATCATAATTTTTCTTCTTATCGTCATAGCAACAAAAACAATAGAGCAATTTGATTTAATAGAGTGATTTTAATTGTTTGCATCAAAAGTTTAATCATCATAGCTACTTTGAAGAAGGCTTTACGGTTACGATGACTCTACACTTAAGGTGGCTTACTACCGAAAAGTTCAAAATTATGAAACAGTGAAAGGTGGCTGTATACCAAATACAAATAAGTTCAAAAAACAAAAAAAAAACAATAAGTTAAGGTGGCTCGCTTCTGTCATAAATTTCAAACTGCAACACACTGTGTGTCCTATCGCTCATGCATTTGCAGCAAAGAAATAGAGGAAAGTGGAATCCGCTCCTTCAGGAACTCCCAGGTGAGGTAGGGTTAAAGGGTGTATGTACATGGGAAAGAGTAAGGATACAACTACTAAGGAGCAGGGAGTGGTGAAAAGAGCAGTGACGAACCTCAAGAGTGGCAATTGAAAAATTGCCTTGCATAGCTATATATGAACGCCCACTTCGTAGATCATACCTTAACGAAACCGTTATGACAATAGTTTGCCCACATAAAGTGATTAACAGCTACAAAATAGAATAGCCGCAGCAAATTCCTCCTAAAGAAATTACTGGGTACGACGGGGCGCCGCGCGGCAAGCCTAGTCTATATACTAAGATGCGTCATAGGAATGACCCGAAACCTTTTGTCTTCCCGTTGTTTCCTCTCTCAGAACTGTAAACAGCATAAGTCAGAAACTGCGTCTCTCCCACGGAAAACAACCTTCCCAGCTTTTGCTCCGAAGACTGAAGTGGATACGAATGGTATTTATTTCTTTCTCTGCAATATGGGGGCTGGGGTACATCCATTTTTTCCAAGCTTCAACTCCCAAGGGAATGATCCTAGCACATATCCTCATTGCCGGACTATCAGTTTGTTGGATCTTTATCGTACTCCCGTCCTTTATTGCACGAAAAAGCTAAAAGAGAGGCCAGACTTACTTAGATCGCTTTCTTTTTCCAGCTAAGCTCCAGAGAGGCACAAAGGAAAGTTTTAACGGGGGTCTTGAATGAGAGGGGAAGCTGATTCTGAGCGAAATGGCACTGAGAACGTCTCAAAATCCAAAATCAAAATCAAAATCAAAAGCCATTAACACCTGGGCAGTGTCTCTGTTAAGATATACAGCAGCAACTATTGACTGGAGGAAGGAGGAAATAATGAAGTTGGACCAACGGACAAGGAAGCTACTTACTATGCACAAGGCTCATCATCCAAAAGACAGTGTTCGGAGAGAGGGTGGGCGTGGCCTTATTAGCATAGAGAATTGCGTTGAACTTGCAGCAGTAGGATTAGAAAACTACATTCAAAATAGCACAGAAAGACTCATAATCGCAGCACGTGGGGAAGACAAAGAATCAACTGAAAGTGTTAACAATGTTAAGCAGCGAATTAAAAGAAACAGAAAGGCGGAATTAAAGGAGAAAAAACTATATGGTCAGTTTCTTAGAGATATAGAGGAAGTTGCCGATGAAAAAACTTGGAACTGGATGAAAAATGGTCATCTAAAGAGGGAAACCGAATCTCTTATTACAGCAGCGCAGGATCAAGCCATCCGAACGAATGCTATCAAGGCCAAAATCGACAAGACTCGAGACGACAGAATGTGCCGTATGTGCAACTCAAAAGATGAAACGATCACCCACATCATAAGCGAATGCCCTAAACTAGCCCAAAAGGAATATAAAAGAAGGCATGACTGAATGGGTAAGGCGATCCATTGGGACCTTTGTCGAAAGAAAGGTTTTGCAACCACTGATAAATGGTACGAACATGAACTCCAGCCAGTTACTGAAAACGAGAAGTTCAAGATCCTTTGGGACTTCACTGTACAAACTGATCATATCGTTGAGGCAAGGAGACCAGACATGATGATTATCGACAAGGAGAATAAATTATGTTTAATTGTTGATTTCGCTGTACCTTCTGATCATCTCATTGAAATAAAGGAAAGAGAGAAGATCGAGAAGTACCAAGATCCTAAACGAGAAGTGCAAAAGCTTTGGAACATGAAAGCCAAGATCATACCCATCGTTATTGGTGCTCTTGGGACGATTCCTAAAACACTGCAGAAACAATTGGAACAGATTGAATCAGGTATTGCCATCAACCAAATACAGACCACCGTACACTGCAAGAATACTACGAAAGGTCCTGGAAATCTAAGGAGACTTGTTGTCACTAGACGTTCAGAACATTAAATCCGTCAATGGACGAGCGTTGAATTTTCATAATAACAATAATAAGAATAATAACAATAGATAGATAATAATAGTAATAATAATAATAATGATAATAATAATAATAATAAATAATAATAATAATAAATAATAATAATAATAATAATAATCTCACTGGTTGAAACAACCCAGATATACAGTAAGGACATTGGGATGGAATTTGGAATCTCCAAATGTGCAATGTTAGAAATGAAACGCGGTAAATTAGTGGACAGTAATGGAATAGACTTACCTTCGGGAGAGACAATTAAGGCACTAGAGAGCAATGATGGGTACAAATACTTAGGTATAATCCAATGCGATGCAACAAAGAATACGGAAATGAAAGAAATGTTGTCAAAGGAATATTTTAGGCGCATCAGGAAGATTTTAAAATCGAGTCTTAATGCAGGGAATACGATCCAAGCAATAAATTCCAGGGCAGTTTCTATAATTAGATATGGGGCTGGAATCGTAGACTGGCGAAAAGCAGAATTACAACAAATGGATAGAAAAACCCGTAAATTGCTAACAATATATAGAAGCATGCACCCCCAAGGAGATGTAGACAGGACCTATTTGAAACGCAAGAAAGGTGGACGAGGATTAATAAGTGTTGAAGAATGTGTGATGCTTGAGAAGACAAGCCTGGGTTTCTACATTAATGGAAAGGAAGAGCTGTTACTACAAGAGGTGGTGAAAGAAGACATTATGTCTGAAAATGAGAATCCCATAATTGTGAAAGAAAGACTACGCAGAGCACGAGAAGAGAGATATTACAGCAAGCCACTCCACTCGGCTTTTTTAAGGGAAACAGAAGAAGTAAGGGACGAGGACAACAGTTGGCTATGGGTTAAGAAAGGGTATTTAAAGAAGGAAACAGAAGGACTGATCATGGCTGCGCAGGATCAAGCAATTAGAACGAATTGGATAAGACATAACATTGACAAAGAAGACATTTCGCCGTCGTGTAGGTTATGTTGGGAAAGAGATGAGACTGTAAGCCATATAGTATCAGAATGTAAGGAGTTGGCTCAGAACGATTATAAAAAAGCAAGGCATGACAAAGTTGCTGCTATCCTACACTGGCAGATGTGCCAAACATATGGATTTCCCACCACTGCAAAGAGCTATGAACATTTCGTAGATAAAGAAATGGCTGTCTTAGAAAATGAAAAGGTCAAACTATTATGGGACTTTTCCATTCAAACAGAAATAAAAATTGACCATAACAAACCTGACCTAGTCCTGCTGGATAAGAAAGAAAAAACATGCTACGCTATTGATGTGGCATGCCCTTTCGATACAAGAGTTGAAAAGAAGGAGAAAGAAAAGTTTGAGCATTATACAGATCTGAAGTATGAACTTCTCAAAGTTTGGAACATGGAAGTAACAAAAGTATACATAATACCAATTGTCATTGGCGCTTTAGGAACAGTCACCAAGAATGTTGCAAAATATCTCGAAAAGATTGACTTCAAATCAGGATTAGATCCTCTGCAGAAAGCCTGTTTGTTGGGTACTGCCAGAATAATTAGAAAAGTTTTGGACTACAACAAATAGGACGAAATGGAACACTAGAAGAAAAGGAATGACGGTTTAGCAAGAAAGACTAAAGATCTATTATCTCAAGCCACGGGAGGTGGCCTGATCATAGACAAAACACTGGTATATCATCAAGACCATGAGAAGAGTTGCATAATAATAATAATAATAATAATAATAATAATAATAATAATAATAATAATAATAATAATAATAATAATAATAATAATAATAATGATAATGGTAATGAATAATGATGGTAATGATGATGATAATAATAATGATGATGATAATAGTAATAATAATAATAATAATAATAATAATACTTGGACTACAGAAATACATCCAGGAGAGTGAAGAAAAGCTAATCACTGCCGCAAGGAAACCAGAAGATATAGTAGGAACAGCAAAGGGATTCAAAAGTAGAAGAGCAAAGGAACGTAAGCAAGACTGGACCGACAAAGCGTTACATGGACAGTTTTTAAGACAAACAGAAGCAGTTGCTAGCAAGGATAGGTGGGAATGGCTTAGTAAGGGAGGAATTAAAAGAGAAACGGAAACGCTCATCCTAGCTGCGCAGGAACAAGCAATTAGAACAAATCAGATAAAAGCAAAGATCGATAAAACGCAGGAGGATAGTTTATGCCGAATGTGTAAGCAAGCTGATGAAACAGTAAATCATCTCTTAAGTGAATGCAGCAAGATGGCGCAAAAAGAGTTTAGACGACGTCATGATTGGGTCGGAAAAAAGATCCACTGGGAAGCTTGCCTGAAATATGGATTTGATGTAAAAAGCAAATGGTATGAACACGAACCAGAAACAACAATGGACAACGATGTCAGTACAATTCTCTGGGACTTCAACATACAAACAGATCATGTCATACAAGCAAGGCGTCCAGACTTAATCATCAAGGATAAAGTGAAGAATGAATGCCTGATAGTGGACTTCGCTATTCCATACGACAGTCGAGTTGAAACAAAAGAATTCGAAAAGTTAGAGAAATACCAAGATCTGGCCAGGGAACTGAAAAAATTGTGGAACATGAGTGTGCGGATCATACCTATAGTTATTGGTGCCCTTGGAACAACCCCTAAAGACCTCCGAAAAAGACTCAAAGAAATCGGAATCGACACACAAGATCGTTGAACTGCAGAAAACAGTCATCCTGAATTCTGCCAGAATCCTCAGGAAAGTCCTCGAGTTTTGAGGAGACTTGCTGTCACCAAGCCTCAAGGACAAATCATGAACCATTTAAAGAAAATGTGCGACAAATAGATAATAATAATAATAATAATAATAATAATAATAATAATAATAATAATAATAATAATAATAATAATAATAATAATAATAACAAAGTTGCCCGATAACAGAAAGATGAGATCTTTGAATGAAAATGAAGAATACAAATACCTCGGTATACTGCAGGCAGATCAGATTAAGCAAAAGAAAATGAAAGAGAAGGTTGGGAATGAATACAAACGAAGAGTTAGAAAGCTACTAGAAACAAAGCTGAATGGACAAAATGTTATTAATGCGATAAATACCTGGGCAATACCTTTGCTGAGATATTCTGCAGCATTTCTAGGCTGAACGAAGGAAGAGATTCATCAGTTAGATAGAAAAACAAGAAAGCTATTGACAATGCACGGGGGACTGCACCCAAAAAGCAATGTTGACAGATTGTACATCCCAAGAAAAGAAGGTGGAAGAGGATTGCTTAATGTGGAAGATGTCATAAACCTCGCAGTTATTGGTCTCGAGAGATATGTATGTAACAGTAATGAATGGTTACTAACAGCAGCTAGAGCGGCAAATGAATATGAAGGAGATAGCGAAACTGAATATAAGTTGCGGAAAAAGAATGAAAGATGTCAAGCTTGGAAGGAAAAGACCTTACATGGGCAGTTTTTAAGACAGACAGAAAAAGGAGCAGGCAATGATAGATGGAATTGGCTTAGAAATACAGGAATTAAAAGAGGAACGGAGTCAATGATAATGGCAGCACAAGAACAAGCAATACGCACAAATGTCATTAAAGCAAAGATAGATAAAACACAAGAAGAAAGTAAATGCAGAATGTGTGGACAGGTAGACGAGACAGTGAACCATATCATTAGCGAATGCAGCAAGTTGGCTCAGAAAGAGTACAAGCGTCGACATGACTGGGTTGGAAAACGAATCCATTGGGAGGTGTGTCGTAAAAATGGGATCGAAGTAAAGCCAAAGTGGTACGAACATCAGCCAGAAGCAGTATAAGAAAATGAGAGATACAAGATATTGTGGGACTTTAACATCCAAACTGACCATGTGATTGAGGCTAGGCGTCCTGATATGATTGTGATAGACAAAGAAACAAAGTTTGCTAAAATCATAGACTTTGCCATTCCCTATGATTCGAGAGTAAACTCCAAGGAGGTAGAAAAGATCCAAAAATATCAAGACCTTGCACGAGAGATAAAAAAGCTGTGGGGTATGAGGGTGATAGTCATCCCAATAGTCATAGAAACACTTGGAACAACACCAAAGAAACTGAAGAAGAGATTGGAGGACATTGGAATAGAGACAAGGGTTACTGAGTTGCAGAAAACTGTGATCTTACATCCTGCCAGGATTCTGAGAAAGGTTCTCGAGATTTGAGAAATCTTGTTGATGCCAAACCCCGAGAACACACTACCACTGACATTTAGTGAGCAACAAATGTACATAATAATAATAATAATAATAATAATAATAATAATAATAATAATAATAATAATAATAATAATAATAATAATATTAATAAATAAACTAAAACCTCATCAAAATTTAACAGAAAAAAAAGAAAAGAAAAACGAGACTGCTAAAATTACAAAAGTTTCGATCTAAAATCTTCCTCAGTGCTTTACAACCAGAATCAGCCAAGTATTTATACCTAAAAACATATTTACATAAGCATTGTATAAGTAATCTCCAAGGTATTACATGAAAACAGAATATTTACTAAAACCTTCAGTGCATCTTAAATTGAAAATGCACGACAATTTAAAAGAAAAATTCTAATGTTTGTTAAAGGTTGTTTGCACAAAGCTTAGACCGTTTCACCAATCGATAAGGGACCAGAATCCACGTTGCCACAACATGGACACCGAACAAGACCAACTCCAAAGTGCCTCTAGGGATCTGCTTTTCATAAATTGCTAAATCCAAGATGGTTTGACAAAAGTTTCCATCCTGTCACCCCCTAAAGACCCTCCGCAAGACTCGCGCTATGCTTAACTCTTCTTTTAGCATCAGCTAAATCCCAGAAGGCCTAATACTAGAATACCCTCCAAAGATTTGCTTTTCGTAAATTGCTAAATCCAGGATTGCGTGACAGGGGATTCCACCTTGCCACCACGTATACAAAGCATGTCAGAGTACACACCCACTCGTCCGATGTCCTGGGTAACAAAACTATTCAATTCATCGACACGACTTAGGCAATCCCACAGGCAAACATATCCAGCTCAACATCCGCTGCCCTTTCATTTAAACCATTTGGTATAAACGTTCTCAATTTATATTGCCGAAACAACTCTTTTCGTCTAACCGAAAATACGTCGTGAGCCCCATCTATGATTTTTACACCCACCGAAAATGTACCCTGGTGTCCCTCGCCGAAAAAATGAGCAAAAAAGTTTGCCTGTGGATTGGCTTACCCCTGTCAAGACTGCCCTCGTTGTATTTGCGCGCATAAGTGCGAAAATAGGACTTGTAAACATTGAACCGTTGTCGGAACTTAGTCGTAGTACTGCCAACATATTTTTTGTTGCAGATATTACATTGCAACAGATAAACCACATTTTGCGAGTTGCAATTGTATGCCCCTGAAAAGTTGGTAAAAGACCGAGATTCATTATAATTTCCGAAAGTATTACCCTCCACAACAATGGGGCAGATTTGACAGCTCCTTCTACCGTTACATCTAAAAGTACCTTTCTCCACCTGTTCCTCATCCGATGGTTTCAGTTTAGCCCTTACCAAAGTATCCTTAAGGTTTTTCGCTCTCCGAAAAGATACAAACGTTTTATTTTGAAAAAGATTCCGATGCTTGTCATCTGCAAACAATGTGTTAGAACAATTACGCAAAATTTCATGCTCCTTGAAAAATGCAGGATGATAGGTCAACACCAGGGGTATGAGCGAATCGTCTTCTTCGTTCTGAGAACGATCATAAAGATCTCTACGATCCAGTCCTTTTACCCTGTTGACCTGGCTTTCAATTTCCCCCCTCTTATATCCTCTGTCCAGAAGGTGTGTCTCCAGTTCTCCTAGCCTGTTTGCAAAAAAGGTTTCCTCTGAACAAATCCGACGAAGGCGGAGAGCTTGCCCATACGGTATGCTCCTCTTTGTATGATTCGGGTGGCATGAGGAATGGTAAAGAAGTTGATGTGTATCTGTCGGTTTCGTGTAAAGGTCAGTAATGATCCTATCCTCTTTCCTAATCACCTTAACATCCAGAAAATTTACTGACTCTTTGGAGTATTCTGCTGTGAACTTAATAGAGTGATGTGCTGAATTGAGGAAATTAATGAATTCCAACAACTTTTCTTCCCCGTGTGTCCAAATTAAAAAATGTCATCAATGTAGCGCCACCACAATAATGGTTTTTCTACATGATGATCAAGAAGCTTTTGTTCCAAAGCTGCTAGAAACAAAATTGCATATGATGGTGCATATTTGTTCCTATAGCTGTCCCCCTGACCCAGGGGTGGTCATGTCCCTATGGGGACAGTGGTTCTAGGTCTGTCCCTAAAGTTGGCTGTTTTCTCTGATTCAGGGCCAGCTCTGTCCCCAAAAGTGTGTTTTTATTGCTTTTAGAGAAGTTGGTTTTTTCCCTCCTATTTTTGGACGATCTGTCACTGGACAAGGTTTGTCCCAAAAACCAGCTTGCATGAGCATTTGTTAGCACTGTTTTTTCTATTCGATTGCAAGACAAAGCTGAAATTCTTTGGCTTATTGGTTTATTTGGTTTATTTCTTGAGATCCACGGACAAAACATTGGGTGCCATCGTTGGAAAATTTGGCTTTTTGGGGGTAAAATCCAGAAAATCTATGGACATCTGGCTTTGGATACTTAATTAATTAAGGACATTTCGAAATCACGTTCATTAGCGCATAACGAATGTAAAGAAATAAGAAGCATAAACAAGAAAATAGTTCATAATAAGAGCAGAAGCCTTTATCAACATAAATTTATTATCAACATAAAATTAAACTATTAAACTACCTATTACAGTACAGGCCCCATACTTAACAAAAGCACCTAAAGAAACTCACTGAAAAATGATTAGCCCGCTTAAGATCAGAACAAAACGCTGAACAAAGAGTCAATTGGGTCAGGATAAGGGGCACTTTCCTTGCCTGAAAGCCTGAAAGGGGCGCCAAAGCTGAATTTTTATCATGAAGGGGGCAGTTGCCCCCATCTGCCCCCTAAATCCACCATGGTATGTGCGAGTTGGTGACGAGACTTTGTGGTACGTGGCCTGGGGACGAGTTCTAGGCCTGGAGCCAAAATTTGAACAGCACAGCAATTCGTTGGCTTCGAGGAACAGCGTCCTGGTCAAACGAAGTTGCTGCAGACTGTAAGAACCACGCAAAGCTTGTGCTGCGAAATGTTGCGAAGAAAGTAAAGGTGAGACATGTAATTTTCTACGTAATTAGATTCCTGATGAATGGTGTAGCAATGGTAGGACGAAAAGGCATAAAAGTATGGTTCACCGTTGTTCACAGTAGTGCAAGTGGCGCCATCATCGGCCTATAGGCCTAGGCCTGCCCAAGCGCCTTAAACTTTATGCTTGTCTCGTTTAAATCTAGAGAAATCTGCATGCTCAAAGTACCCTGACTTTTACATTCTCTTTTCTCTGAGTCTTACGTACAAAGGCTGGCCTGGTACGTGTGGTTCCTTCCCTTTACTCTAGGCCACAAGGGCCTTCGGGGGGCAAATGCATGCACTTTTGGCGGATAAGGGCGGACACAACTTAAGAAGGAAACTATGGAGGTTGAATTAAATTGTATTGTTACAACTAATTGCTAATAAGTTTTCTAAACAATAGTGATAGAGATCCCAACATCTGATCGGATGATGCAGAATTTGAACAAGAGGATTTGTAGATTCCCCGCTAATTCAGTAGATATACTTTGATCGCATTTTTCCATCAAAAATCTAAAAATCTTGCAAAAGTCAAACACAGAGACATGCTGAAAATGTTTCTACTAAAGTGCAAGCTACTAGCTGGGCCTTGATAAATGCAAGAAAGACCTCAAATCAGCTCGGATTTGTTTAAGTCATCCTTTATCCCTACCACTTTCTCTTGAAACTGTCATTATTATGGGTTGACAAATTTTATCAATGACAGGATAAGTTTTGAATAGGCCAAATACTGCTCACTGACCTGACCTATCTGCAAAACAACGACCATATAATCTGATTACTTAGCACAATAAAATCTTGGTTACAGAATTTGTAGGAATATGGATACATACAGTATGTATGTAAATATATATACACATATATGAATGATGGAAGGATTTTGAAAGCCACCAGCTGTCCTCCATAAGAGCACCCAGAAATTTAGCTTTGAATGTAGGGATGGGAATGCCAGGGTGGAAAATTTGTATTTGCGGCACCAAAGCGCGTCAAAACACAGCACAGAAAGTGAGTCTGTCATAACTGTAATCAAGCAAAATCCTTACCACTGTGAATTAGAAAAATTGATAACAGTGAGATTTGTTGTAACTACTGTATCAATCACAATCATTCATTTCTCTGGTAGCATACAGTAAATAAGTCTATCTGCATCAGAGTTTCTTCTTTCTTCTTAGATTGGTCCCTGGGCAGTGATACTAACTTGGCTGATGCTGCAATGATAAACTTGCTTTAGCACAAATGGATTGAAACATCTTGCTTTGATGATGTGCAAGGATGGTTCACATTATTCCCTGCCTTGAAAGATAAGTATAATGCAAATCAAAATTCTACATTATATATACATAATCTTCATAGACTTTGCTTTCATGATTAACATGAATGGTAGAACCATCATTAACAGACACCTCTACACAAGGAACACCTCTGAATAACAGGCAAAAAGTTTTGTTTCAAATACAGGAACTGAAAAAGTAACATACAAGCAAGAACAATCTGTTTAAGTCAAATGTGCGGTAGCATTTAAAGCCAATAACTGAGAGAGTAGGTTTAACAGCTGGTGGGAAAGCATATTAAAGATAGTCTGTTCCCTTCAAAGAATGAACATAAACTCAATAAAGATCTCTATTGTATACTCTAGAGGTTTGTGCAAATGCACTTTATCAAGTGAAGTTAATTTCATAGAGACCCAGTGATGCATGAATTTAGCTCCAGTGTAAATAGTAAGGTAAATAAAGCTGTTACTAAGGTCAGCATAAAAGGCGCCGACTGCTTTGATGAATATATTTGAGACAAGCATTTCCTGGTGGACTGCATTTGGTGGAAAGCGAGAAGGATTTGTATGTCATAGGCTAAGTAACATTTAAAGATACATAATAACTGAGTGAATCATTGGGTGATGAAAAAGATTAATAAACATATGTAGGACAAGCATTTCCTGGTGGACTGCATTTGGTGCAAAGCGAGAAGGATTTGTTTGTCATTGGCTAAGTAACATTTAAAGAATGAGAGAATAATTGGGTGGTGAAGTAGATTAATAAACATATGTAGGACAAGCATTTCCTGGTGGACTGCATTTAGTGGAAAGCGAGAAGGATTTGTTTGTCATAGGCTAAGTAACATTTAAAGATATATAATAACTGAGGGAATCATTGGGTGGTGAAAAAGATTAATATACATACGTAGGACAAGCATTTCCTGGTGGACTGCATTTGGTGGAAAGCGAGAAGGATTTGTTTGTCATAGGTTAAAAACATTTAAAGATATATAATAACTGAGGGAATCATTGGGTGGTGAAAAAGGTTAACAAATATGTGTAGGACAAGCATTTCCTGGTGGACTGCATTTAGTGGAAAGCGAGAAGGATTTGTTTGTCATAGGCTAAGTAACATTTAAAGATATATAATAACTGAGGGAATCATTGGGTGGTGAAAAAGGTTAATAAATATGTGTCGGACAAGCATTTCCTGGTGGACTGCATTTAGTGGAAAGCGGGAAGGATTTGTTTGTCATAGGCTAAGTAACATTTAAAGATATATAATAACTGAGGGAATCATTGGGTGGTGAAAAAGATTAATGAACATATGTAGGACAAGCATTTCCTGGTGGACTGCATTTGGTGGAAAGCGAGAAGGATTTGTTTGTCATAGGCTAAGTAACATTTAAAGATATATAATAACTGAGGGAATCATTGGGTGGTGAAAAAGATTAATAAACATATGTAGGACAAGCATTTCCTGGTGGACTGCATTTAGTGGAAAGCGAGAAGGATTTGTTTGTCATAGGCTAAGTAGCATTTAAAGATATATAATAACTGAGGGAATCATTGGGTGGTGAAAAAGATTAATAAACATATGTAGGACAAGCATTTCCTGGTGGACTGCATTTAGTGGAAAGCGGGAAGGATTTTTTTGTCATTGGCTAAGTAACATTTAAAGAATGAGAGAATAATTGGGTGGTGAAGTAGATTAATAAACATATGTAGGACAAGCATTTCCTGGTGGACTGCATTTAGTGGAAAGCGAGAAGGATTTGTTTGTCATAGGCTAAGTAACATTTAAAGATATATAATAACTGAGGGAATCATTGGGTGGTGAAAAAGATTAATGAACATATGTAGGACAAGCATTTCCTGGTGGACTGCATTTGGTGGAAAGCGAGAAGGATTTGTTTGTCATAGGCTAAGTAACATTTAAAGATATATATATAATATCTGAGAGAGTAATTGGGTGGTGAAGTAGATTAATAAACACATGTAGGACAAGCATTTCCTGGTGGACTGCATTTAGTGGAAAGCGAGAAGGATTTGTTTGTCATAGGCTAAGTAACATTTAAAGATATATAATAACTGAGGGAATCATTGGGTGGTGAAAAAGGTTAATAAATATGTGTAGGACAAGCATTTCCTGGTGGACTGCATTTAGTGGAAAGCGGGAAGGATTTGTTTGTCATTGGCTAAGTAACATTTAAAGAATGAGAGAATAATTGGGTGGTGAAGTAGATTAATAAACATATGTAGGACAAGCATTTCCTGGTTGACTGCATTTAGTGGAAAGCGAGAAGGATTTGTTTGTCATAGGCTAAGTAACATTTAAAGATATATAATAACTGAGGGAATCATTGGGTGGTGAAAAAGATTAATGAACATATGTAGGGCAAGCATTTCCTGGTGGACTGCATTTGGTGGAAGGCGAGAAGGATTTGTTTGTCATAGGCTAAGTAGCATTTAAAGATATATAATAACTGAGGGAATGATTGGGTGGTGAAAAAGATTAATATACATATGTAGGACAAACATTTCCTGGTGGACTGCATTTGGTGGAAAGCGAGAAGGATTTGTTTTTCATAGGTTAAAAACATGTAAAGATATATAATAACTGAGGGAATCATTGGGTGGTGAAAAAGGTTAACAAATATGTGTAGGACAAGCATTTCCTGGTGGACTGCATTTAGTGGAAAGCGAGAAGGATTTTTTTGTCATAGGCTAAGTAACATTTAAAGATATATAATAACTGAGGGAATCATTGGGTGGTGAAAAAGGTTAATAAATATGTGTAGGACAAGCATTTCCTGGTGGACTGCATTTAGTGGAAAGCGGGAAGGATTTGTTTGTCATAGGCTAAGTAACATTTAAAGATATATAATAACTGAGGGAATCATTGGGTGGTGAAAAAGATTAATGAACATATGTAGGACAAGCATTTCCTGGTGGACTGCATTTGGTGGAAAGCGAGAAGGATTTGTTCATCATAGGCTAAGTAGCATTTAAAGATATATAATAACTGAGGGAATCATTGGGTGGTGAAAAAGATTAATAAACATATGTAGGACAAGCATTTCCTGGTGGACTGCATTTAGTGGAAAGCGAGAAGGATTTGTTTGTCATAGGCTCAGTAACATTTAAAGATATATAATAACTGAGGGAATCATTGGGTGGTGAAAAAGGTTAATAAATATGTAAAGGACAAGCATTTCCTGGTGGACTGCATTTAGTGGAAAGCGGGAAGGATTTGTTTGTCATAGGCTCAGTAACATTTAAAGATATATAATAACTGAGGGAATCATTGGGTGGTGAAAAAGATTAATGAACATATGTAGGACAAGCATTTCCTGGTGGACTGCATTTGGTGGAAAGCGAGAAGGATTTGTTTGTCATAGGCTAAGTAGCAATTAAAGATATATAATAACTGAGGGAATCATTGGGTGGTGAAAAAGATTAATATACATATGTAGGACAAGCATTTCCTGGTGGACTGCATTTGGTGGAAAGCGAGAAGGATTTGTTTGTCATAGGTTAAAAACATGTAAAGATATATAATAACTGAGGGAATCATTGGGTGGTGAAAAAGGTTAACAAATATGTGTAGGACAAGCATTTCCTGGTGGACTGCATTTAGTGGAAAGCGGGAAGGATTTGTTTGTCATAGGCTCAGTAACATTTAAAGATATATATATAATATCTGAGAGAGTAATTGGGTGGTGAAGTAGATTAATAAACACATGTAGGACAAGCATTTCCTGGTGGACTGCATTTGGTGGAAAGCGAGAAGGATTTGTTTGTCATAGGCTAAGTAACATTTAAAGATATATATATAATATCTGAGAGAGTAATTGGGTGGTGAAGTAGATTAATAAACACATGTAGGACAAGCATTTCCTGGTGGACTGCATTTAGTGGAAAGCGAGAAGGATTTGTTTGTCATAGGCTAAGTAACATTTAAAGATATATAATAACTGAGGGAATCATTGGGTGGTGAAAAAGGTTAATAAATATGTGTAGGACAAGCATTTCCTGGTGGACTGCATTTAGTGGAAAGCGGGAAGGATTTGTTTGTCATAGGCTAAGTAACATTTAAAGATATATAATAACTGAGGGAATCATTGGGTGGTGAAAAAGATTAATGAACATATGTAGGACAAGCATTTCCTGGTGGACTGCATTTGGTGGAAAGCGAGAAGGATTTGTTTGTCATAGGCTAAGTAACATTTAAAGATATATAATAACTGAGGGAATCATTGGGTGGTGAAAAAGATTAATAAACATATGTAGGACAAGCATTTCCTGGTGGACTGCATTTAGTGGAAAGCGAGAAGGATTTGTTTGTCATAGGCTAAGTAACATTTAAAGATATATAATAACTGAGGGAATCATTGGGTGGTGAAAAAGATTAATGAACATATGTAGGACAAGCATTTCCTGGTGGACTGCATTTGGTGGAAAGCGAGAAGGATTTGTTTGTCATAGGCTAAGTAACATTTAAAGATATATAATAACTGAGGGAATCATTGGGTGGTGAAAAAGATTAATAAACATATGTAGGACAAGCATTTCCTGGTGGACTGCATTTAGTGGAAAGCGAGAAGGATTTGTTTGTCATAGGCTAAGTAACATTTAAAGATATATAATAACTGAGGGAATCATTGGGTGGTGAAAAAGATTAATAAATATGTGTAGGACAAGCATTTCCTGGTGGACTGCATTTGGTGGAAAGCGAGAAGGATTTGTTTGTCATTGGCTAAGTAACATTTAAAGATATATAATAACTGAGGGAATCATTGGGTGGTGAAAAAGATTGATAAACATATGTAGGACAAGCATTTCCTGGTGGACTGCATTTGGTGGAAAGCGAGAAGGATTTGTTTGTCATAGGCTAAAAACATGTAAAGATATATATATAATAGCTGAGAGAGTAATTGGGTGGTGAGGTAGATTAATAAACACATGTAGGACAAACATTTCCTGGTGGACTGCATTTGGTGGAAAGCGAGAAGGATTTGTTTGTCATAGGCTAAGTAGCAATTAAAGATATATAATAACTGAGGGAATCATTGGGTGGTGAAAAAGATTGATAAACATATGTAGGACAAGCATTTCCTGGTGGACTGCATTTGGTGGAAAGCGAGAAGGATTTGTTTGTCATAGGCTAAAAACATGTAAAGATATATATATAATAGCTGAGAGAGTAATTGGGTGGTGAGGTAGATTAATAAACACATGTAGGACAAACATTTCCTGGTGGACTGCATTTGGTGGAAAGCGAGAAGGATTTGTTTGTCATAGGCTAAGTAGCATTTAAAGATATATAATAACTGAGGGAATCATTGGGTGGTGAAAAAGATTAATAAACATATGTAGGACAAGCATTTCCTGACATAGACAGGCATCTTTAAGTTTATTATCGATTTACGTAACATTGAAATCTCTGAAAGTTTCTATTTAAATTTGCTCTCAAGTATGTATGTCCCAAGATAAAAAAATTATTGACAATCAATTCACCTTCAACATTACTAAGCATGTTATAAGTGTCACCAAGGGCAACATCATTCTGTACAATCGCAGTCAGTTGATACTGTCGTAGGAAAGAGTTGTTATTGGACAATGATGCCCTGTCATAACGCAAAATTCTCCCAACTTAGCTTTTCAAATTGTGAAAGCTGTCTCGGTTATAGTTGACAGTGAGAAATGCGGTACAAGAGACAACAGCTAGGATTACTTTTACCAGTGCCTATACCTCTTTTCTTTCCAGGATAACTTCAATTGTCTCCTTTGATGCGCTTATGATGCAGAAAACCTGGGATTGAAAGAGGGATGAGAAATTACAACAGCATTACGAAACTTGGGAGAAAACAGAAATTGTTATGGAAAAACAAGTACCTTATCTAACAAGTACAGTATGCCTAGTGTAGGTTATTAATTGTAGAGTAGATACAGGTTGTCCAAAAAAGGTGTGGACAATTTCACAAATTACCGAAATTCGAAAAAAAGGTTCGTATTTTTGGTATTTCATCTGGCGACATGGATCTGTCGAAAGCTGCCTTTGACGCTTAATGTGAAAAGGGATATATTATTAAAGTGGATAAACTAATTGGATAAAGTACAGTATTCCTTGGAGAGTGCAGTTCAGAACAAATGGTTTCAAGATTTACCATTTTATTACCTTTGAAGTGACTGATGATTGATAGAATGGGACAAAAAGTTGAATTCACGATAAAGATTATACTAAAGATGCCTATGTGTAACTGAGGTGTCAAAAAATCGTAGCAGTCTTACCTCACTTTCATTGCTGTTCTGAGTCTTCTTATGCCATTTTAGTCTTAAGTTGACTTTCCCAACTGAAACAAATTCAGGTGTTGCTGATTTCTTTTTAACTTTCCGGAAATAAACTTCATGCAAATTATTATTATCAATACTTTATGTTAGTACTGATATTGATTGCTCTGTATACTTTTATCATTGCTCGAATTACCACATTGAATTAGTATATTTCTGTGTTTGTGAGAGTTTGCTACTACTTGCTTTGAAATCTAACTACTTATATACCTCGGAAGCCCTTTAAGGCTACTGTAACCCCTCAGACCAAAAATTCTCAATTGTCATTTTTGTCATAATCTGATATTTTTAGTATTTGAGTGTATACTGTTTAAACCAAATCGCTTCGAGAAATAGCCACAATTACCTAGAAGCTTGGGCATTTTAAAAGGAGCAATCCTGTTTCTCAAAAGTTTCGGGAACAGGTATTAGCAGATTGAAGTACACGTTTTGTATAAAAACTAGGATCAGGCCATAGCACTAAAAGTTTCTTAAGTTCACATGAAATTTTGTCCATTTTAGTACTAAAAGTTTCTTAATTGGTTTCTTTATTTCTGAATGCAGAATTTTCAATGTGGTCTCGAACACTGCTGCAGATATGTTTCTTGACATTTAAAACATCATATAGGAATAGACAGTGTTCTGTTATGTTAAAACACAAATGGTTAGTTAATATTGTGCAAGAATAAAGGTTCAACCATCTATTTGTTATAATATTCATGCCTCCAACTTTTAAAAGTTTCTTAGCACTTCTCAGACATAGTACCAGAATTTCGTAAGATTTTGGCAATCTTAGTACTAGTTCCTTGTAAACCAGTTTCTTGCAAAAAAAACACGTGCAAGTTTACTTGACCTTGCAGCTGCATTCATAACATCTCGTGCTGCCATTTTATTGACATAATGCTTTTCTAAGACCGCACTTAAGCTTCATTGCTTGATCTTTGAGATTTTCTGTTTACACTGCCATGCATAATCATATATTTCTCCCTCATTTGTTGCTTTGTTTTGACAAAAACCTGATTTATTGAAACAGGATTCCAGAGTACTGGTGGGCACTAAAAATCTTCGTTTACCAAACACCCACCTGGCCAATCGAATTGCTTGAAACTTGGCACATATGGTCACGAAGCATGCAACTATTAAACAGTGGCACCGATTTTGGATAGATCCACCGGTCCGATTTTCACAAAAGTCTGAAAGTTAAAAAGACAATTCAGACTTATACATTTCAAAATGGCATTACTTTGAAAAATTTGTGACATTGTTTTGAAGTTCATTATCTTTAAGTCTTTGGTAAACATATAGTCGTTGTCCAACAAAGATCGCTGGGGTACACAAAGATATTTTCGGAAGGGGATGATTTCGCCTAAAGCCTGGAATGAATCATTTGTGCCTTTATCAAATCAATTGAATATATTTTTTCGATGATATTCTGCGTGTTTGGTATATTTTGACGAGCGGACAAGGTAAACAGAGTTTCTTATTCACTACCTGAAGGGTTTCAGTAACCTTAAAGACCCTGTACTCTCCAGGGTCCTTTGCGTGCACGCAAACCAGCCAAACCATCATACTGACGTAAACAACGTGCTTTGACAATTTTCAGGAATGTCTTTTGTTCGAATGACTGAAAAGGCAATACAGCCTGGCTATTGCTAGGCCAAAATCATTTTCATACAGCATTAAATTCGTTGTGAAACCAGGAAGAATCATTGGGAGCACATGATCTTCTAAGTCATTATCTAAAAAATTTAAGAAACACGTAAGACACTTTGGCAACAAAATGACCCAAAAATGGACTATCAACCCCCAGAACCCCTAATAAGGTATGTGCATTGTATCTGCAGCTGCACGGCTACTTTTATCAAAGTTGCCTCTGTACGCTTAGGACCCTCGATTCCCTTTGATAATAGTTAAATGCTACCATACCTTCCGAGAAAAGATGCAGAAGTTGCTTCTTGATTTCTCCTATTCCAAGTTGTCTTGTTGCGTCATTGAACGTTACCTTCATCCACAGCTTCTCCATCCTCAACTGTTGGGTTTCCTTTCCTCATCCCCTGATCGAATCTCTTAGCTTGATAGCACACAGATCCGTTAAATATTAAAAGTCGTGTTACTTGTTTCAATGTTTCTCTCTTTCACTAGCGTTATCCTGGTTACCTGCATCGAAATCTACAAATGGTATCTAACATTTTTCCTTTAACTAGGATGGTTTTTAATTGTCTGTTGACCAATCTGATTGGCTGAAAATGTTTAAAAAGCTCTGCTTCTAACCACAATTGTGTCGAACAATAGTTCCAGCAGTTCAAACAGGAACGAGTGGCTCCATCTGCAATGCAATGGCTTCATGCGTCTGCAAGGCCTATGATCATCTTAGCTATACAGCGAAAGGCACATTATGGTGAATTCCACACGACTTTTCAATAAGAAACTGTAAGAAAAATCCGAATCTCTGATCACCAAAAGATTTGGAAGCTTCAATTCTGTAAAAAGTTAACTTCAGAAACTATTTATTTTGATAAAGAAATTCTTTGTACGTTCTTCCTTTATTTTCACTCGTTTCCTTTATTACGTTGCTCGAAAGGTACTTAATCTTTTGATGTATGCAGTGTATGCTTAATGCAGCTACTGACGGGTACGCAAACATAACAAACCAGAATAACATTAACATGACAACGAAACGCGAAAAATAACAAAATGCGGCATTAGCACAAAATATAATCATAATTAGACTACTGTCATGTTAGGTGTTCACAATTTCATGCACCTAGCTGCTTTGCTCAATGAATTTATTGATCGCGTGATTTAGCAATATATTTGTTTCATTCATCAGGTATATAACTTTGTTCTTAGTGTTCAGAAAGTTGAATATTGGTTTCGATGATGATATTACGTCAACAAGCTTTCTCCTTTCCTGTTACATGTCATTAAACGATGAATTTCATCCTCCACGTTATCACAAAAGGTACATTTACGTTCTTCTGGTTTTTTGGTGGTCTAAAATAGCTGCTGTGAACACAGCTGTGAACATGACAGTAACACAGCTGTGAACACACAGCTGTGAACATGAAGATTTTCATGGTACTTTCAAGAAACTTGTAAGAAACATCAAAATCTGCTGATTTTTAGAAACTTCAGAATTGGCTCAAATTCTTAGCTTCTTACAAAAAGTACGTGCAATCAAGAAAATCAAGGCGCTGAGAAAAAGCTGGAAGGTTTATCAGGATTTACGTTACCCTCTGCGTGCTTGAAAAATATTGTGTTGGAGGCTTTCTGAAAAACCCTGTCGGAGAGCTTTCTGAAAGCCTTCTTGGAGATTTTCAGGCAATCCGTTTCAAATTTTTTCTGGAAAACGCTCTCGGGGGTTCTTTGCGAAACCCTCCGAGAGGCTTTGTTAAGAAATATCTGTCGAAAAGTTTTTTTTGAATACCTCCAGGTGTCAGAGGTGTAACATTTGTACGAGCTCATGAGCTTTTTGGCATCTTTGTTAGCACCTTCAACTGGGTTTGAAGCAACCGTTTTTAAGAGACACTACATTCTACAGCCTTCGGCATATTCCAATGTGTCTTTTCTGCATTTTGAGGGGAAACCAAGTTAAACTGCCGCTGTGCTGAATCTGAGTTGAGGAGGTAAACATTGTTAGAGTTTTGGCGGGTTGAGCCTCTGGTATAAGGATGCGCGTATGGGAAACTGTAGATCCAAAGCATTTTTGATGGCAAAACTAACACTAAATAGACTTGCCACCCTCCACCACAGGACCAAAGTTCCTTATAAATAAAACTTCGTATATTGCAAGAACCCGCAAAACAGAGACCAATTTCTAAGGAGGCACTGCCAGAGCGCTCAACCTCGTCCCCAGGGCCTTTTGTCATAAAAGTCCTGGGGACGAGGTTGCCAGAGCGCTATGGAAGATGAAACGATACGACCAATGCTTCAAAGATAAGACAACTGGCCGATTCGGTTGAGTAAAAGGTACCGTCATAGAAAAAACTTTGATGTCAGATATGTTTAAATGGAAACTGAACAAGGAATTTTTGAAAAAGCTGTATCTATTTTGCTGGTTCCTACTGTATTCAGTATCTCTCTTCCCATTCAAAAATATCTATTCATTCAAAAATATCTGGTATTTCGTACAAATATGTAACAAGCTAAGAAGGTGCATCATGATAGGCCACAAGGAATTCATTGACACTGAGAGCAAAAACCAAGGAAACTGGGTGGGTTGTTGCATAGAGACTGGACAAACGTAAATCATACCTTTGATATTAAATCTATGTATGCAAAAACTGGGTGGGTTTCCGCAACTGATTAGGACAGAGGCAGCATCGCTTTGTATTCAATGTCGGATTTTCACACGAAAACTGGGTGGGTTTCCATAATCATTTGGGACAGAGGTAGCACCGCAGTACTTTCAGTATCTGATTTCAAAGGAAAAACTGGGTAGGTTTCAGCAATTACTGGGGACAGAGGTAGCACCGTTGTACTTGAGATCTTTCTATTCAAGATGTAACAATTGGGTGAAGTTGCTGCAACAAAAAGGACAGAGTTAGCGGCGCAGTAACTAACATTTTACATGAAAACTATGTGAGGAGTTCCATAATTTGGTATAATCTGGTGGTTATCAGCTATGTCCTCAAAAGTTGGCTTTTCCTAAGTTGTGTAGCTTGGACTTCGGTAAAACCCGGGTTGGTTTATTTTCGTTCCCAGGACACAGGTGGTGTCACAAAATCTACCGTACTTGACCGCCCCTGCCTGACCTGCTGAAAAAATTCACCGTTAAACTCAAAAAAGTTATTTTTCAGCACTAATTTCATCAATTCAAGAAGAGTTTCTGTTGAAACCGATTGATCACCTCTAGAGTTAAGTGCTTCGCGTATGGATTCAAATCCCTCATCATGTGGGATGCTTGGGTACAAACCCACTATATCTACTGTACATAAGATTGCGTCCTCTGGAAGACTGTCTAAGCCATTAAGTTTTTGCAAAAAATGATTTGTATCTTTGATATAAGAGTTTACTTGTTTTGCTAATGGTTGCAAGTGATGATCCAAAAATTCTGATATATTCTCCGTAAAGAATCCTGAATTGGAAACGACAGGTCTTCCAGGCACACTGTTTAGCCTCTTATGTATTTTTGGCAGGAGGTAAAACCGTCCTAACTTTGGGTTGTTAACTAAGAAGAACTCTAATGTTTTCTCATCAATATCACCTCGTTCTCTAATAATACTTATAGTGTCATTAATTAGTTTCTGAAGACTTTCCGATGGGTCGCCATCAAGGTTAAGGTAAACATTAGCGTCCCCGAGTTGGTTACATGCTTCCAAAATGTAGTCCTCTTTATGCCATACAACCACCCCTGAGCCCTTATCTGCTTCCTTAATAACAACCAAAGGATCCGCCTTCAGATTACTTAGAGCTGCCCTCCCATCTGTGCCTAAATTACTAAAGTTATAACCATTTGCTGATAATTTCATAATTTCATCCTCTTGTTTTGAAAGAAATACTGCTATAGTCTCATCTTTATGTTTAGGACTGAATTTGCTTTTTGGCCTGAAAGATGGGGCAGAAAAAGAACCCTCTTCCTCCCTAAAATGCCATTTCAACCGAATCCTTCTTCCAAAACTTTCCAAATCAATTTTAACTTGAGAGAAATCAATTTCTTTTGGTGTTGCCACGAATTTAAGGCCCTTTGATAAAACTGAAACTTTTCTTTGCTCATTTTTTCGGCGAGGGACACCAGGGTACATTTTCGGTGGGTGTAAAAATCATAGATGGGGCTCACGACGTATTTTCGGTTAGACGAAAAGAGTTGTTTTGGCAATATAAACTGGGAACGTTTATACAAAATGGTTTAAATGAAGGGGCAGCGGATGTTGAGCTGGATATGTTTGCCTGTGGGATTGCCTAAGTCGTGTCGATGAATTGAATAGTTTTGTTACCCAGGACATCGGACGAGTGGGTGTGTACTCAGAACTCAGAAATAAAACGCGCAAAGAAGACAAAATCACTTGGGGTCATCGTAGATGAAGGGTTGAACTGGGAACAACATTTCAAAGTTGTTAAAGGGAAAGTTCGTGGAGGTTTCTCATCTCTTAAAAAACTGAAAAACCTTGTGCCACAAAAACAACTAGACAATATATATCGAGCCCTTATAGAAAGTCATTTGAGGTATGCAAATGGTATTTGGGGCAATATTCCTAGTTCCAAAATAAAGATCTTACAAAATTTACAGGATCGAGCCCGAACCATAATTGAGAGGGCTAGAATCAAAGACGATTGGTCATATAACGGGCTCAATGTTGAGCAATTAATCAAATTCGATCGATCAACCTTGACCTACAAGATTATGAACAGGATGTGCCCAGAGAGCCTTTGGGATAAATTCCCCCAGATATCCTTGCATTCAAACTACAATACCAGAAACTGCAAGGACATCCAAATTCCAAGATATAACCTTGAATATGTGAAAAAAGGCTTTCATTATTCAGCTCTTACTACATAGAACAGCATCCCCATCAGTATCAGAGAACTGCCAACCTTCCCGCAGTTCAAAAGAAATTTAAAAACTCATCTAAAGAGCTGAAACATGAAACATGACTCCCTGGAAGGGCAGCAAATAGGCCCCAACAGTTAGACTGTAATTTTAATTTTTATGACTATTTTTCTTTTATGCTGAAGGGATTTTGTGTAAAAATAAGTTAATATGAAATATGTTAATATGAAATATATGTACTCTGACATGCTTCGTATACGTGGTGGCAAGGTGGAATCCCCTGTCAAGCAACCCTGGATTTAGCAATTTACGAAAAGCAAATCTTTGGAGGGTATTCTAGTATTAGGCCATCTGGAATTCAGCTGATGCTAAAAGAAGAGTTAAGCATCGTGCAAGTCCTGCGGAGGGTCTTTAGGGGGTGACAGGATGGAACCCTTTGTCGAGCCATCTTGGATTTAGAAATTTATGAAAAGCAGATCCCTAGAGGCACTTTGGAGTTGGTCTTTTTCGGTGTCCAGGTTTTAGCAACGTGGATTCTGGTCACTTGTCGATTGGTGAAACGGTCTAAGCATTGTGCAAACGACCTTTAACAAACATTGTAATTTTTCTTTTAAATTGTCGTGCATTTTCAATTTAAGATGCACTGAAGGTTTTAGTAAATATTCTGTTTTCATGTAATACCTTGGAGATTACTTATACAATGCTTATGTAAATATGCTTTTAGGTATAAATACTTGGCTGATTCTGGTTGTAAAGCACTGAGGAAGATCTTAGATCGAAACTTTTGTAATTTTAGCAGTCTCGTTTTTCTTTTCTTTTTTCTGTTAAATTTTGATGAGGTTTTAGTTTATTTATTAATATTATTATTGTTATTATTATTATCATTATTATTATTATTATTATTATTATTATTATTATTATTATTATTATTATTATTATTATTATTATTATTATTATTATTATTATTATTATTATCATTATTATTTTTATTATTAGAAACTAAACCATTCTCTTGAACAAACAGAAATAAAAATATAAAAACACAACTGTTGCCGACATACGTTTCGATTAAAATCATCTTCAGTGTAAAACTTTTCACTTATTGGTCGTACGGACTTTATGTGTTTCAGGCAGTATCCTTGAAGACCATCAGGCCCAGGGGCCTTCTAATTAGGTAATTTGACTACTTGTTTGTAAATAAGTTGTGGAGTAATTGCTATATTCTAATGCTTTATTATTATTATTACTATTATTATTATTATTATTATTATTATTATTATTATTATTATTATTACTATTATTATTATTATTATTATTATTATTATTATTATTATTATTATCATTATTATTATTATTGTTATCATTATTATTACTATTATCTTAGCAAATACTAAAGCCGCTAGGACGTCAGTACAAAAAAGTTTGCCGAAAAACATTTATAATTTTACCATCAGATACTTGAACAATACACTGCCAAATATGAGTAACATGTTTATGTGGGGTCACTCAGAGAACAAGGCATGTCAGCTGTGCCACCACAACCAAACTCTGGGTCACGTGGTTGCAGGGTGCAAGAGTTATCTTGACCAAGGGAGATACACATGGCGACATGACTCCGTCCTCAGTTACATAGCGAATACATTGTCTAGATTCTGCAAGAATGTATACGCGGATATACCATCCTTTGCATCCCCATGCACCGTAACAGGTAATAATGAAAGGCCTGACATTGTTGTCGTTCAGCAGAAAGTCGTCACCATCATAGAACTTACCATTGGTTTTGAAACAAATATGGAGGGAAACAGCAAAAGAAAACGCGACAAATACAAAACGTTGAAGTCAAACTTACTACCGAAATATGATGACGTTCGTTATGTTAATGTGTCCATGGGTGCTTGCGGTTTCATAGAGAAAGACAGCAGAAACTTTTTCGAACTTTTACGTTCTATAAGGGTACCAGAGAATGAAATTCTGTTCCTCACTAAGTGAATAACAAATATTTGTATAAGATCATCGTACTATATATTTTGTCTAAGAAATAAAGAATGGACATCCCCCGAACTTTTAAGCTTTTAATGGTAGTTGCCCGCGCCGGAGCGCGCGAGAGCGCGCGAAGCAAGGGCTTCTAACTGGCTGCAGGCACGTGATTTGTTAGGAGGTCAATTTTGATTTTGGCATGCTGAGTCAGCAAGATTTTTCAACAATGAGAAACAATGGGAGTCTGCAACCGAAGAAGACTGGAGACGAGGGAGGACTGGAGCCGAGGAAGACTTCAAGCTCGTGTGCCACACTTGAAACATTCTTTGGCAGCGTGTTCCAGAGGTGAGAAGGCGTAGGTAAGTGGAGTCTTCCTTTCAACTTCACGGGTACTTGGTCTCACAATTAATTGTAAGTGTCAGCCGAAGCAGACGGGGTTGGTCTACGTTTTGATCAAAGTGTTGAAATATTTAATCCGGGATAGTGGTTTACTTAGGGCTAAAGTGTAATCCAGCTCCGTCCCTAAACAAGAATAGTTCTCGCCCCGCGTAGGCCCTTGCCAGAAGCTTCCTTTCAACTTTACGAGTACTTGGTTGGTCTCACAATTAATTGTAAGTGTAAGCCCAAGCAGACAGGCTTGGCCTACGTTTTCATCAAAGTCTTGAAATATTTAACCCGGGATAGTGGTTTACTTTGGGCTTAAGTGTAATCCAGCTCCGTCCCCAAACAACAATAGTTCTCGTGGTAGGTGGGCGTACCACCTAGGCTCTTGTTGCCAGCAGCATAGATTTGCTTTCAACCTCTTGAAAATTGAACCAGCCTGGAATAAATGGTAGTATCATTGTGCAGACAAATTGACCCATGTAAGAGAGTATGGCTAGAGCCTCCATCACAAACAACTTTCAAGTACCTACGTTACGAACCTCTTGAAAATTGAACCAGCCTGGAATAAATGGTAGTATCATTGTGCAGACAAATTGACCCATGTAAGAGTGTATGGCTAGAGCCTCCATCACAAAAAACTTTCAAGTACCTACGCTACGAACCTCTTGAAAATTGAACCAGCCTGGAATAAATGGTAGTATCATTGTGCAGACAAATTGACCCATGTAAGAGTGTATGGCTAGAGCCTCCATCACAAAAAACTTTCAAGTACCTACGCTACGAACCTCTTGAAAATTGAACCAACCTGGAATAAATGGTAGTATCATTGTGCAGACAAATTGACCCATGTAAGAGTGTATGGCTAGAGCCTCCATCACAAAAAACTTTCAAGTACCTACGTTACGAACCTCTTGAAAATTGAACCAGCCTGGAATAAATGGTAGTATCATTGTGCAGACAAATTGACCCATGTAAGAGTGTATGGCTAGAGCCTCCATCACAAAAAACTTTCAAGTACCTACGTTACGAACCTCTTGAAAATTGAACCAGCCTGGAATAAATGGTAGTATCATTGTGCAGACAAATTGACCCATGTAAGAGTGTATGGCTAGAGCCTCCATCACAAAAAACTTTCAAGTACCTACGTTATGAACCTCTTGAAAATTGAACCAGCCTGGAATAAATGGTAGTATCATTGTGCAGACAAATTGACCCATGTAAGAGTGTATGGCTAGAGCCTCCATCACAAAAAACTTTCAAGTATCTACGCTACGAGCCTCTTGAAAATTGAACCAGCCTGGAATAAATGGTAGTATCATTGTGCAGACAAATTGACCCATGTAAGAGTGTATGGCTAGAGCCTCCATCACAAAAAACTTTCAAGTACCTACGTTACGAACCTCTTGAAAATTGAACCAGCCTGGAATAAATGGTAGTATCATTGTGCAGACAAATTGACCCATGTAAGAGTGTATGGCTAGAGCCTCCATCACAAAAAACTTTCAAGTACCTACGTTACGAACCTCTTGAAAATTGAACCAGCCTGGAATAAATGGTAGTATCATTGTGCAGACAAATTGACCCATGTAAGAGTGTATGGCTAGAGCCTCCATCACAAAAAAACTTTCAAGTATCTACGCTACGAACCTCTTGAAAATTGAACCAGCCTGGAATAAATGGTAGTATCATTGTGCAGACAAATTGACCCATGTAAGAGTGTATGGCTAGAGCCTCCATCACAAACAACTTTCAAGTACCTACGTTACGAACCTCTTGAAAATTGAACCAGCCTGGAATAAATGGTAGTATCATTGTGCAGACAAATTGACCCATGTAAGAGTGTATGGCTAGAGCCTCCATCACAAAAAAACTTTCAAGTACCTACGCTACGAACCTCTTGAAAATTGAACCAGCCTGGAATAAATGGTAGTATCATTGTGCAGACAAATTGACCCATGTAAGAGTGTATGGCTAGAGCCTCCATCACAAAAAACTTTCAAGTACCTACGCTACGAACCTCTTGAAAATTGAACCAGCCTGGAATAAATGGTAGTATCATTGTGCAGACAAATTGACCCATGTAAGAGTGTATGGCTAGAGCCTCCATCACAAACAACTTTCAAGTACCTACGTTACGAACCTCTTGAAAATTGAACCAGCCTGGAATAAATGGTAGTATCATTGTGCAGACAAATTGACCCATGTAAGAGTGTATGGCTAGAGCCTCCATCACAAAAAAAGTTCAAGTACCTACGCTACGAACCTCTTGAAAATTGAACCAGCCTGGAATAAATGGTAGTATCATTGTGCAGACAAATTGACCCATGTAAGAGTGTTTGGCTAGAGCCTCCATCACAAACAACTTTCAAGTACCTACGTTACGAACCTCTTGAAAATTGAACCAGCCTGGAATAAATGGTAGTATCATTGTGCAGACAAATTGACCCATGTAAGAGTGTATGGCTAGAGCCTCCATCGCAAAAAACTTTCAAGTACCTACGCTACGAACCTCTTGAAAATTGAACCAGCCTGGAATAAATGGTAGTATCATTGTGCAGACAAATTGACCCATGTAAGAGTGTATGGCTAGAGCCTCCATCACAAACAACTTTCAAGTACCTACGTTACGAACCTCTTGAAAATTAAACCAGCCTGGAATAAATGGTAGTATCATTGTGCAGACAAATTGACCCATGTAAGAGTGTATGGCTAGAGCCTCCATCACAAAAAACTTTCAAGTACCTACGCTACGAACCTCTTGAAAATTGAACCAGCCTGGAATAAATGGTAGTATCATTGTGCAGACAAATTGACCCATGTAAGAGTGTATGGCTAGAGCCTCCATCACAAACAACTTTCAAGTACCTACGTTACGAACCTCTTGAAAATTAAACCAGCCTGGAATAAATGGTAGTATCATTGTGCAGACAAATTGACCCATGTAAGAGTGTATGGCTAGAGCCTCCATCACAAAAAACTTTCAAGTACCTACGCTACGAACCTCTTGAAAATTGAACCAGCCTGGAATAAATGGTAGTATCATTGTGCAGACAAATTGACCCATGTAAGAGTGTATGGCTAGAGCCTCCATCACAAAAAACTTTCAAGTACCTACGCTACGAACCTCTTGAAAATTGAACCAGCCTGGAATAAATGGTAGTATCATTGTGCAGACAAATTGACCCATGTAAGAGTGTATGGCTAGAGCCTCCATCACAAAAAACTTTCAAGTACCTACGCTACGAACCTCTTGAAAATTGAACCAGCCTGGAATAAATGGTAGTATCATTGTGCAGACAAATTGACCCATGTAAGAGTGTATGGCTAGAGCCTCCATCACAAAAAACTTTCAAGTACCTACGCTACGAACCTCTTGAAAATTGAACCAGCCTGGAATAAATGGTAGTATCATTGTGCAGACAAATTGACCCATGTAAGAGTGTATGGCTAGAGCCTCCATCACAAAAAACTTTCAAGCACCTACGCTACCAACCTCTTGAAAATTGAACCAGCCTGGAATAAATGGTAGTATCATTGTGCAGACAAATTGACCCATGTAAGAGTGTATGGCTAGAGCCTCCATCACAAAAAACTTTCAAGTACCTACGCTACGAACCTCTTGAAAATTGAACCAGCCTGGAATAAATGGTAGTATCATTGTGCAGACAAATTGACCCATGTAAGAGTGTATGGCTAGAGCCTCCATCACAAAAAACTTTCAAGTACCTACGTTACGAACCTCTTGAAAATTGAACCAGCCTGGAATAAATGGTAGTATCATTGTGCAGACAAATTGACCCATGTAAGAGTGTATGGCTAGAGCCTCCATCACAAAAAACTTTCAAGTACCTACGCTACGAACCTCTTGAAAATTGAACCAGCCTGGAATAAATGGTAGTATCATTGTGCAGACAAATTGACCCATGTAAGAGTGTATGGCTAGAGCCTCCATCACAAAAAACTTTCAAGTACCTACGCTACGAACCTCTTGAAAATTGAACCAGCCTGGAATAAATGGTAGTATCATTGTGCAGACAAATTGACCCATGCAAGAGTGTATGGCTAGAGCCTCCATCACAAAAAACTTTCAAGTACCTACGCTACGAACCTCTTGAAAATTGAACCAGCCTGGAATAAATGGTAGTATCATTGTGCAGACAAATTGACCCATGTAAGAGTGTATGGCTAGAGCCTCCATCACAAAAAACTTTCAAGTACCTACGTTACGATTAATTACGTGTGCCTGAAGGAAGTTGGGGTGGCAAGGATCGAAAACTTATTCAATCATGCGTGTCTAAATACTGAAAGGGGGTTGGGTGAGGATCAAAAGTTCCAGGGAAAGGAGAATGCGCAGTATGTTTAGAAGAAAGAACTTGATTTAAGTCAAAGACTAGCTTGAATGTTATAAGACAAAACCAAGTTAACGAAGTTTTGAAATAGAAGAATGTGATAAGACTCAACAAGTTTGAGAAGTTACTCGTATTTTGTTGCATTGCATGCATGTTGCATAATAAGTTACGTTCCTTGCCACAGACTCGTAATGACAAATAACATAGATAGTATTCATTTTATGAATTCTTCAAGGGATCATCCTGGGATATATTCATGTGCCATAGATGCATTTCTAGAAGTAAGCCATGCTGTTTTATATCCACTGCTTCTTGAATTAGACACTGGTTATTTTCTAGATTGTCTTTATCATTCATGTGATTTGTATGAGAGTGTTCTAAACAATGCAGTAGTCCAGTTTTCAAATCATGTCAGTCACCTCTCTGATATCAGAGAAATTGTTTGGTCTGTTTTAAGAGAAAGGTGCCCCTCCTTTACTGCCCAAGATGCTAATGCTCAGTTTTCAGAAATATTCCAAGAAAGGGTATTTGACTACTTCACTACTGATGAAAGACATTTATTAGTATCAACGTTCATTCACAGGGCCTTTTGTTCAACATGTCAACTTCACTTTATCAAGGTTTCAGAAATATTTGTGCACTATGTAACATTGAATAATTTCATGTTGTCTGGCTTGAATTTATCATAATATATAGCTGATAATAATTTCAATCTGCAGAATTTGTGTTGTACAACATGTAATGTATCAACAAATGAAATAATATCACATGAATTTTTACCATGTAAAATTTTACCTGTTGAGTTATCAAATGATGTCATAAATCGATTAGTCTTTGCAGATCAATTACTTATCTCTGATTTTGTGTATGACCTTAAGGCAATAGTACGTTGTAATAGTGGTCATTTTACATGTGCAATAAAGTGCAATGCAAGCTGGTACTTCATTGACGATTTTTGTGATTCAGTAAAATGCTATGAGGATTTAACAACTTTGTATTTGAGTCATCAGCGTGGTTGGTTTTTTGCCCTTTTTGTACTAAATGACAATGAAGTTCAAATGAATCTTGACATGGGCAGGGGTATTGCTGACCATTCCTGTTCATCACTTTCAACAATTGTTGATAAGGACAAGGAAAATTTTGCTTCTCCTCCTGCAAGTAATCTTCACAGCAATCTTGATCACAACCACAAGAATAACACCATTCCCAAGAAGAGATATCTCTTTGAATATGATGACGTTACAGTGGCAAAAAAGATCAACATGAATAGTAACTGTACAAACCAAGAAGATTTACCCACAAGTGAAGCTGTACCAGCTTCAAGGCAATTTGTACCTCCTTCTTCAAGAGCACAATATCACAAGCAATACTACCAAGAAAGAAAAATGAAGCCCCAAAAACATTCTCCAAAGACCATTATCATTCAGATTGATTATGAAAATGAAAATATGTCACAGAATGCTGAGGGAGAAAAACATGGTCTTCATCCATCTTCAACTGCAAAGAAACAACATCAACATATAAACTATTCTCCTCCTCATTTTGCAAAACCATCCAAAGCTGCGCAGGCCAATATGAAGAAATTTCATGCTTCAAGTGAAATTGTTATTTTCCAATGTGGTATTTGCAGGGAAGCTTGGCCTTTCAATCATTATGGAAAGAATAAACCAAAGGAAAATACTAAAATATGTTCTCGCTGCAAAAAAGATAAAACATTTCCAAAAAAATTTAGCAAAGAAAACAACATGATCCCATCACCTGTCCCACCAGAGTTGCAAGACCTTACACAATTTGAGGAGATGCTTATTGCAAGAGCTTTCCCAATTATACAGGTTTATACAAAGCCCAAAGGTGGTCAGTTTGCATACAAAGGTCATGTGTTGACATTCCCACAAAATGTTCAGCAATTAGCAAATGTTTTGCCAAGGTGTCCAAAAGATCTTCCTGTTATTTTATTCCAAATATGTGGAGAAAATTATCATTCAAAGGAATTCACAGTGCGAAGACAAAAGGTAGACACTGCCCTCCATTGGTTAGTAGCTAACAATTCACTGTACACAACTGTTACTATAGATTATTCAAGGATAGATAACCTACCAGAAAATGGATCATTACAGGATATTGCAGCCATTAACATTCCAACTCAGACTGATTCAATGCCTCCTGATCAAGGTCCTCAAGATATTTCCCATCTTCACGGCACATCCACGCAATACACTGAAATAAGTAGCTTTTTGCCCATATCTGAAGGACAACAGAAACAAAAGGATTTGATTCGAGACCAGCTTTCAGTTCAGCAACCCTACCCATGGAACATTGAAAGAACACCACTCAATGAATACTACACCAACAACCTTGCCACTATGGCATTTCCAACACTATTCCCAGATGGAAAAGGTGACCCAACCAGTAATGACACTGTTCGAGACATTGCACGCAGTTCTACAGAGTCATTTGCTCACAAACTTAAACATTTAATTATGTTTGCAGAAAGGGTTAAAGGTACATGGGTGTATAGGTTTGCATCACACCCAAGATTTGCTTATTGGGCATACAATATTCTTTATCGCAAAAGGCTTTTAAGTCAAGGGAACATATTCATTCGCCAAAATCCACAGGAAGCAGCATTGGAAAATCAGGATTTCATTGCTATGCTCAATAATAATGATTATTCTTCCTTCATGTCAAAACTTATGCATTATGCCAAAAATGTTACAGGCACTAATGCATACTGGAATAAAGCAAAAAACAATTTAAAAGCTATCATAATGCAAGAAGGCCCACAAACTGTTTTTTGGACTTTATCATGTGCTGAATTTCATTGGCCAGAATTTCATTCATTATTTTCAGATCACGGCGAAGTAAAAACACTTAGAGACAATGTTATACAGAACCCCCATGTACTTATTTGGCTTTTCACAAAGCGTACTGAAAGCTTTGTAAAATGGTGGCTTTATAAAACATTGAAAGCCACATGGCATTGGTACAGATATGAATTTGCTGTTCAGCGAGGTTCAATACATTGCCATGGTGTAGCTAAGTTGGATGATGACCCAGGTTTGTGTAATTTGACAAAAATAGCTTTATGTGGCCACCTTTCACAGAAGAAAATAGAAAGTGCAGCAACAGAAAATCCTCCTCATGATGAAAGTTTGAACGAACTACAACAAAATGTCCTAGATGGCAAACAAGCTGAGCAAGTTATATGTGAATATGTTGACAAACTCCTGTCAACATGGAACCCTGAGCCCCAAGATGAATTAAACTGGAAGAAGCCACCTGTTCACCCATGCGCAAAAAAATTCAGTGAAATATCAGAACAAAGCTGGGACACTGATTATGTTGATTTATTGAACACTGTGCAAAGGCATTCAATATGTAATTCAGCATATTGCTTAAAAGAAAAAGATGGCAACCAGTATTGCAGATTCAAGTATCCACTTGATAAATGTGACAAAACTAACCTTCAATTTGAGAAAATTCATACCAAAGATGGTAGTATAAAGTACAAAGCAACCGTTGTTACAGCAAGAAATGATACTAGACTTAATCGCCACCAAAGACTGCAGCTGCAAAGTTGGAGAGCAAACTGTGATATTAACATTGTTATTGATTATCATTCGTGCATTGAATACCTTGCCAAATATGCTTCAAAAGCAGAAAGAATTTCCACTGTAGCAAAAAGTGCATTTCTCTCAGTAATGGGGAATATGCATCCTTCAGGTACGCACAGTGCATTGAAAAAGTTGATGATTAAAGCAGTGGGTGAAAGGGATATGAGTATTCAGGAGGTTATGCACCATATATTGTCCCTGAAAATGCTAAGCTCCACTTTTCAAGTAATATCTGTTTCATTGGATGGGTCCCGAAAAGTGGAAGTTGATAATGAAGGTCTTATCACAACAAAGAAATCTCTTCTTGATAATTATGCAATGCGGAATCAGTTTCAAGAACAACATCCCAACGTTATGCAATTAAATCTCATTCAGTTTCTTTCACAATATGAAGTAAAAAATGACACATCTTGTGAATATCGGAAGAAAAAGATTGTTCTCAAAACATATCCAAATTACTCAAATTTGCCAAGTAACCCCAATTATGGACTATTTTGCAAATACCAGTTACTGAAATACAAGCCTTGGTCACAAACACTGTCACATGCATGGAATTATGAACCAGAAACGGATGATGTGTTCATATCACATTGGGATGAATTTCTGCATTCGCAAGGTGCAGAGACCTTCGTTTTAGATTGGGAAAGTGAGCTGCAAAATGTATCAACATATTATTTATCAAATGATGACACGCAGGATGAGGAACAGCAACTTCAAACTGGTGACTATGAAGACTGGATGCTCCTCTCTAATCTCCATTCATCAAATATGGCCAGTAATGATGGTGAAGACGAGAATGCACAAACTGGCATAGAATATTGGTCTACTAATACCACACACTATTCACCTGAACAAATTGGTGACATGCCGCAATGGATCCAAATGCAAAAAGAAATATACATTGATACACTACATGATTCAAGCATTCCAGTTGATGTCTTTACATTAAATGCAGATCAACACAAGGCGTATACCCTTATATTTAATCATTTCCATTCTGAGTCCGAAGAGCAGTTGTTATTAATCATCACCGGTATGGCTGGGTCTGGGAAGAGTTATCTTATAAGTGCCATAAAAGACCTTCTTGGAAATAAATGCAAAATTGCTGCATTTTTTGGAGTTGCTGCATTTAATGTGAAAGGACAAACTTTACACAGTTTGCTACAGCTCCCTATACGTGGTAAAAGAGCTTATGAATTAAATGGGGATGCACTACAGAGACTGCAGGCAGCATTTGAAAACATTGCATACCTTTTGATTGATGAATTTTCAGTTATTGGGCAGAGCATGTTGGGATGGATAAGTAAGCGTCTCAAACAAGCAGCTGGCAAGACACAGTTGCCATTTGGTGGAATTTCAGTAATTCTCATTGGAGACATAGCACAGTTGCCACCCGTCTCTGATAAAGTATTATACCATGATAATCCATCAAATGAAGTATCAACAGAAGGACTTTATGTATACAGTCTTTTCAATTGTGTTGTTTTGCTATCTATAAGCCAAAGAGTTGCTGGTATTAATCAGCAACAGTCACAATTTCGTGACTTGTTGCTTAATCTAAGAAATGGCACTGTAACAATAGAACAGTGGAAACTCTTACTACAAAGGACACCTCAATCAGTAGACAATTTATCAGACCCTCGTGCACATATTTTCTTTGCTGAAGATGACTCTAGCCAGAGTCGAAACGTACCGAATATGTCATAAATAAATAACTAATTATTCTAACCAACTGGACTGTCAAACTTTTCTTTATCATGGATTTTCAACTGGATTGTCAAATTTAATTCTTTAATATAACTGGTTTCACCACAAAATGTCTTTTCTCATCGTCGTCTTCATTCTACGATTTATAACAAAGCTGCGTTTCCCGGAATCATCATCAATTTATCAGAATTTTCAGACAAGGCAATAAAATTAGGTTTCACTAATGAGAAAGTTGCAGCACACAACTACAACTCTATTCAATCATTAAAAGAACCAATTGCTCTTGTTAAAGCTAAGCACAATAACCGTACTGCCTCCAAATTAAGCGCTGATGATATGGGAGGTCTTCAACCAAAACTTTTGATATGCAAGGGTGCAAGGGTTATGTTGATTAGGAATCTGTGGACAGAGATTGGTTTGTGTAATGGTTCAATGGGTACAGTTATAGATATTATATACAAGGAAGGTCAATGCCCACCATCTTTACCTATATGTGTGATTGTTAAATTTGACACTGGTTACTCAGGCCCATCCTTCATAGCAGAGACCCCTAATACAGTTCCTATACCACCTGTAGTAAGTGTTTCCGACTCAATGGGCTCAACTTACAAAAGACAGCAACTACCATTGAAATTAGCATGGGCCATTACTATCCATAAGTCCCAAGGCCTCACACTGGATAGAGCATGGGTAGATTTAGGAGAAACAGAGGCTACAGCAGGTCTTACTTACGTTGCAATTTCTAGAGTTAGGACCTTGCAACATCTTGTGATTGAACAAATGACACTGGAACGTTTGAAAGCTGTTAGAAATTGTTTGGGATATAGATACAGGGTAAGGGAAGAAAACAGGTTGGCGTCTTTGGCACAGTGTACTCATGTTACAACTATTCATCAATGATTCATCAGACAGGTTGTACAACAAAATTGGTCACAGCCTTGTACAATATTCATTCAATTTAAAATAAATTACTAATGATTAAGATATTAAATGTAGATACAATAAGGTGCCTTTTATTCCTTTCCAGAAATCATCATGTCCGGAATCATGTCTTCCCCAGAAGATTCGCCAGTTTCTCCGAAGAGGCCTCGTTTTTCCAGCAATTACCCATCCACTCCTCCATCTCCTGATTCTCCACGAATCACAGGTAAGTCATTCATTTACTTCCCAATTTCCTTTCTTTTTCTGTGTTTCCTTTATCTTTTATTTTCCTCATTTTTTCATTTCTTTTTGTTTCCCTTCCTCCAAATTCAATGACTCTGAAAAAGTTGACATGCTTTCTTCACTGCAGAGTACCAGGAATATAATGAATTCAAACTAAAATGTTCATTTATCAGTCAGACACTCGATTATATCTGAAATTTTTATTGGTAAAATCACTCATCTTGCACCCAAAAGTTCCTTAATTGCTCTTATTACAATGGTGTGACCTTTCATCTTCATGAAGCCTGGGACATTCTTCCATGGAGTCTTCTTCTGCATGTTTTCAAATTTGGTTGAAATATATTCTATTTTTTCCAGATTTCACCGGTTACATAACCAGAGTGACTAAGCAAGCTGTGAGTGACAGTGGGAGTCCATATTTTTATTTATGGCTGAAAACATCTCCAAATGAACACATTGTCATCAAAATCATGATGCAAAGGAATCAGGGAATACACCGGCAAATTTTCATCGACAAAAAGTTGTCTGGAGAAGCGGTAACCTTCCATAGATTGACAAGAGGCAATAGAGGTATATTCTTTTATAATTCTACCCTGGGGAGCTGCATGCAAGATGGCGTGACTGCCATTCGATTTAAACTAGCAGACACTGACACACTTAAAATTAAAGACTTGTGTGAAAAATCCTCCGGAAGGTACACAGTTAATGGTGCCATAAAATGGCTTGAGCAAACCAAAGATATCACAAACAGCAATACAGCATCACCATCAAAGAGACAACCAAAAGTACTTCTGGTAAGAAATGGTCTCATTGCTGATGAGACTGGTGAGATGATAATTTCTGTGTGGGGTGAACACATCAATGAAATTGAAGAATACCAGTGGTACACTTTAACTGATGTCAATATCAAACATTTTTATGGCAAGAAATTAACAACAAACATGGAAACATCTATTCGCAAGTTTGAAACATCCCTGTCAGTTGACTGGGACACAATTGATGTTGCAATGTATGCTAAAAGGGAAGAAACGGCACTTCAAGAAGCCAACCCGATCATTTGCTGCCCTGAAATAGATTCTGCAGAAGTCAATATATATCCAGTCTGTAAGAATCAGAGCTGTTTAAGTAAGGTTGAATTTCAACCTGGTGACCAGTTTGTTAAATGTGTCAAATGTTCCCGAAGAATGCTTCTGGAAAAATGTCTTTCTGGATTCACTGCCACTTTGGATCTATCCAAAGACAACGCCGTCAAAACATTAACAGTTCAACCAGATGTCTTGTCATCCTTCTTTGGAGTTGATGTGCTCAAAGACTTCAAGCACAATGCCACTGATCTTGAAGAAAAACTTCTTCTTTCTACATCAGTTGATTTCACACACAATGCAAAGAATGTCATCACTGAAATGAAGAGACATGTCAAGGAGGATCTTTCCTAAGTTACACTATGTATATATGTTACTTACACTGTGTGTCTCAAAATACTGCCCCCCCCCCCCTCTCCAAAAGATCATTGCAGCAAATTTACTTGCACTGTAATCAACCAAACTGATTTTTAATTTTTTGCATATTAAAATATTTTACTTTTTGGATGATTTTCAAATCAGTTGACCTTCACTTTGAAGTTCAAAGATTCACTAATGAGTATTCCGTAACATCCAGAAAATGGTCTAACGTACACCACAAAACACCAATTTCTACTTCATATACTATTTCCAATGCTCCATTTTCGAAGAACAATGAATAAGATACCTTTCTCACTTTCCATCTCAATTTCAATTCATTTCATTGCTCGTGCTGATTTCCACAACATCGTCAATAGATTTCAAATAACGTGCAAGATTTCATCCTCACACCATTTTCTGCCTCTAATGAAAGATTAGTTTATATGATTTTCAATTTGACAGAACACCACAACTTTCAAAATTACCACAAACTGCATGAAATACTTCTGTCAATTATTTACTTTCTAATCATTATGCAACTATTTTTCCTGCAATTATTTTCCAATCAAAGGGACATTGTTTGAGTCACCCAGCATTTTGCTGTTGTTCTGTTCCAATTTGCTAAAGACTTATTTCCACTCAGTAAAATTTTCCAGCTGAACTGCAAACCACTTCGCAGTTCATAAAAATCACTTTGAATTTTAATACGAGTTTACATATTACAAATATTCTGTCGTGTAAAATTCCATACACTTGAGAAATTCTGCTGAGTGGGAAACATTCTTAACACATTACATATGAACATTTTACAATAGTTTTGTTCCATTTTAAATACTGTTGTAGGGATGTACTGGGTATCCATAGCTTCCAGGGTAGTCCAAGCAGAGTTTGCCATTGTAGAAATCCACCTCCAGCTGCATCGCAAATAGATTTCCCAGATTTATGTTCAACTTTTTTACGCAAGGCTACCCTCAAGAAACTCACCGAATACAACCTACAATGATTTGATTCCGTACACAATGACCATAATTTTTTTCAATAATGATTATGAACACATATCAGAAGTACATAATTCATTGATCATTGGCCACATCAAATCCGTAGATACTGTAACATAGAATCGATGGAAACAAATGAACTATAACTATTTTTGCCACACCAGATTCTTCCTTTCATACCATTTTCCAATACTCTACTGCTTCCCTCGCGGAAGAATTATACAACCGTTTCCAAACTGTACACAAATCTTACCAGATTTCGACAATTTTGAGATTCTCAAAACCGTGATCCAGTACACCCCTACATATTTAGCTGTAATTCTGTTCTGTTTGATGAAAATATAGCCATATTTTCATCCCAGGGGGGATGCTCATACATATTTATGACAGGGGCGCTCATACTGGGGTACGAACCAACAGCCCAAAAAATTTTTTCCAGCATAGAAATTGACCCAAAAAAATAAATTTTCTTGCCTTGCACAGCCAAAAAAATAACAAGAAAACTCTGTTTCATAGATACAGATACGATCGGGAGATCATATAACAGAAGCAATTATAATGATTATCAAAGATACACAATGTACATCATCATGTAGTTTCACTTTTGTAGTTTGGTTGCAAACCTTTCAAATTTCCAAAATTTCGTGTGTTAACCATATTTTTCTCTTTCTTAAAGTGTTCTCATAGTCAAGACCCAAAAAAATAATTCGGTATTTCATCAGTAATTGTATAATTGGCTGACCAAAAAAATAACTTTCGCTCAAAGTTTAGACCCAAAAAAGTAACCTGAGCACCCCTGTCATAAACATATATGAGTACCCTCCCTGGGATTTTCATATCATTTACCTATTGTTTTGTTCCATTCCAGTTGTTAATTTTCTGAATAAACACAACCATGTGCATGCTGTTTGCGTTTTCAATATGTCATTCTTCCTTCCACAAACCAAGTTTCAAATCATAAATTTGCCATTTTACTTAAAGACCCATTGTCAACCAACAAGCTTTCCCCTTGTGTATCAACATTGCCCCTACGCAATTACATGTTTTTTAGCCTGTGCACAGCCTCAATGTTTTTCTGCGTCAGAAAATTAAAGTTGTGCAGCCACATAGGTACTTGCAACATGCTGAAATAACCAACAAAAGACCTGGCTTCTGGATACGTACCCAACCTTTATGCTGTACTTTGTGTCGAGAATATAGGGAATCAGATCGTTATCACCCTCGTCAATTTCAGTGTACGGCGAAGTTGCTGAAGCCTTCCAATTCTGTTCTTTTATAACAAAATGGCGACTGAATGTTTATCACACAAAGACGTCACTGTTTGTAAACACTATTTTCATAACACTGGTTTTGTTGCTTGACAATGGGTCTTTAAAGTTGTTCAGTTTATGCACGAGACTCTGCAATATTCATGAATAAATGTTAATTTCTTAGACTACGAAAATACTTACACCCATCGGAGCTTCAGATCAGTTTGAAATATGTCGGCCAATATTCCTCCCCCTCACATGAATATTTTCAGACCAATTTGAGAACATAAAGCAATACCTGGGTTACTTCAGCAATCATAACAATTTGGATTGTGTTCTGGAAGATATTGGCATCGCTTCATAACAATCAGATACAACTGGCGGACTTTCAATGACGTCTTCTCAAGGAACACAGGGAATGGCTATCACAATTGTTTTGAAAGCTCCTTTCGCCTCGAAATTGAACATGTGCTACTCATATGGAAATTTCAGGTCCACTTGAAACTCAAACCGAACTGAGAAACCGAAATGAGTTTCAGGTCCACCCGAGTTTCATCTCACCTGCATCATGTGAGCGCTCCGACGGCCTCCACCGTCGGGTCCACCGTACACCAAAATGAGTTTCAAAGCGATCTGAAACTGCACCGTTCGTTGTGAGTTTGCTCATGTGAAAACATTCTATAACACCCATTAACAACCGGTATTTAAGTACATCAACAATACTACAATGCAATTCTTCACTACACGTATTTTTCTATAAGAAACTAAGAATTTGGGTGAAAATTTCAGAACAATCTTCATGTCCATTTGCTGCACTTGCCTGAAATTTCAAACAATTTTTTTGACAACTTTCCCATGTTTACACATCACTCAAGTACATTCCGAGCAATATGATACAAGAACCAAGTGACATTAAGTAAAATATGTTAAGCATTTCCTTTGTTAAAAATGAATAGTTTCTTAAGTCAACCATATGTTTACCTTTGATGCCTCTCCCCAACTTTCTCATTCCTTCCACGGCGTGGGCACTTAGCGGCAGCTATTACTAGTATATAAGGACATTATTGATCTTACTTTTGAACTGTGTGAGTATGCAACCAATGCCCAATTTTGGAGAGTTGGCTGGATAGACTAGGTTTTAGCTTGTATTTTTATTGTATTTTAAATTGTTTTGAATGAAAGTTTCCATTATTATCATTATCATTATCATTATTATTATTATTATTATTATTATTATTATTATTATTATTATTATTATTATTATTATTATTATTATTATTATTATTATTATTATTATTATTATTATTATTATTATTATTATTATTATTATTATTATTATTATTATTATTATTATTATTATTATTATTATTATTATTATTATTATTATTATTATTATTATTATTATTATTATTATTATTATTATTGTTCTAATTATTATTACTATTACTATTATTACACAGAGAAAACAGGACTTGTTTGTTTGAAAATTTTTGATCTAACGTAGATCTTCATCAGTCAAATAATGCTCGAAGAAATGCCATGCAATCTAACGTTGCAGAATGCGAACGTAATCTTCCTTAATGAAAGAGTATAGGGATCTTATAATGAAATAAAGAAAGGAGTACGATGAATGTGACGAAATTAGATCAGCCTGCTAAATATGTTTGTATTGTCTGTAAATGTCTTTCCTAGCTCATTAAGGATAGAGTTTAGGCCGTTTGGTTCTTTAGCGTCTAATCGCGATCTCCACAAGTTTTCATGGTGTTCTAGCTTGTCTTGGTCTCGCTCTACTCTTTGCAAAATGTGTGCTCTTAAGTCTCTATCAAAAGTGCACGAATCACTCTCGTGAAAATTTTTGGCCAATTCCTGGCATCCGGATCACTTTTAGCATCGCTACGGTGCTTGTTGAATCTCTTACTCAATGTTGTAGAAGTATATCCGACGTAGATCAGCTTATGTTTCCCGCATTCGGCGGCATATATTAAGTTTTTGCTGTTGCAAGAAGCTGCCGTCAATATGACATGTTTTCTCTGTCTTGGCATTCGTTATTTCATTTTGTTGTCCCATGTGGCTGCATAGTTTGCACGGACGTCCTCTCTTCTTTGCTTCTTCTAGCGTACAGTGAACGGAAAAACCTTGCGTTCTTTTTCAGCTTTGTACTAACGAGATTATTATGCAAGTTAGGATTTCTACGGTATGAAACTAATGGTGGTTCTGGGAACATCTTTTTTAGATCTGGATGTTCGATGACCATGAAATTGTAGTGTCTGACTAATATCTGGGAGAGTCCCTTGAACTTTTGATGCCAGTCGATTACTAGAGGAACTCTGTTATCATTCTTTCGTTCAACAACTTTCGGCTTTAAAATCTTAGTAAGTGTCTTCATGAAATACCCTCTGTTGGCATAAAAGATAATGAACTGCATTGCGTGTTTACGATTATCAGCCAATAGGTGACAGATACATTTGAGCCTTATAAATTAGGACAATGGATTTGAGCGAAGTGTATGTGTTGGGTGGTCCGATAGTTTGTGGAGGTAGGCGTGTGTAGCTGTTGGCTTGCAGTATAATTCCGTTATCAATGCTCCATCGTGTTTCTTTACTCTTGAATCCAGGAAAACAGCATCAGATTTGGAATATTCCATTGTAAATTTTATGGTAGATTTGTAGGAATTCTTTGCAGCGTATGAGTTACATTAAGACAAGAAATGCACCAGTTCTTCTTGATAATTATCCCATACAAAAAATACATCGTCTATGTAACGTATCCACATAGCAGGACCTCGTCGATATTCTTTCTTATTGTCTTGTAGCAAAATTGGTTTCAAACTTAGACAGGAATAAATTTGCGAAGCTAACAGCCATAGGTGTGCCCATTGCGGTCCCTTTGATTTGATAGTAAAACTTGCCGCTATGTTGCTTTTGAGGATGAAAGCTATGAGATCGCTTACAACCTCGCTGGGAACAGATCTATTGGTGTGTCGTTCAAGTGCTTCTCTACATGCAGTTACACCTTTTCCATGGTCGATGTTTGGATATAGCGAGGATACATACATTGTAACGATGTAGGAATCGTAGATTTTGCTAGTGTTGTTTTTGAATTCCTCTATTTTTTTGACAAAGTCAGTGGTATCTCGGATATATGAACTTGTCTGAATTGCTGCTGGTTTCAGAAAACTATCCACCCATTCCGATAATCTTGTGGAGCATGAGTTATATCCACTGCAAATAGGACGAAGAGGGAGGAACTTTTCGAAGGTCTTATGGATTTTGGGAAGACCATAGAAACATGGTGTCCTCGTTTTCTCTTTAAGTCTAATTTCTTCTGTTTCGGTGATGTAACCATTAACTTTAGGCTCGTCGATAATTCTATCAAAGGATATACGATATTTTGGATTTGGGTCCTAACAGACTGTCTCATAGAACTCTTTATCTTGCAGTATATTTAAAGATGCTTCATTATAGTCATTCGTATTCATAATTACAATGCCATTCCCTTTACCTGCTGGTTTGATTATCATAGATTCGTCAGATGACGGTGATTTTATTGCTTGTCTTTGACTATCTGTTAGGTTATTCCAGTGCTTGTCTTTTTTAAACATGGATATGTTCACTGCAGTCTTTAGTGCAAATGTTTATGAAGTCAACCAGTCCTTCTGAACGTCCTTCCCGTACTGCTTCTGGGTACCAATGAGGATTCTTAATATTCCAACTGAGGGAACATCGATCTTTGTCAATGTTTGAATGAGAAAGATACAAGAAGAACAAGAAGAACAGAAGAAGAACATCGATCTTTGTCAGTGTTTCGATCTTTTTCTTCGTCCTATTTGCAGTGGATATAACTCATGCTCCACAAGATTATCGGAATGGGTGGATAGTTTTCTGAAACCAGCAGTTCTACGCCTTATAATATATTATACGATATTTCCCCCGTTCAATTTTGTCTCCGGAATCTTTCTCACTCTTCTCTTAATTTCACTGCCGACTTTCCCTTTCATCTCTTTTACCCGCACTTCATCTGCCTGTAATATACTCAAATATTTGTATCCTTCGTCTTCTTTCAGTGATTTTATGACTTGATCATCTGGCATTTTGATTCCGTCTGATTTGATCCTTTTTCCTCTCTTCATAACCAATGTTGAACATTTTTCGATCCCGAATTGCATGCCTCTGTCCTTGCTAAACACTCTGACTGTCTGTATAAGTGAATCAAGTTCTTTCTCGCTCTTCGCATACAACTTCAGGTCGTCCATGTAAAGAAGTTGATTAATCTTTTCTCTATTGCTTGCAAATTGTTACCCAGGTTTTGTCATTTTTAATACGCTGGTAAGGGGAATGAGTGTTATAACGAAAAGAAGGGGTGATAATGCATCTCCCTGAAAGATACCTCTTTTTATCCCAACCTCTCCTAGTGATTTATTAGCACATGTCAGCTCAACCCTCCAATCTCTCATTGTCTTTTCTAGGAACTTCATTAAGGTATTGTTTATTCCTAGGATATGCAGACACTCTAATACCCATGAATGAGGCACCATGTCAAATGCTTTCCTATAGTCAATCCATCCCATTGCTAAATTCTTTTTCCTTGTTTTAACCTCTTTCAGTATCATCCTGTCTTTGTACAATTGGTCTGCCGTTCCTCTGCTCTTCCCCCTTCTGTTCCTCGGGTAGAAGCTGGTTCTTTTCCAAAAACGAATAAATTTCCTTAGATATTAGTGCTGTTAGTAACTTCCAACAAAGCGGAAGACACGTGATAGGACGGTAATTGTTTGCATTTCTCCCCTTTGACTTATCCTTCTGTAACAGAACAGTTCGGCCTTTTGTCATCCATGATAGTGTCTGTCCTTCCAAGCATTCAGTGAAATATTTCTCCAAATATCTATGTATTGTTGTAAAAGTTTTTAGCCAGAACCCTTGTACACCATCTGGTCCAGGTGCCTTCCAGTTTGGTACTTTTTTGAGGATCTTCTTTATTTTCTCTCCCGTAATATTCACTTCTGCTTGTCTAGGCCCTGCATTCGTCTTTGTCTTAAAATCTTCCAACCACTCTGCCTCTCTGTTGTTTTCGACCTCTGTCCTCCACAGGTCTGTCCAAAACTGCTTTGCTTCATCTGTATCTGGCACTTCACTTTCACCTTGTTCTCCTTCACTGTTCGGCAGTTTATAAAATCCACCTTCGTTGTTCTTAAACTGTCTATTCTGTTGGTATTGCTTAGTTCTTTGGTCATATCTTGTAATCTTCCCGCGTTTGGCCTTAAATCTTTGTCTCAGCTCCTCCTTCACAATCTGGAATCCTTTCTGCTTGACCTTGTACTTTCTTTGCAATGAATCTACATATTTTTTCTTTACTGTTTTCTTTCAATTAAAGCATTCACTCGACCTAGATCGCTATTCAACTCTTTAGCTTGCCCTTCAAACCTAGGTTTCCACCATGGTTCTTTTCTTTTCTCTTTGCTTTTGCTTTTCACTCCAAGCATTTCTGTCACCACTGCTGCCCCACTATATGTCAAATCATTGGTCTCAGTAATGCTGTTCACCTTCATCTTGCCTATTACGTTATCCACCTTTTTCACTGCTGCATGCAGCTTTCCTTTCTCAACGCCTCTCAGTGATGGTAATCTAACTCTGTCCTTACTAATCGTGTTTGATCGTTCAATCAAGTTCTTCCCTTCATCAGTTATTTCCTCGTCGACTGAGAAGTAACCATTCCTATTAGCACCCTCATGACCAACGCCAGTCACATGATCAGCAATTTCTTCATTTCTATCCTCATGCTCAATTCCTTGTTCTACCTGTTCTATCTCTCCATACGATGCATCTTCGCTCGATCGCTTTATCTCTTCAAGTTCCAGGTTCGATAGCCATTTCTTCTTCATGATTTGATTCTTTTGATCTACCAATCTTTCTTTGTTCAGTAACTGGAAACATACCTCTACTAATCCAAACTATGCATTCTTTTCCTATGGCCATTACGGCCAGGCTCGCTGCTATAGTAGCACTCCATAACAATCCTGTTATCATCCTGTGACCAGTTTCTTCTAATCCTCCTAGCAGTAGCTTGTTGACGGCCGGGTTCATGCTGCTGGGCCATGAAACACCTGCGGAGAGACCTTCACCAGGGGTTCAAGTCTCATTCACGCCGTTATCTGTTACATTTTGATAATTCATATTACACTCTTGCGAGAGTAGTGAGTTTTAGGTCACGCCATCACCGGTATTATTTATCGTGACACCATCACTAGGGGGGTTGTCGGCCAAGGCTAAGGAGTCCCCCCTACCCATGAGACAGACTAAACACCGCCGGACGCCAACCCGGTACTTCAAGGTCTCGGGGTAGGCTCACAGGTGCTGCACCTTGCCCAAGGGTGACCTGGAGGTAGTTGTGGAAAAGGGTAACCTCATTCTTCCACGTCGAAACTCCACAACAGGATGCAGTTTTATGTTATAGCCAGGACAAATTATTATTATTGCTATTATTATTATTATTATCATTATTATTATTATTATCATTATTATTATTATTATTATTATTAGTATTATTATTATTATTATTATTATTATTATTATTATTATTATTATTATTATTATTATTATTATTATTATTATTATTATTATTATTATTATTATTATTATTATTATTATTATTATTATTATTATTATTATTATTATTATTATTATTATTATTATTATTATTATTATTATTATTATTATTATTATTATTATTATTATTATTATTATTATTATTATTATTATTATTATTATTATTATTATTATTATTATTATAAATGAAAATAAAAAATCTGACGAAATTAAACAATTTGAAGAGAAATATAAACAATATAATTGAAACAAACTGAAGAGATCAATGAAGTACCTTAAGTCTTTGAACGATCCTGATGAAAATTAGCCACTGAAATTCGATTTGTTGGGAAGCTGTTGCGATCAATGTTGCCCGCTAAAGGGGGGAAACGAGATTACCAAAGGACTGACCATGACCTTGAGGTTAAAAAGAATTTCTGGAGTTACACGAAGAAATTCCTTGATGAACCAACCAATATTTTGCCAAGTTTCGACGTAGGAGCATGCACAGCATATTTCAAGAAAATATTCAAATGCCAAAATAAGAAACTATTTACAATACCGTCATGGATGCCAACCCTCCCGAACGGGGAAAAAAGTTTTGACTTAGAGGCACCGTCATACCAAGAAATTTCAAAAATTATTTGGCAAATGAAATCAAGCAAACCTCCATGTCCGCTTCACCAAATTTCTGTGATTATGTTGAAAAGATGTCCATTCTTGCGAACCTATTTATCGCAAATAATAAAGCAGGTCTGGAATAGCAAAAACATCCCAGCTGTTTGGTGCTCCGCAACAACAATACTGATTCACAAGAAAGGTGCTTCAAACGAGCCATCAAACTTCCGCCCTATAACTTTGCAACCAATATGCCTAAAAATATTCACATCCATAATTCGCAATCGCATGTTCAAATTTTTAACATCAAACAATTTAATCGAGAATCATATCTAAAAAGGCTTTGTTCCCAAGATTTCTGGTACCCTCGAACATACAGCACTACTTTCACATATTATTAGAGATGCCAAACGTAAACAAAGATCCTTAGTAATAACTTTGCTAGACCTACAAAACGCATTTGGAGAAGTACAACATGGACTAATTGATACCATGTTGAAATATCATCACATCCCTGACCATGTCATTGAACTAGTAGATGCACTGTATGCAGATTTCAAAACAACGATCACTACCAGAAGCTATGTTACACCATTTCTAAAAATTGAAAAGGGAGTACTGCAAGGAGACTGTCTCAGCCCTCTCCTCTTTAAGCTTTGCATTAACTCTTTCATCCGTACCCTGCAAACAATGGAATTCGAGCAACTAAGCTACAGGTCAAATAAGCTGTTGACTCCGAGAAACTGGTTCCAATTCGCAGAGGATGCAATTGCAATCTCAGCAACAGAGTATGAAAATCAAACTCTCGTTAATGCTTTTCCAAGGTGGTGTAATTGGGCTAAGATGAAAATCAGACCTGACAAGTGCCAAACATTTGCTATAAAAAGGTTCTAACACAATCCAAACAGTTTAAGCCAAAAATTTACGTAGACAATATATTGATTAAAAGCATCGAAGAAAAGGAAAGCTTTCGATACCTCGGGCGTTGGTTTAACTTTGACATGGACAATAGTGAGCACAAAAGGCAGCTTCTTGACACTACAAATCGAATCCTCAGCTTGATTCATCAATTACCGTTACATCCAAAAAATAAGCTTCAAATATACAATCGGTACTTTCTCAGTAAAATCAGTTGGGATCTCACGATAGCAGACATAGATGCAACGTGGATAAAGCAAAACCTAGACATGATTTGCCACGGATATTTCAGAAAATGGTTAGATATACCTGTAAGTGGAACAGTTGAAATATTGCAATTATCTAAAGCACAGTTTGGACAGGAAGTCATTGATACAAGTACAAAACGTACTTTTTGTCAAGTGACTTTCCGTAAATGTCTGAAAAACTCCATAAATGATGACATTCGATATCTGCATAATACAACATCAGAAAAGACTAACATCCAATATGACTCGTTCCATACAACAAAACTTGCGCTAAAAAAGATCCGGGAAGACAAAAAATCGAAGGTAGAGTCATTACAGGTTCAGAGTACAGTAATTACAGAGTTATGGAAAACAGCACTCCCGAAGGCAAAAGATTTTTGGTTTAAAGTGCAACATCGTCTTCCTAGAAACATCTTTAATTTTACCATAAGATATATGAACAACTCTCTTGCTTGTTTTTCTAATTTAGCAAGATGGGGCATAAACTTCAGTGCAAGCTGTTCATTCTGTAGGGAGGTTCAGACCACAAAGCATATTGTAGCTGGCTGTGCATCATGTTTAAACCGCTACACATGGCGAAATAACTCGGTGCTGTTAAATTTAGCTACATTTTTGCAACCAATGGTCAAAAAGCTTTACTGTGACATTCCATCGTTTTTATCACCCGAAATTGTGACTGGTACTGCTGCACGACCGGATCTACTCGTTGCGGACAGGATGAACACTCTGTTTATAATTGAGCTAACAGTAGGCCACGAATCTAACACGGCGGCGAATGCTACAAGAAAGGCAAAGAAATACGAACATCTCTTAAATGATGGTGACCTAAAACGTTCGTATCGAAAAATCTGTTTTGTGAATCTCGTGATGACTACTATCGGCATCTATTCAAAACATTCAGAGGATTTCTTCAAATTGCTGAAAGATTTAAACATTGACAACACAGCAGCAACGTACATTTCTACAAAGCTAACAGAAATTTGTATACGTTCGTCTTATTATATCTTTTGTATGAGAACGAAGGAGTGGACGGAAGTGGATCTAATGAACTTCTAAGTTGAACCTTACCTTACTTTTGTTAACTATTTTGAAGCACCTATGCGACTGCAGGCAGACTATGCCTACACCGTAGTGAGTAGTCTGATTCTGTTACTGTTTTTAAGTTGTATGTAATTAGTTGGATTTTATCATGAAAAGTTTCCATTATTATTATTATTATTATTATTATTATTATTATTATTATCATTGTTATTATTATTATTATTATTATTATTATTATTATTATTATTATTATTATTATTATTATTATTATTATTATTATTATTATTATTATTATTATTATTATTATTATTATTATTATTATTATTATTATTATTATTCATATTGATATCATTATTATTATTATTATCATTATTATCGTGGCTGATGAAGATTTTTAATCGAAACGTACGACAATTTTAACAGTGTGGTTTTATTTTTTAGTTTCTGTTAATTTTGAATGAGGGTTTAGTTTTTATATCATTATTATCATTATTATTATTATTATTATTATTATTATTATTGCCCTTTCTTCACGCCTTTTTGTTGTTTGGTGGCTTTTTCGGCTATTCCTCGATGTATCACAGAATAAACTTTGATAGTTTCTATATCCAATGTATCAACAAAATTTAATATGTTTCTAATCCGATATGTATTTGTAATATTATCATCTATCATTCATCATTTTGCTATTGATATTATCTAGTTATTTTAAAATATTTATGTTATATTCAGAGAATTTTTCAATATCATTCACTTTTATGTCTTTGTTTCAACTATTTTTTGTTCGTTATTTCCTATTCTTGTTCTACTGAATACTTTCGATGTATTTGTACCTCTTGACACATAATATGCTTCCTGTGTTTTCTTTCAATTCTATAATATTTCATTGAATGTGCTTAATGTACAGAACAGTTATGTCATCCTCCAATAGAATATAACAGCTATAAATCATCAATTGCATTTTCGCTTCCACATACCCTCCTCCGCGAGGTTTTTTCAATGTTTTTCTTTAATAGCTCCATAGTTGCGCGGTCCGTAATTTTGTGGCTCGCGGATAAGCTGCCTTACCATCATTCTGGACGAAACTCAGCAGAATGGAGAAAAATATAAATGGAAGAAATTGAGAAATTGTTTGGGTTGACGGGTTGACGGGTTGCGGGTTGACGGGTTGATAGGATAAACGGCCTTATTATCGCCATGGACTGTCACATTAGCTAAGGAACTCAGCTGAATGGAGAATAATAAAAATTGAAGAAATTGAGAAGTTGCTTGGGTTGACGGGTTGCCGGGTTGACAGGATAAACTGCCTTATTATCATTATGGATTGTGAGCTAAGGAACTCAGCTGAATGGAGAGAAATAAAGGTTGAAGAAATTCAGACATGCTAGAGTTGACGGGTTGCCGGGTTGACAGGATAAACTGCCTTATTACCATTATGGATTGTGGCATTAGCTAAAGAACTCAGCTGAATGGAGAAAAATAAAAATTGAAGAAATTGAGAAATTGCTTGGGTTGACGGGTTGCCGGGTTGACAGGATAAACTGCCTTATTATCATTATGGATTGTGAGATTATCGCTTGATGTATTACTATCTAATTTGTGTTGGGCCATCTGTTGCAGAGAATTTACAGAAGTCTTTTTGGATACACCTTGTAGAGATGATCATGAACGGTGCATGTTTAGGTGTGGTATCAATCTCATCTGAACTAAGATTTTTATTGATCTCAAGGATGTGGAAATCCATTTAACGGCCACGTTTCCCTGAATCAATCATGAGAATGCAAGCTGCAAACTAGCTCCAAAATTCTCCTTTGAATCAGTTCTAAAACATGCTCAAATTATACTCAAAACACGTTAGTATCAAGCTTGAGCATACTGTGAACATGCTCAATATTTTACAAAAGGAGAACCAGCACTTCAGTGCTAAGTCTCGGTAACCCTTCAAACAGAATGAAGAATTATGGAATAGAATCATAGAAAGTGTAAGGAAAAGACTAAAATGTGAAACTGAACTGAAGCCAACTGAAATAATGATTTCTTGGAACATACAATTGCGCTGAAGTTTTGACCTGCGATATTTTTTGTAAAAACAACTTTTTAATTATATAGTTATGATGCAAAATCGAAAGGATATTGCATCAATGCCTCCAAGATACAAAAGTTAGGACGGCATCAATGCAAAACATTGTTCACATAATTGCTTTTGTGAACAAAGCTGTAATCTTCAGTCATTGATAGACAAAATATAGGAACTTGCAAAATATTATACAATAACAATGCCAGTCACAGAGAACTACCAATATCATCAAGCATATTATGAAACGATTTGATGCAAATTTTCATTGCAAGTGCCAAGATGTGACCACTCTGTTATCCATATACCTGTGGATATTTACTGTTTCAACTGAAGGACTTCCTAAAGAACTGAAGATTGAGGGATTAGCTAAGTTCTGTGTGTTATCCAAAGGATCCGTTGATAGTATGAGCATCTTCGTTTAGTCCAGTTATGTGCATAGCGGAGGAGCATCTCATTGGAACTGTTCCTCCGCCGTAACCCAGCTGCATCGCCTCATCAAAGAAAGGAGGCATTGCAATCCACAGTGGTGTAAAAGATTAAACATTTACGGAAAATTTGAGCAGTGCATGCTTGCTGTCAAGGATTTTTGTAAGTTTTTTCATGAGGATCCTTGGCCAGGAGAGCGAGATCTCGGATGATGAGCAGACCATGCAAAAACTGGTAATTTTGGAAATCTTACGATTATTATTATTCTAGAGACAGAGGGATACTAGAGAACGCAGCAAAGTATGTCAAATTGAATATTATAGAAATAAATACATTCTAAATTGTACGTTGCTTCCACTTGGAGGGAGCATTTGGCCCTCTTGTTGCACTTGGCGGGCGGTTACACTGTTGTCTGAAAGAAATAAAATTTTTGAAGTACTGAAGGCCCAACTTTTTATTCAGCAAATGCAGTAATGCAATTGAGAGAACTGTAACTGGTTTTTCTAGCCTTAGGAAACTCATCATCCTGCACATATGTTAGTAAGTTTCTTGTTCTTTCTGATTCCCTGATAGTTATGCGTGCATGACGACAGAAAATTTGGTACAATAAAATAAACGCTAAGATTTACCTGTCGTATTTCCTTTTTGCGCAGGTTGCAATTACATGTGAGCTGAAACATTTCATTTCATTTTCATTTCATTTTAACTTTTTTATCCATGGTAATCCACCCAGAATAATACTGCTTTACAGGGAGCCATGCTAAAATAAAACCTAATAATAATTCAAATATACAATATAACCCTATTTACAATAATCTAAGACAAAAAGGAAAGGAAAATGATTTGAGTCATAGATTGGCTTTATAATTTCTTCGAAAAGAGGAGAAAGATGTTGAAGCTTTGACAACACTATCTTGGTCACTCCAGACCTTAGCCCCTTTGTAAGCAAACGATTTCTGACCAGTGGATGTTCTCAATAATGGTAATCTAAGGTCAGTGCTAGATTTCCTCAGCTGACGGTTAGTAGCTTCAGATATCTTTTGAAATATTTTTCGCAAGTAGTCTGGGGCGAGGACATTCAGAGATTGATAGACCATCTTACTCGTCTCAAAGTCGATCAATTCTTTAATGGTTAGCCAGCCGAGACTCCCTATCAAAGGCAGAGCTGATGCGTCATAGGGGCTGTTTGTGACAATCCTAGCAGCTCGATTTTGAAGTTTTTGCAACTTATCTAGGGCTGTTGCACCGCAGGATCCCCAAACAGGGCAGCAGTACCTAAAATAGGGCTCAACAAGACCTCTATACAGCATAATAAGGCTTTCCTTAGGTAGGTATCGCTTAGAATATTTCAGCATACCGATACCTCTAGAGGCTTCCTTTATTGTAGAGGACAAGTGAGTAGCCCATTTCAGTTGATCGTCAACCTGCAAACCTAGGTACTTGGCGTTGTTAACCATAGTGAACTCTTCGTTTCCGATGTGAAAGTCAGGTCTGGAAGAACTAGGCAAATCTATACTATGAAGCTTGCACCTGCTACCTATTACCATCCCTTGAGTCTTTACGACATTAAGCGATAGCTTGTTGCCCTCAAGCCAACCTCAAAGGGCTTCAAGGTCAGCATTTATTGCAGTATTGATATCGTTCATAGAAGGAGAGGAGTAATAGATAGTGGTGTCGTCAGCATACATTGCCACATCAGCAGTCTTTAAACAGTAGGGGAGGTCATTCACGTAAACTAGAAAGAGAAGGGGTCCTAGGCAGGAGCCCTGGGGAACTCCACAATCAACCCCTTCAGTTACAGATGAATGACCATTCACTCTACAAAACTGCTTCCTATTGAAAAGATACGACCGAAACCAGCTCAGTTCTTTACCCTTGACGCCATGGTAGTTCAGTTTGTTCAAAAGGATTTCATGATCCACAGAATCGAAAGCTTTTTTAAGATCGATAAAGACTGCAGCAGTATAATTCCCCTTGTCGATGTTTAAATACACGTTAGACACGTTAAGACTGAGTGTAGTTTCCTGAACGCTGACAGTAGGAGAAAGATGAGCTGATTCCGGTTAAGGTAGTCGTACAGCTGATCGAAGATTAGCTTCTCGAAAAGTCGAGAAATCACGGGGAGCACAGAAATGGGCCTATAGTTTGATTTGTTATCAGTGGCTCCATCTTTAAAAATAGGTGCTACCCTCGCAATTTTCCAACTGTCAGGGAATCGCCCTAGAGAAAGAGATAAGTTGAACAGCTGCACGAGAGATGGTGCCAAAGAGAATAGTTCATGGTTAATTTTGGTTAATGAATTAAGTTGTTCACAACATGTTTGATCCCGAATTTGCTAACAGACGGGCTTGAAAATCTCCGTCCTCTTGCACGAATCGTGCATTCGAGGCGCAGATCCGCAACACATTTCATTTCATTTGATAAAATCAAATGAAATGAAATGAAATGAAATGTGTTGCGGATCGGGTTACCATATGCAGGACTGGAGCATCAAGTCAGTTAATTAACAAATTGGTGCAGTAACAAATGGAGAGAAGAAATGCTAAGCAAACCAAAACTGACCTGACAATTTCCATGAAAACTTGACGAGTAATTTGCTGTCATCGTCCTTCACCAGTCAAAGTCAACACAAGTAAACTTTATGGCGCTCTTCTTCGCCAAACAAAAGTTCAAAATTTGGGCAGTTGTCACCAGCGGTCACACGTTGTTAATAGCACCCTCAGGAATGCAAGCTGCTACCGGCACAAAAGTGGCGCTTTTCACATGGGATTAGGGACAGAAAGAGTTATTGTAATACTGTACCCACAAAACACATTAGAGGTAACTTCGCGCTGATTCCGCTGCGCAGCACCCTAGAGAAAGATTTATCGCTCTGCCGCTCAAAGATAAGGGAGACGGAAACTTCACATTTCCAACGGGTGAAACCCAAAGTTTTCAGCATGGGGACATTTCCAGTGTAGAACAAAGAAATGCGAAGTGTAAATTTCCCGTCTGGAAACTGAGTAGAAATTGGAAATGGCCGCGTTTCCCTTGCTAGAAATTAGGGGAAACTTACTCATTTCTTGCCGTGTAATCAAAGGCATCTGTAAAAAGTTTTCATTGGGTTTTAAAAAGTATCAAATCCAGGCGAAGGCGGCTTGCATTTCACATCGAAAGGAGATTGTGTGATTCTGATGAAAAACAGTATCAGGGGCAGCACACAAACGAATTCTTTCACTTAAACGTCCATTGGACATTTTCAAAATACCCCCCCCCCACCTCCACCCGAAAACTTCCAATTGAAAATCGATGTAATTTTTCCGGCCATGAGAAAGTTGCATACAGTTGTTTTGCTGCATATCAAATGGGCCTTATTTTGAAGTCGTCAGCGAAGTGCTTTCCATAACAAGACTAAAAAATACTGACAATGATCCTCCACTGCTATCAAAGTTCTTTCTCATTCACAAAATGTACAGGAAACAAAAGCTGTAGAATAAAGTTCCGTGCAGCGATAAAACAAATATTTTGAAAACGTCTGGTCCTTTTACCCCCTCCCCCCAAATGTGCATTGGACATTTTGCGTGAAAGAATCAATTTGCGTGCGGCCCCTTATGGACCCGCCGCAGTACTCCATGGACAGATTTTTATTTTGACTGGCAAACAATCCGCCATTTTGTAAGTAGGAAATCACAAAAATGAGCATTAGAGGAGCAAAACGTCATGAGATTACAAGAAACTTTGATCAAGTATGTATTTTGACATATCCAGCCACACAAAAGTAGACGAAAAGGAGATTTTAGGGCATTTGGTGAGATATGAGTCATTTTAGGATTTCGTTGACAAGGTACTCCCTCCTCAGCAAGAATAAGTGAAACCTAAACTAGCAATAGTACAAACTAAGTGCACCACTACTTGCAACCATTTTATAGCTTTTCTTGACTTGAAAAAATAGTTTATTGCTGGGCCTATCGTGCAGATGCATTGGCCATCTTCATTGTTTGAAAAGACAGTAAACTGAAGAAGACCGCGAGGGCAAGTGAAATATGCGGCAGTGAAAGTCAGGCCTAAGTTACTCTAGACAGTTGTGTTGGAAATGGGTTTGTTTTGACTGATTTCCTCCCTGCGGACGAATGTTTTCCAGATTTGATCTTCCCTACTTTCCATGCAAGGAATTCCTATTTGTGTAAACTCTTACGTCACGACATATTTGCCAATTACTGTTGACAATAAGACACAGAGAGGCTTGCCATTTAATCACGTGATAAAGTGTGAACGAAAATTTTTTGGTCTGATCTCACGCCACCAACAGCAACAACAATGCGATTGCGCAAGGCTAGACGGCCCCACTTCGTGGGGCAATTAACTAGGTGCCCCGTTATCTGTGATCATTTTAGAGTTTTTCCTGACCTGAAACAAATAGTTTTCTGCTGGGCCTAACGTGTAGATGCATTTGACATTTTTGGTGTGTAAAATGACAGAAAACTAGAGTATGCCCATGAAGGCAAGTAAAACCAGTTAAACGTGCGGCAAGAAAGTTAGGTCTAAGTTACCCTAAAAAGTCCCCTTAAAAGTTGCGCTTAGAAACAGGTCTTGTTTTGACTAATTCCATTTCTGTAGGCATACCGACGCAAAAGTGGGACGCAAAGGCGGCACGCAAAAGTGGGACACAAAAGTGGGACACAAAGTGAGCAATGTCTGAACATTGGAAACGCTAAAACAACATTGCATTGAAACGTTCACGAAAAACGATTGTGAAGATAAAGATTTTCAGGGAACCTTTAAAGTGTATGACCTACGACATATAGCGCTTGTCTATAAATAGGACAAAGAAATACCTAATCCCTCCATTGTTTTCGTTGGCTCTGCTTTCTTTCGCCAAGAGCTGGATTATCAAATACAATAGGCCATTTATGAACTTATGCAATAGGCCATTCTTAAACTTTTCAAATGTTCACACATTAATCACTTCAATTCCAATTTTGCGTCCCACTTTTGCGCTCCACCTTTGCGTCCCACCTTTGAATCCCGGGTCCCGGTTTTCCGGTATGCCGTTTCTGCAGACAAAAGCTTTTCAGATTTTATCTTTCCTTCCTTTCATGCAAGGATCTCCTATTTGTTTAAACTCATAAGTCACGATATATTGGGGATCTGCTATTCTGACCTACATTGATAACATTATTTTCTTTTTATTTTTTTCATCATATTCTCGCTTCTCGCCTTGCGTGTTCCAAGCGACTGAGCAGCCTCCTCGGTGTCGTAGAAATAGACTTGGAGCAAGTCTAACCCTGCACTTGAAGGTCCATGAAATGTGATGCATGCTAATGGCTTCACCCGTCACCAATAATTTCAAACATGAAATTCTCATCTTTCACTCCATCGGTCACACCAGAGTTTCTCCAGCTCAACTCTCGTACTTGTTCTTGTTATCATGCAATATCTGCCTTTGCAAGACCAAACCCAGATTATTATTATTGTCTGAAAATGTTTAATTGGATTATTGACATAAAAAGACAATAAGTTGGCATTGATTCGATTGTCTGTCAGACGAATTTCGCATTGGGAGAACTCCAAACGAAGCACTTTTGGGGCCTGACGTCATTGCATTTGCCTTTGTCATATTCATGGGAGGCAAACGGGCAAATAGTTGCAACGATGGTTTTACTTGGTCATATGAAAGCATGGCATTGTTGCATCACATCAAGTGAGATTCATAACAACGGCACAACAAAAAACATCTGTTATGATTTCAAAGAGCTTCTCAGTTTTCATACATGGATCCTAACAAAGGTATGTTACTTCCTCAAAAAGTCCACAAAATGTCCAGCAGAACATACGGTTGCACAACTCTCAGGAGCTGGTCGCATTGTTCGTAAAAAACTTAGAATTTGAGCCAGCACTATTAGCATCATCAAATTTGAGTTCTATTAGTTTCCTTCAATTTCTTAAGAGGTGCCCTAACAGTCTGCATGTTCACTACCTGTTCATTTGTGGAGGTTTCAAAGCGATGTTTCGCTTTCTTATTTTTTGGCGATCTGAGTTTCTTATAAAAACGTATGTACCACGACGTGGCCTTTTATGCTTCCTTTCCTCAAGGTATGTGTTATGCGAGAGATAGAAATTCAGTTAATTCTATCACAGCAACTGCTTCCCAGTCGCTGCCATTGCCAGTGACTCTTGTGCAGCGATACCGAGGAGGCTGCACAGTTTCTCGGTACACGCAATGCGAGAATATAATGAAAAAATAAAAAGAAAAAAAATGTTGTCAAAGTAGGTCAGAATCGCAGATCCCCGATATATTGCCAGTCACCGTTGACAATAAAACAGAAAGGATTGCCATTTTCTCACATGATAAAGTGTGGACAAAATTTTTTTGGTCTCATCTCACTGCCAGCAGCAGCAACAACAACGCGGTCGAGCAAGGCTAGAAGGCCCCACTTCGTGGGGGCAATGATACTACCTTCGGTACCTCTGGAGACCCCGAAGAGCAGTTTTTAGATAGAAATGAGCAGTCTATGAGTATCGTAGTTGCCAAGAAGGTTCTCGGTTGGTTTTTGAAAGTAATGCATCTTTCCAGCGCACGTTAGCAGCATTCCTGTACCAACAACGATTTGTCAAGTCTTCCTCATTTGTCCAAGTGTCAAAAGGGGAGTATCTCGAGAGCAAGTTAGCTGTCCGAGAAATACCACGTTTTGCAATATCACACAACTGAGCTCGGAGTTCAGTTTGTGTACCTTGTACGAAAATCAAGCAATATCATCTTAACTGAAAGGTTTGGATTTAGTTTCACTCGATTTAAAAATTTTAGAACACAGTCTCCAAGGTTCTGTGTCAGACCAGCTCAGACACTTTCAGTTTTTGCTCTTTCAATCGCTTCTGGTAAATTCCCCGTTATTGGAAGATATACGCATGCTCCGCCTCGCTTTGAATAGGAAAATTAGGAAGAATAATTTATGCATCAATTTCGGAACATGGGAAGAGCGAAGTTTAGCTTGAAGTCCCTCCAGCGTCGCATAATGCGACAGGATCAAGTTAAGCTTCGATCTTCTTAAGCGCTAAATTCAACTATCAGGTTCAGCGAATGAGACGAGCGACGTTTAACTTGGGCCTTACTAGCTCATTCAATCCAAGGATTCTGTGGCTCACCAACTACTCCTAACTTTGACCATTTATGCTCAACATCAAAACGCCATAGAATTATGGAGAAAAAGGAACTAGAAATTCAATATTTTCTCCTTTGAACGGCAATCCCGCTGACGCTTGAAAAAGGAACGAAGATTTGTCATATTAAAGTTAGTTTAGATAATCAAGATGGCATTTTCTTGCCACTCAAAAAACACGTCCCTATAACTGCTTTCTTTTTTCTTTATCCTCATATTCAAATTACCCTTTTAATGTACACGTTGCTGTCTAATCAGGTTCTTTTTTCCAAAATTTCGACCGAAGTGCGAAATAGGGCATTACCAGGCCTACTGTATAAAAGAAGGAGCGAGCACAAGCATCTTGGTATGATTCTTGATTCAAAGCTGGACTTTCAAAGTCACATTAAGGCGGCAATACAAAAAGCGAGGACCGCATCTAGACTATGGGGATATTATTTATCACAAGTGTGATCCGGAATGCGTCTAAACTTTACACAGCGACTAGAACAGACTCAGTATTGTGCTGCCCTTGCAGTGGCTGGTGCATGGAGAGGAACAAGTAGGGAACGTCTTTACAGGGAACTTGGCTGGGAGCGAGGGGAGGACTTGTATCACAGAAGATGGTGTAGACGACTGTGCTATTTCTATAATTGATAAATCGTGTTCCCCTAATTATTTTTTTGCGGAGATCCCCTGGATTAAACATAGCGGAACTGGATACACCAACTTTATACCACTTAATTCTACATGGAAATCCAGATCTGACACAAATTGCAAATAAGATGATTATGGAAGCAACAATTAGTTACATCAAGGCAACGAAGAGATTCCAATGAAGTAAATCCCAAAAAAAGATAAGCTGCAACACCCCCCCCCCATATTTCTTTTTTGTAGTAGTAGTAGTAGTAGTAGTAGTAGTAGTAGTAGTAGTAGTAGTAGTAGTAGTAGTAGTAGTAGTAGTTGTTGTTGTTGTTGTTGTTGTTTTGTTGTTGTTGTTTTGTTGTTGTTGTTTTGTTGTTGTTGTTTTGTTGTTGTTGTTATTGTTGTTTTGTTGTTGTTGTTAACTCTGTCTCCCATTTGATGTTAGGTGATTAAAACTTCAAAAAAAATATAATAAAAAATTTTTATCATACAATGCGGGTGCGGGGTAATCGGTGGATGGGATTCCTGCTGTGTGCCTGGATGGCTGCTGACCTTTGTCTTCTCGCTTGCTGTCCCGATTGGGGTGGTGCGGGTGGCAGGGGGTAGTAGCTGTTTTTCCTACACATGGGGGTCCCATGCTCATTGACTTGCACTCCATTTTTACGCATTGAAGCCTTGCAGGGGTTGAGATTTCTCCTTGGTGTCGTTACCCGATATTTTTTTCTTTATTCATTTAAAAACCAGCAGATTATAAAAACAATAACATTAATTAACTACGCGCCATCCATAGTGAGGAAGGACTTATTGTCAGCGAGTCCCCACTATGTATGGCACCGATGGCACTTATAATTTAATTGCCCCACGAAGTGGGGCTCTCTAGCCTTGCGCGACCGCGTCGTTGTTGCTGCTGGTGCCGTAAGATCAGACCAAAAAATTTTGTTCCACACTTTATCACGTGATCAATTGGCAAGCCTTTCTGTGCCTTATTGTCAACAGCAATTGGAAAATATTTCGTGACGTATGAATTTACACAAATAGGAATTTCTTGCATGAAAAGTAAGGAAAATGAAATCTGGGAAACTTTTGTCTGCATAAATGGAATCAGTCAAAACAAAACCCGTTTCTAAACATAACTGTCTAGGGGCCTGTTCACATGGAGAAACTTTCCCCGGCATTTTCCCGTTTCACTGGGAAAATCACTCAGCCGAGGTAATATTCCTTGACCTTTCATATGAGAAAAGTTTCCGCGGCAAGCCGGGATAAAGTACAATAGCGCTTTGTCTCTGGGGCCAAATGATTAACCATAAACAAAAGAGATTTCCCCGCCTAGCCGGGAAAATGTGTTCATATGGGAAAATATTTCCTCGGCTAGGCGGGATCTCGGCAGAGTTCAACCGAGATCTCGGCTGGCCGGGAAAATGTTTTCTCATGTGAACGCTTCTGATATTTTATGTGGTAAAGCTATATGAGGCGAGATCTCGGCTGAGGAATTTTCCCGGTGAAGTGGGGAAATGCCGGGGAAACTTTTGTTCAGGAGACGTTATGGGAGACAGTTGATTTTTTAATTATTAATTGGAACAATACTTGTTTTTCCAAAAGCTTGTTTACGCAATGCATCTTGATAAGACAAAAAAAACGAGTGGTCATGTTCCGGTAGACATGCTGAAACTCTCTGCAAATCTTTGCCATGAAGAAATCATGTTCCATATCAACAAGGCGATCAATGACTGCAACTTTCCAAGTGATCTTAAGGTAGCAGATGTTTCGCCTACTTTCAAAACTGATGACTCTGCTATTAAAAAGAACTATCGCCCCATTAGTGTATTGCCATGTATCTCGAAAATATTCGAGAGAGTTCTAAATACTCAAATGGTACGATTTATGAAGGAAAGGCCCTCAGATCTGCTCTGTGGCTTCAGAGAAAAAATACAGCACGCAACATGCCCTCATAAGACTCTTAGAGTCTTGTCAAAATTGCCTCGATAATAAGGGGTTCGTGGAAATGGTTCTAATGGATCTGTCCAAAGCATATGACTGTCTTCCTCATGACCTTCTTATTGCAAAACTGGCAGCCTATGGATTTAGTAGTGGCAGCCTACATTTTGATCTATAGCTACTTAACTTGCAGCAAACAAAGGGTAAAGATTGGTTCAACCTTCAGTAACTGGCTTAACATCACATCAGGTGTTCCACAGGGCTCTATTTTGGGGTCACTGCTTTTCAAAATCTTTATAAATGACCTTATTTTCTTCATAGAAGAGTCTAAAATATGCAACTTTGCGGACGATAATACCATCTTTGCCTGCGGGCAAAATATGAAACAAGTAGCTGTATCTTTAGAACTTGACCTAGCGCACACTCTTGAATAGTTTGATTCTAACCATATGGTAGCAAACCCCGGAAAATTTCAGGTAATGTTTCTAGGCCTGAATATAAACCAGAAGTTTTGTATTGAAATTGATGATCTGGTCATCAAGCCTACAAACTCCGTTAAACTTCTAGGAATCACAATTGACTCCAAACTGAAATTCACTGACCATGTGAAATCAATTTGCACTAAGGCCAACAAAAAGGTTGGAGCATTCTCGAGAGTTGTTAAATACCTTGATGGTCAAAAAGCAAAGCTACTATATAATGCATTCATAATGTCGACGTTTAACTATTGTCCCCTTATTTGGATGTTCTGCGGGAAAAGGTCAAACAAGGAAGTTAATATGGTCCATAAACGTGCGTTGAGGATCCTACATAACGACTACAATGCTTCCTTTGAAGAACTTCTTGAGAGAAGCAAAGAAATGCCAATCCACGTAAAAAATCTCCAATTCCTCTTGATCGAAGTTTACAAGTCCCTCAACTGCCAAAATCCTATGTTTATGTGGGATATTTTTAAAAGGAGAGAAACGACGTATGATCTCCGATTAAAGGGTCTCTTACAACTACCAAGCACGAATACAACCTCCTATGGGATTAAGTCAACACTGTTCAGGGGGAGCATCCTGTGGAACTCTATTCCTGATGTGGTAAAGAACAACCAGAGCATAGCTTCAGTCAAGAAAATAATCAAAACGTGGAATGGGGAAAAATGCAATTGTACCATATGTAAATAGTTTTAGAGATTTAGTTGTATCTAAATAGTTGGTTTTTAATTAGTTACTCTTCTCTTTAGAGTATACTATTTATGTTATCACACCAACTGTGAATAAATTCATTATTATTATTATGAATTGGTACTTTCTTTTGATTTCGGCTGTATACAGTCTAGCTGCCGGGGATCATCCCGATACCTGGGGCAGCAAGAGGGTTTGTTACTTGCATGCTAACATTGATATGCACTTTAACGTCACAGTTATATGCTGTTCAGATCTTTATATTGACAGTGCTTTGCGAAGAAGGTGGGTAGTACTTGTAAGTACTAATTTTTGTATTTCTTGCAAGTTTGGTTCTCCAGGGATTGTATTGAGGTGATTTTGGATTCCCTTTTTCACCATCCCAAGTGCACTAACTACGACAGGTACAATAGTTGTTTTAAGGTGCCACATCCGTTCTATCTCAATTTGAAGGTCTTTGTACTTTGATAACTTGTCAAATTCTTTGACGGAAATATTTCGATCTGTAGGAATTGTCATATCAATAAGGAGGCATGTTTTGCTCTTGTGGTCTTTGATGACTATATCTGGTCGGTTGGCTTGGATTGCTTTGTCCGTGTTTATTGGAAAGTCCCATAGTATCGTTGTGTTTTCTCCTTCTACTACTGGGGGAGTTTTATGTTCATACCATTTGTCAGCGTGCGATGTATTATAATGCTTGCAGATTTTCCAGTGTAAGTATTGTCCCACTCGATCATGCCTGTTCTTATATTCATTTGGTGTTAGAATAGAGCACCCTGACACTAGGTGATCTATTGTTTCATCATATTGATCACAAAATCGACATTTAGGGTCAGCCCCGTTTTTCGCTATTTTGGATTGGTAATTTCTGGTGAACAAGCTTTGGTCTTGCGCAGCCATTATAAAGCCTTCCGTTTCAGCCTTCAGACCCGTTCCTCGCAACCATTGATGTGTTTTGTCTTTATCGACATCAGCTTGTTGACTACGTTTTGGATACTGACCGTGAAGAGGTTTGCTTTCCCATTTTTCTTGTATTTTCTTCAGCCCTTCTTGTTTGGCTTTCTTCTTTAGGTTCTTAGCTTGTAGTGTACAAGGTAATTCTTCGTTTATTGTTGCTTCGATGTTTAGTTCCGAAGCAAACTTATTACTTTCTTTCTTGATTGAATGCATTTTTTTTGCCTTGTTCATGGATATTTACCAATTGTAGCATCCAGTCCTTGGATGTTTCAAGGTATTTCTGTAAGCCAATTGTTGTCGTTTTCAAGCTTAGTTCTAGTTGTATCATCCCCCTGCCCCCTGCCTTCCTTGGGATGTATAGTCTGTCTACGTCAGCCTTGGGATGATGCATCCGGTTGCATGTCATGAGTTTCCTGATTTTGACATCGATCTTCTTGATATCAGATAGGGTCCAGTTGATTATGTTGAAGCTATACGCAACTACAGGAATAGCTAACGTGTGTATGGCTTCTATGCGGCTCGCAGAGTTAAATTCAGTTTTTAGTATTGCACGAACTCTACGATAACATTCTTTCCTTATCTTTTCTTTCATTTGGCTATGTTGTATTCCGTCACTCTCATTGACGCTTAGATACTTGTAAAGCTCCTCTTGTTCTAGGTCTTTTATAACTGTGCTTCTGTCCAGTTCTAGTGATGTTGTGTGTGTTAGCTTGCCTCTTTTAAACGTTGCCTTCGCGCATTTGTCTAGTCCGAATGTCATGCCTATATCATCACTGAATTTCTTTACTGTTAGCAGCATTCCTTCAAGATCTTTGTCATTTTTGGCAAACAACTTCAAGTCATCCATGTAAAAAAGGTGACTGATATTTCGATCCTGGATCTTGTAGCCATATCCTGTATTGTTCTGTAATGCAGATAGGGGGACTAGCGCAAGACAAAATATGAGGGGTGATAATGAGTCGCCTTGGAAGATACCGCAATTTATATCAATTGTGTTTGATCTGAGCGTACCCTTCTCATGTGTTAGTGTAAGATTGGTTTTCCACAATGACATGTTTGCTCTTAAGAAATTGATTATCACGGGGGATATCTTGTATAGCTCAAGTGCTTTTACTATCCAGTCATGAGGTACACTATCAAAGGCTTTACGATAGTCAATCCAAGCCATACTGAGGTTTCTATGTCTATTTTTACAGTTTTCTATGATCATTCGATTGATTAGGAGTTGGTCTTTACATCCATACGACCCTCTCTTGCATCCCTTTTGCTCTATGGGGAAAAGATCATTCGATTCTATAAATGTGTTGGTTCGTTCAGTGAGGATTGAGGTGAGCAGCTTGTATGTTGTACTTAAACATGTTATGGGTCTATAGTTCTTTGGTTTGTTTGTTTCTTTAGTTTTGGGAAGCAAGTATGTCAACCCTTCTGGTAACCAATCTGGGGAGTTCTCTGGGTGTCTCACCAACTCAGACAGGAGATTTGCGAGAATATTATGTGTACATGGGAGTGAATGTAACCAGAAGTTTGTTACTTTGTCTACTCCTGCTGACTTCCATTTATGTGATTTCTTTAGGGCTTTTTCAACTTCTTCAGTACTTATGTCTGTCCACTGTTGTTCTTCAATATGTTCATTATCCTGCTCTATAGTTTCAATCCATTCTGCCTTTTCATTGAATGTTTTATCATTACTCCAGATGTTCTTCCAAAACTCCTCGACCTCTTCAATGGGTGGAATTTCCGTCACCCTTATTGTTTCTTTTCCCACTTCTCTGTAGAACTTCTTGGCATCTGTCTTAAAAACCATATTTTGTCTGTAAAACTTTGATCTTTTTTCGTACCTCCTAATCCTTTGCGGTTTGAGTTGCATTTTTTGCTTTATTGTTTCTTTTACTGATAGAATGTTTTCTTTTGTCAGTTGGTATTTTATTATTATTATTATTATTATTATTATCATTATTATTATTATTATTATTATTATTATTATTATTATTATTATTATTATTATTATTATTATTATTATTATTATTATTATTATTATTATTATTATTATTATTATTATTATTATTATTATTATTATTATTATTATTATTATTATTATTATTATTATTATTATTATTATTATTATTATTATTATTATTATTATTATTATTATTATTATTATTATTATTATTATTATTATTATTATTATTTCAAATACGACATGGCCTAATGCCAGAACCATACATGCCAAATGTCAAACTCTAACAAAGAGTCTTAGACAGCAAGCACTTTCCTCAAGATATGAGCTGTTCCGAGTAATGCTGGTTTTTGAAATACTTTGATGTTATGCTTGACGTCGAGCTCCTTTAGATTCTCTTCAAGTTTCTTTGTGATCGAACCTAACGCACCAATAACAATAGGGATGACTTTAGTTTTTGTTTTCCACATTCGTTCCAGTTCCACCTTCAGTTCCACGTAATTCATTATCTTCTCCACCTCCTTCAACGCTATGCGGTGGTCACCTGGTATAGCAACATCTACGATCAGGCATGTATTTTTGGTTTTGTCAAGTATAACAATATCTGGTTTTCTATGCTCAATTCGTCTGTCTGTCTGAAACAGGAAATCCCATAGGATTTTTGCTTTATCATTTTCTAACGTTAATTCTGGTTTGTGTTCCCACCAATTCTGACTACACTCAAATCCGAATTTGATGCACAACGCCCAGTGGATATTCTGGCACACCTTATCGTGCCGTCTTTTATATTCTTTCTGTGCAAGCATTCCACAAGAACTGACTATGTGTGTGACGTTTTCCGTTTCTTTTCCACATAAACGGCATTTATCTGAAACGTCTAACTTGTAAATGGACTTTTTAATTGAGTTTGTATTCAACGCTTGGTCTTGCGCAGCGATTATAAGGCTCTCTGTTTCTCTCTTTAGGTCTCCGTTTGCTAGCCACATCCAGGATAAATCTTTCTTCTTACATTCCTTTGTATCTCTCTCAAATTGACCATGAAGCGGTTTATTCTCAATTGCAGCAAGCGTTTCCCTCTCAACCCTTATCTTGTAGCTTTCTTTTGTCTCAGTTGCAACAGCACCGAGTCCCTTCTGGTCACTGATAAACTTGCATACCTCCTCTTCACTACTTCTTAAGTACTGTTCAAGATTCAATCTCTCCAATTCTACACATTTAGCAATACTTATAAGTCCTCTTCCTCCAACCTTTCTCCTGAGATACAGACGATCTACATCCGCTTTCGGGTGTACACCACCATTCATTGTCAACGCTTTCCTTGTCTTTCTGTCCAGCATATCTATTTCTTCTTTTGTCCAGTCAAGAAAGCCGGCACTGTATCTTACCACAGCCACTGCCCATGAGTTAATGGCTGTGATTAAGTTTCGTGTATTAAGCTTTGTTTTAAGCAGCAAGTTCAATCTTTTCTTGTATAATGCCGTCACGTTTTCTTTCATTTCCCTGGTCAAGATCTTGTCATTTTCCAAAATTCCCAGGTACTTATATTCACCTTCTGCAGGGTCACCAAGTTTATCTCCAGATGGTAAAAGCACACCATTACTTTCTATTTTCCTGCCTCTTTTCATTGTCAACACAGCACATTTGTTTACTCCAAATTCCATTTTGATATCTTGACTGCAAATTCTGACGGTCTGGATAAGTGAATCGATCTCATTTTCTGTCTTCCCGAACAACTTGATGTCATCCATGAAAAGGATGTGGTTTATGAACGGACCTCCCTTAGCTAAGCTGTATCCCATCTTGATATCTTTCAAAGCTATTGAAATTGGGTTTAATGCCAACACAAACAACAGTGGCGAAAACGAATCACCTTGAAAAATTCCACGTGATATCTTTACTCTCCCTAAAAACGTATTATTAGCGTAGATGCATGTCTTCCAGTCTGACATACTGGCTGTTATTAGTTTAACCAGGTTGTCTGCGATACCAAACATTTTGAGGACCTCAATGATCCACGAATGTGGAACCATATCATATGCTTTTTTGAAATCTAACCAGCCCATAGATAGATTGGTTAGCCTCCGCCTACAGTTTCTCAACATTTCTTTGTCAAGTATTAGGTGATCCTTTGTTCCTCTAGTATTCTTTTTGCACCCTTTTTGCTCATCAGTTAGTAAACTGTTGTCGTCAAGGTGTTTGTACGCTTTCTCTGCAAAAATTCCTGTCAAAACTTTCCACAAAAGATTTAAACAAGCTATGGGTCTATAATTTGCAGCATCTGTTCCTCTCATCTTGTCTTTCACAAGTAACGTTGTCTTTCCTTCAACCATCCAGTTAGGTACACTACCTGCTTCCAAACAATCATTGAGATGAATGCTTATTTTCTCATGCAGAGCTGTACAATTTTTTATCCAAAACCCACTAATCCCGTCTGGCCTTGGTGCCTTCCAGTTTGGTAATCTGTTAACTTGTCTTTTGGTATCTTCTAATGAGATCGTGATATTATCTTGCTGATCAGTATTCCGGACTTTTTCTCTGATATTTTCAATCCATTGTGCCTTATCGTTGTGCTTGGTTTCTTTGCTCCAGATGTCACTCCAAAATTTTATTACTTCCTCTTGGTTTGGGTTTTCCGCCATAATAGCACCCCCTTCTAATTTCCTATAGAATTGTCTCTGATTCGTGTTGAAAAGGTGATTATCATCAAATTGTGCTTTCCTTCCCTTATATCTTTTTAGTTTTGACGCCTTTGCAAGGATTCTTTGTTTGACAATTTCTATTACTGTATGTATTCCTTTCTGTTTATTCCATACTTTCTTTCAAGATCCTGTTTTACTCTCTGTTTTGGACGAGTCCACAGCCCTTTACTCCATGCATCAAGTCTACTTAAGTCCTTTCTCAACCTACTGATATCACCTTCAATTCTCCCCATCCACCAAGGTCTTTCTCCTCTCATTACTGTGGTATCTTTCACACCTAATCTCTCGCAAATTACAACTGCAGCTGCCTTTAAAAGATCTCTTGTTTCCGTGATGTTTTTCGTCTCGATATGTTTCAAAACTCCATTTACCTTTGCAGTTTCACTTCTCAATTCAAGCTTATTGATGTTCCTTAGGCTCTTGACGGTTCGTATGTTCCCTTGCATGCGGACTTCTTTAATTCGACTTACAATTGCATTCTCCTCTTCTGTTAAGTTGCTGTTGTCTTGATCTAGGTCTTCCCTCTCAATTGTGTCATGCTGTTCATTGGCATTTCCACTATCGCTCTGTGGAGTTTCATCACCCACGTCAGTTTCGACTCCTTCCTGACTTCCATTTTCAATTAACCGCTTCATTTCCTCAATCTCGACACTTGTTAACCACTGTTTCTTCTTAATGACTCTGATTTGATTCATCAGGTTATTTTCGCTAATATCAAACATACCTCTATCTAACCACAAATCTAGCGTCCGCTTTCCTACTCCTCTCCCGCCTTTTTGTGCTCTTAAAAAGCATTCCATAGCGACTTTATAATCAGCTTTGCTCCATTTTCTCTTCACTATCTTGTCGTGAACAGTCGTGGGTTGACGACCGAGGACTGCCTGTTCACCAACACAAGTCACTCTGTCGGGCGAAAAACCTTCATAAAAAATGATTCCAGTTTCATTCACGCCGTTATCTATTTCATTAATATTTGAAGACATCATACTTAGTATGAGATGCATTTTTCAGTTACTGCCAACTAGTATTTTTTTCGAGACACCATCTCTAGGGGGGCTGTCGACCAAGACTAAAGAGTCCCCCCTTCCCATGAGACAGACTAGCCCCCGCTGGACGCCAACCCAGTATTTCTAGGTCTCGGGGAGAGCTGGCAGGTACTACACCTTGCTCAAGGGTGACCTGGAGGTAGTTGCAGCAAAGGGTAACCTCATTCGCCCACGTCGAAACTCCACAACCGGATGCAGTTTATCGTCATACCCAGGACTATTATTATTATTAGGATTATTAATAGGATTATTATTTAAAGAAGAGCCTTATTAACCTCGCAGCGAAAATAACAAGGTATTTTAATCATTGGATATTTTTAAACGTTTCACTAGTGCTAAATGTTATACCAAACGGACTGAAATTGAAGAAATCGCCTCAAATTGGAAGGAAATCGGAAGAATTTTCACGGAAATGGAAACAAATCATTGAAAGTGCTGAGACTGATCTTACTCGTACATAATTGGAGGAATATCGGAAAGCTGAAAAGAGCTTGCAACTTGATTTCTGGAACACAATGATCACGTATTTATCACAGGATAAAGATTTGAAATCAATAATCAGCACTTTAGGAGAAATTCAAGAGAACATTGTGTCAGTTAGTGAAACTACGAAAGGAACTAGAGTCAGAAAGATGAACAGACTTACGGAAGGAAAATATGAGGAAGACTTGGAGATTGCTCTCAGAAAAGAATTTAACTTTCAATCGGACTTGGAGTTACTTATGGATGCATTTGATGAAAAACTTGAGAGCAGAACTATAGACTTGGAAGAAATCAACAGAGTTCTAACTGCAGGGGAGCGAGAAACGATATCGAATGAAACACCACGGAATGCAATACCAGTAAGAACAGTAGGGGAAGCGTCGAATATTGAATACCCTGTGTCGAACATCGAAGAACAGTTGCCGAGGGATGCTGGATCGTCTGACATTGCAAACTGTAATATTTCCAACGATGAAATACTGGAGAACCGAACTATAGACTTGGAAGAAATCAACAGAGTTTTAAATGCAGAAGAGCGAGAGACGATATCGAATGAATTACCATGGAATGCAGTGCCAGCACAAACAGTTGGAGAGTCGTCGAATACTGGATACACAAGGTCGAACATTGAAGAACAGTGGACTATGGATGCTGAAACGCCGGACGTTGCCAATTCTAATATTCCTAATGATCGTATTTCTGGACGGTTTGTTAATGACAAAGTAATAAATCTTTCAAATAGGGCTTTAAGTGATTCGGAAATTTCGGTCTTATCCAAAGGGCTTAAATTTGTTGTTACACCAAAAGAATTGGATCAATCACAGATTAAAATTGATTTGGAAAATTTCGGTAGACGCCTCCGTTTGAAGTGGCATTTTAGGGAGTCAGAAGAGTTTTCAGAATACCCAGCATTTAGGCCAAAAAGTAAATTTAATCCTCGAAATAAAGATATTGCCATTGAGGTATATCTAAGCAAGCTTGAAGAAGAAATCATGAATATATCTGCAAATGGCAGTAACTTTAGCAATATCAGTAGGGAAGAGCGAGCGGCATTAAATGATCTGAGGTCGGACCGTTCGATTGTCATCAAGGAAGCAGATAAGGGTTCCGGAGTGGTTGTTTGGGACAGGGAAGACTACGTAAAAGAGGCAAACAGCCAATTAGGGGATCCCACTGTGTATGAAAAACTTGATGGCGATCCTTCGGAAAGACTTCAGAGCATTATTTCTGACGCTCTAGAAACTATTAAGAATAGGGGAGATATGGGCGACTCGACTCTTGATTATCTTATGATTAGTAATCCCGGGCTGGGTCGTTTTTATCTCCTACCTAAAATTCATAAAAGGTTAAATGGCGTTCCTGGGAGACCAGTTATCTCTAATTGTGGTTATTTTACAGAGAATATTTCGGAATTTTTGGACTACCATTTACAACCCCTGGCTAAAACAGTAACATCGTACATAAAGGATACGAACCATTTTCTTAAGAAACTTTCTGAACTAGGCGAAATTCCCGAGGACGCCATTTTATGTACGGTTGATGTAGTGGGGTTGTACCCAAACATTCCGCACGGGGAGGGGTTGGAGGCACTGAGGGGGGCACTCGAACATCGAGAAGACAAAACAGTCTCAACAGAGTCGTTAACTGAGTTGGCGCGCATTGTTCTCAAAAACAACTGTTTCGAGTTTAATGGTGAATTTTACCAACAGCGACAAGGTACAGCTATAGGCACTAAATTTGCCCCTTCGTATGCGATTCTTTTTATGGCAGCGCTTGAACAAAAGCTATTGTCTGATGCGCAATACAAACCTTGGATATGGTGGCGGTACATAGACGACATATTTTTAATTTGGCGGCACGGAGAAGATAGGCTTAGGGAGTTTATTGATGCTTTGAATCAAGCTCACCATTCAATTAAATTCACAGCAGAATGGTCTGAGAAGACGGTGAGTTTTCTCGATGTTCGGGTGGTCAAAGAGGGCAAGGAAATCATTACAGATTTGTTTACAAAACCGACAGACACCCATCAACTGTTGCACCACTCCTCCTGTCACCCTGGTCATACTAAGAGGGGTATTCCTTATAGCCAGGCTTTAAGAATTAGGAGAATCTGTTCGGAAGATCAGTTTTTTGATAAGCGGGTGGGAGAACTTAGGGGGTGGCTTTTTAATAGGGGATATAAGGAAGGAGAGGTTGATCAGCAAATTGATAAAGTTCGTTCTTTGGATCGGTTGGAGCTTCTTGATAGACAAAGTAAAGACCAGAGTGACGGTAGGATACCGTTAGTACTTACGTACCATCCAGCTCTTAATAGGGTTTATGATATTTTGAGGGATATTTCGAACATTCTTTTGGCGGGTCCGGAACATAAGAAGTTGTTCCAAAACAAAATATTTTTGTCATTTCGTAGGGCGAAGAACCTTAAAGACAAACTAGTGAGGGCAAAATTACCTAATTCGGATGATGGAGGTTTGTCGGTTAAGGGCTGTTACAAATGCAATGGCAGGAAAAGTTGTCAGATTTGTGGTTTGATCAAAGAAGGGGACAGTTTTGAAAATTCTGATGAAAACAGATGTTTTACTATTTTTTCGGGTAGGTACAACTGCAATTCAGAAAATGTTGTTTACTTGTTGCAGTGTGAATGCTGCCGCAAAAAGTATGTGGGTAGCACTAAAACCAAGTTTCGGCAGAGATTTAATGTTTACAAATCTTATTTTAGGTCATACGCACGCAGACGTGACCAGGGTACACTGGACAGGGGCAAAATAATTCCGCAGGCGAACTTTTTTAGCCATTTTTTCGAAGCGGGTCACAACGGGAAATTTGATGTTACCATAAAAATCATCGATGGGGCAGAAAACGTATTTTCACTGCGCCGAAAGGAATTGTTTTGGCAATACAGGCTGGGAACATTTTTGCCAAGGGGACTTAATGAACGGGCTGCAGATGTGGAGTTGGACATGTTTGCGTGCGGGATGGCCTAATTCCTGCTGTTGCATTTGTATCCGGTGGATGCGCATGGTGGGTGTGGTTTTGCGGTTTTCTTCTATAGCTTCGTGTGCGGATACACGTGGTGTTAGGGTGGAATCCCCTATCAGGCCATTCCTTACTCAGCAAATAGCGAGTTATGGAAAGGTTATGGGGAGGACCGCGGGGCTTTTCCCACTCATTCTTGTTGTTTGCCTCCTCGGTGTGTCCAGACTTCTCCTAGGGGATTCTAATGAAGGTATTTTCCAAGGGTGGGTTTTTGGGTCTCGTGGGGGTTTGGTCAGTTATTAGAACCTTTTACTTTTAATTCCCGTTTGGGCTTTTATTGCAATGTAAGTCAGGCTTGGAAGGGTGAGGTTTTGGGTCTCTCAGGGGTTCGGTAGGTTATTGGTTTACCCACTGCGATTATTTATTTTCTAAACTTTCATTTTAAATTCCCGTTTGGGCTTTTATTTCTATGGAAGTTGGGCGTTCTTGCAGTTCTGGAAATGTTCGACCCAGTATCTACCAGACGTAGAAAGCCTCGTTTCTGCTTTTGCATTGAGTTGAAACGAGACACAACTACCGTGCGCTGCCGTGCGCGACGTCGAGAGCTGTATGCCGCTTACCGTTCACGCGACTCGCACACTTGCGGGGCGGGGGGGGGGCGGGATAGGCGGGATTGGCCGGATAACACTGCAACTGTCATGTGCACTGCTCGAGCCTCGCAGTGGTCACACGAGTTGGAAATTGGCGGGAAAGTTTCAAGGACTCGTGATGGATCTGACCGACGTCTGCTCTCAGTAGAAGCACACAGTAGAAGGTATTTGATTTTCACTTTAAAGCTAAACTAGCTAGGTGGACCTGAGTGGAATATTGTGTGCATGAATTTTGAAAAATCACCTACGCAGCAGCCGTAACACAATCCACGAAGGACAACCATCATATCACCATATCATAACACATTTTAGGCCAAACCATTCCCAAGCTTTGATCCAGTTACTGTACAAGCTCTATCTAGCCCCTCTCTGCTAAGCCCCTTCTCTAATAAGTCCTTACCCTTGGAGCCAAAATCCTAAGCCCCCTATTTGTGTGTTTGCTACTCAATACTACTCAATGAAACATGCCAAAATTTTGTGGACTCTGGCAGAGCATTGGCTGACTGAACAAGAGTCATATTGCCTCTGGCAGAGCATTGGCTGACTGAACAAGAGTCATATTTTGGCTGACTGAAAGTTATATTTGGCCTAAATATGATAACCTAGAAGAAAGTGAAGATGGTATCTGAATTTCCATAATGGATCAAATTAGATACTTAAAAACTGGAGTTTCTTAAACTTTTATGATCAGGGCTCTGATACCGCCATGATGGCATAGGGGGTTGAAGAACCAAAATTTCCTGATGACAAACCATCAGCAACAACGGCAACAACAACTGCCAACAGCAACAGCTGTTGGAACATAGGTTAAATCTATCCATTAAATGGCCAAGCTAACTCCTCAGTAACTAAGATTTCACACAGTCAGTGACTGTCTACAAAAAATACTCCCTAAATGCACTGATTCCTGTTGGAATTTATCGCTTAACAATAATAAATCAATTGTTATATGCATTATTTCTCCTCAAAATTGTCAAAAAGTAGGTATTCATATCACAAAAAACCCGTCAAGAGAGCAAAATTTCCATCAAATAGTCTCCTGGGGGTACTTGGTCCTAGCGCTGAATTTCTCATGAGAAGTGTTCCTTATATGAAATTATGTGCAGGCTTGTTTTTACAAAGTATTTCTTGTTCTTGTAGGCCATAGTATCATCATGTACTGAAACAAAATGTTAACTTCATCACTTGGATGGATCATTACAAGGAACTGTCCGAATTGATTAAGGCTCGTGTTAGAAGAAAAAAAAATACAATTGTTCAGGTAATACCAATTGAAGATGGCAAATCTTTTCATGCATTTGTGGCTGATAGAAAAGAATCCATCGAACAATCTTACAACACTATACTTCAGAGCAAGCCTCATAAGGAGAAACTGTCCCACTATGTTCTATATAAATGTATAAGAGGAAACAAAGGAAGAGGCAAGGTAAAGAGAAAATCTGTTGGTTGCAAATTTTATGCTTCCTTTGAGAAGAAGACAACAGAGAACATTGTTTTTGTCATAGAAACAATATTCCCTTATCATTCAGGACATGATGAACTTGATAACAATTACAGAAAAATTGACAAAGACCTCTTGAAGGAAATAGAAAAATTTGCTCGTCTTGGAGTGAAAAATGACACTATTCTTACTCTTGCCCATCACTGGGCTCAAGAGCATGGCCATTTTGATCCTTCAAGAAAATCCTATTATGTGACTCCTGAAGATATTGCAGAGATTAAAAGGAAAATGTCAAGATCAGCTAGTCTTGACAAAAATGATGCAATAAGTACTTACAAAATGCTAGAAACTGTGTTTAAGGAAGAAACAGTGTATTATCAAAAGTTTGATAAAGCTACCAATACACCATTGATCATCGTCTTGCAAGAAAAATGGATGGAGGACAAAATGAACAGCTGTGCTCGAAATTTGGTGTTTCTTGATGCAACTCACTCTTTGACTCAGTATGGATTCTCCCTACATGCACTGTGTGTTAGAGATGAATTTGGATTTGGGGTCCCAATTGCATACATCATTTCAAGTTCATATAGTGATGGAGCTTTAAGTACAGCATTAGAAAAACTAAGGCTGAATGCATCTTCTTTATGCCCCAGGTAAGGATATAGCTTATGAGATATGTTGTAACTTCTAGTGATTAAGTATTACACCTGTCAGGTTATCATAGTCTATATATTATATTCAGATATTGAAGCTAAGATATACAGTAACTACATTATCAGATATTCTATTATCAGAACTCTAGTGTTTTTGCTTTGCGTTTTTTGAAGAAGAAACACAAACATATCATCATCATCTTTGAGTGTTTTGTTCACGGCTAAGTTCAAACTCCTTCTCATTTTGATGTAACATGACTTTGCTGTTTTCAGACATTTTTCTAGCAAGAAAATTTTGGTATTTCCTCTTTTGCCTTCTAATATTCAGCCTAAATTAACAGCTTGAAGATATCAAAACCAACTAAAACATGGTTACAATGGGGTAGGGAAATAAACATGGTTTTGCAGGTTTCACCCGTTGATCTTGTTATCATGTAAAACATTCAAGAAAAAACTTAAGCCGTACATCTTCTTTTAGGGCATTCATGGTTGACAAAGATATGGCAGAATGGAGTGCAATTCAAAAAGTATTTCCACATGCACAAATATTGCTTTGCTGGTTTCACGTAACACAGGTGAGATACTGTTCAAAGGCTTCCTTGGTGGGATGTTCATCTGATTAAAAAAATCTGTATGTAGGAGTAGTTATTATTTCTTCCTGAAGTAGATTTAGTGACATTTCTATCAAGAGTAGTTACTATATCTACTAGGAGTAGTAGCATCTACCAGGAGTAGTTAAACATATCTACCAGAAGTAGGCATTATTATACCTACCAGAAGTAGATTTCATTACGTATCTACCAAGAGTAGTTAAAATATCTACCAGAAGTAGATATCATATCTACTAGAAGTACATTTAGTGACATATCTACCAGGAGTAGTTAACGAATCTACCAGAAGTAGACATTACATCTACCAGAAGTACATTTAGTGACTTGTCTACCAGGAGTAGTTAACATATCTACCAGCAGTAGATTTAGTGACACATCTACCAGGAGTAGTTAACATATCTACCATAAGTAGATATTATATCTACCACAAGTAGATTTAGTGACATATCTACCAGGAGTAGTTTACCAATCTACCAGAAGTAGACATTACATCTACCAGAAGTAGATTTAGTGCCATATCTACTAGGAGTAGTTAACATATCTACCAGAAGTAGATTTAGTGACATATCTACCAGGAGTAGTTAGCAAATCTACCAGAAGTAGACATTACATCTACCACAAGTAGATTTAGTGACATATCTACCAGAAGTAGATATTATATCTACCAGAAGTAGATTTAATGACATATCTACCAGGAGTAGTTAATGAATATACGAGAAGTACTTAGACATTACATCTACCAGAAGTAGATTTAGTGACATATCTACCAGGAGTAGTTAACAAATCTACCAGAAGTAGACATTACATCTACCAGAAGTAGATTTAGTGACATATCTACCAGAAGTAGACATTACATCTACCAGAAGTAGATTTAGTGACATATCTACCAGGAGTAGTTAACATATCTACCAGGAGTAGTTAACATATCTACCAGCAGTAGATATTATATCTACCACAAGTAGATTTAGTGACATATCTACCAGAAGTAGATATTATATCTACCACAAGTAGATTTAGTGCCATATCTACCAGGAGTAGACGGTTTACAAATCTACCAGAAGTAGACATTACATCTACCAGAAGTAGATTTAATGACATATCTACCAGGAGTAGTCATTATATCTAACACGGTTGATGTATCAATGTTATTGCATTGTCATTGTTTTGTTATTATCTTTTTGTTTGGTATCATATTGTATCGATGTTGTCATATTTACTGGGAAGGTCATTCTTCTTTGTACCCGCTGGTATTTATGTTTCAGGCTATTTATCGCTGGCTTAACAGACAGCAAAGTGGAATGGGAGGACCTTCAAATCTGAACAAGAGACTTGATGTCATCAATGGCTTGAGAAACTTAAAAAATCTAACCACGGTAATATGTCTACTGTAGCCAAGTGTGATTAAATGCTAGTATATTTTGTTGACAAAGTGTTCAAGTGTCTTATTGTTCCCTTTCATTGGGTGAGAAAGTGCATTTAAGAAGCATTTGCGGTGCATTACTTATATCAGAATGCCGTATACAAAGTTTCAGAGACGAACTTTCTATCATCCCGCAAAATGGGTACCTCTGCTTTTGATACTACTCTAACATGAAGGGTTCACTCCATTCAAGGTACTACTGCTTTTAATTAAACTCTGATATACAAATTTCACTCCTTTAGGAGAAGGAATTCAAAATTGCAAGCAAACAGTTCCTCAAGACAATAAAAGCCAAAAGAGTTCGTGAATACTTGAAAGAAAATTGGATCCCAATTGGAAGAATGTGGGCAAATTTTGGGAGAAAATTTTTTCACGAAGAGGCAGAGACGAATAATTTGGCTGAAAGGTAGCTGGAACATTTTCTAGTTTCTTCGTTCCTTCGAAATTTTCATTCATTGAATGGCTTTTTGTCAAGGTGACATGTGGAGTGCAAACGTCCTTTTGAAAGAGGCCTCTTTGAAAGTGGTTGTCTCTTGATTCATCAAGTAACTGTTGAAATACAGAAATCACTAATTTTTGGGAAGGCTCTATCTTTCCGTTCATGAATTCACTTATTTGAGATTCCCAACAATGGTCTTCCTTTGAAGCACAAGCCTGTTCAATTGGCCGAATGGCAGAAAGGCATTCCAATAACCATATCTGTGATATTAAAAGGTAAAAGTTCATAGACTGTATCTTATAAAGGACATTTTCATACAAGATTTGTTCCCTAGCCCTCTCCCAATCCCAAACAGGTTGGTTATTTCTAACTAAAGAAGGTTGAATTTTACCATGTCTTTGTATAAACATATTGGAACATTCAATGCACTAGCAAGGACGTATACCAAAACATGTGGATGTATGAAGAAGACTATATATTCTCCATCTCTTTCCAGATTCTTTCTTCGAATAAAGCACCAGTTTATGCTAATGGTCAAAAATCGGCGTGTTGACAAACTACTGAATGTTCTGTTAGTTGATGTTGCAAATTATTTCATTGCAAAAGAAAACTTGCTGACAACTGGCCGCATAAGAAGTCGACGGCATGAAAGTATGGCAGCCATAAGACAGCGAGCTGAGCAACTAATAGCAAAGGGGTGGATCCACAGAGTGACAAAACGATTAGGTGGAGCGTACCATGTTCCAAGTGAAGGTGGGAAAGAAACATATCTTACAGCTCCAGCGGAGCAATTCTGCTCCTGCTCATACAACCAAAGTGGTGGCCGTGTGTGCAAGCATTTACATTTGCTGTTCTTGATTAGTCTGCAAAAAAACTCAAAAGTGCCCACAAAGGAAATCCTACAAAAGGACTTGAAAAGGAACATCATAAACGAAAAACTTGTCAAATGTGCAGAAAATTCAGTGGAAGAATATGTGGTCCAAAGCCCAGCAACCCAGCAAACATATATGGCCAGAGTAACAAGTAACATCTGCACATGCAACCACTTTGCTCATGCTGGCTGGTGTGTTTGTTTGGAAGTAGTCAGATCAATTGCCTCATCCTCATTAGATCTCATTGAGGATTCAGGTCCAACACAAAGTGATGCGAACTTGACAGGATCTGTGGAACAACATTTTGATCTAGATAAACTTGATACTACAACCCCTGGAACAGATGACAGCGATATACCAATGCAAGTAATCAATGAAAAGCCAAGTGTTGTTCGTCGATTGGAAAGGCTTCTCCATCATGCTGAGACAGATCAATTAACGCTCCAGGCAGCAACCTACATTGAAGAAGCCTATAATTCTCAGTTTAGTTGCTTTGATGGTACAACAAAACAGAGGAAAATGGAAGTTTTAAACCCCAGCAGGAAAAGCAAGAGATCCATGACTACAAAGCTTTTGCAAAGGGCAAGCACCGACTTCCATACAAAACCGCGCATTAAACAAATACTACGGAAGAAGACAAACAACGAATCAGTTGATAATACCAAGTTCAAGGCCACAACTTCGAAGACGCTGATGAGAAAAAGACGTAAAGGATATCAAATATATGGAGAAGTAAAGAAAAAGAAGAAAGATCTTATTGCAATCACATCCAGACTGACTGTACCGCGTAACATCAAGGAGTACTTGGACGTACAGAAAGAGAGGTGCACCATTTTCCCACGACACAGACCTTTGCAAATAATCTTTGTGAATGGAATCATGGAGAATCTGGAAAGGCTCTTTAGCTTTGTTCCTGACTGCAAAGAGTTATGTCGCAATGAGCTGAATTCCTTTTTTGTGTAAAGTTTACAGTTGTTAACAGTTTGGTAACTTTAGTTAACAATGTGTTCTTTCCACCATGTGAGTATGCTTTTTTAAGATAAAGTTTCCCAAACGACTCTGCCCAAACAAACAGTTAGTCCCATGGTAACAAAAACATGTGATATGTCTTGAGAGAAAGGGATGCTCTTTCCTTAGTCTTTCAAAGAAATAACATCAAAAGTTGCAGTCCTTTGGAAAGACAGATGAGACAGATGAGGTTCGGGTTTCCTTTCTCTCGACACGAGTACATGTTTGATATGTAAATATATATCTTTCTTAGATACGGTATCTTTCGTATGTGCTTTGTTTCAAGTATCTGTAACTGATTAAGTTGATACGATGCCTTTGCATCTTTCCAAGGATTTTCAGAATTCAAAGTACCAAAGTTTTGTTACAGCAAATTATTGCCGGAAAAACTAAGGTCTCATTCATACTGCTTTGTATCCATTTCCATTCCTTTTTGTTGACTAAAACGATGTTTGTTCACACCATTCGTCTTACCAATGAATACTTAGACTTGTTCCAAGTCTATTTCTTTTCTTCATCAGTATCTTATAACTTTCAATTTTTGCCCCTTCACATTTCCTTCCATTATTTCCTTTGTAAGATACTGATGAAGAAAAGAAATAGACTTGGGGCAAGTCTAATAAATCCTCAATGAACGTGATTGGCATTTACGTTGCCCCTATAAAAATATACTTTGCACCTTGTTTTGAATTTGAACCCTTTCAAGAGGGGTTCGCAAATGCAGCAGCCCTTTGTTGGCATTGGAGAAGTTTCAACTTAAAGCTAGAGAATGCTTTCTCGTGTCTTTATCATAATTCGTCTTTTAGTTTTGCACTGCAAATTACTTCAAGTTGCTGCTATCATCAGCATATTCAAAAATCCCAATTTCCGTTGTCAAACCAAATACCCCCATACTAAAAGGTATTCATATTCACTTGCATCTTTGAACCGTTTTCTTTGCTGGGCAGTGTGAACCCAAGACAAAAGCAATAGGATTTGTTCCGTTTTCACATGAATGCAGAGTAGCATGAACAGGGACCAAAAAACGAATAAAATACTTAAATCAGTGCTCACTTTCATATGACAGATTTTGTTGATTCACTTTCAGGGTCAAACAATAACACTTCAATGTGGGGGCATTCATAATCAGATAATAGGTTCCATGTATGCAGTATATATATATACTTTAACACAAACAAATTTAACAAAAAGCAGTAAGAAACTTCACAGCTTGAATTAAAATCAAAATGTTTCTGACAGAGAAATTTCCATATCTGGATCAGACAGTTTCAGCTAGTTTTGAAAAATTAAGATATCAGGAATGTCAAGATTCAAAACTAGGCAAATCGTTTCAAATCACACCATCATAAGCTAAATTCATACCAGCAAAATTTCAAGCCGCTTTGCATTGTAATCTAAGCAAACATATTGAACAAACTTATGTCATGCTTTCACCACCCAAAAAAGCTTTTGGTTTTAATGTACCTTAAAACAAAACTGTGGGTAAGAAGTATTGGGTACCATTGTCATACTGTATCTTTATTGTTCTTTGAGAAATGGTTTCCAAGCAGACAGGTTTCTGTACTCAGTTCCTTTCTGAACTTGCGTTGGTAGATCATGGTCAATGCTCCCATCCATACTTTGGCATCCAAGTTGTAACGATTCAGGATCCAAAAGTTTTGGTTGGCCACATTTGCAGTTACGCATGAGGTTTGGATCAGGAAATCTTAGGCTGCATTCAGATTCCCGCAGAATTGACTCCAGAAGATTCATCACTCCAAGAATATTGCTGATCCCAAAACCATGTGTTACTTGCTCATAATTCTTGACCAACATCTTAGAAGCTAGTATCTTGCTTATCTTTGTGATATACAACCTGTGAGTGAAATAAGGGAGCTACTGTAAAGGATACTCAATGAAGGTGTCTTGGATAGTTGAACTGACAATATACTGATATATTGCAAGTAATGCTCCTTAATGGCATTTTTCCTGCATAGAAGTGCACTGTAATTTGTATGAAATAAAGAAAGTTTGATATTGATGTTATTTAACAGTAATACATGAGCCACAGAGAGGTGTATATAGTGTTACAGTTTTTACAACAAGTCCATCATTAAGTGTTTTTCATCTTCATTCAATCATTGGTAAAAGTTTCTTGGATCAATTTCTTGTCTTTTTATCAACTGATTCAGTTAAAATCTCAAGATTTGACTAGAAAAAGGGAACAGGCTCATTTGCAAAAAGGTTCCAAAGTTAAGGGCCTGGCCTTTGCCCTGACAAGTAGATTCCCTGTGTTTGAATTGTCCCTTACATACATACATACATACATACATACATACATACATACATACATACATACATACATACATACATACATACATACATACATACATACATACATACATACATACATACATACATACATACATACATACATACATACATATATACATACATACATACATACATACATACATACATACATACATACATACATCTTTATTTGTTGAAGCAGGCCAGGGACGGGCAGCATTACTGCTGATGTGGGCCTGCTCTACCTACCTATTACAATTTGGTTCTATGCAATTAATTCAAAATATGATAGCTCTGCGTAAAATAAATAACATGAAAGATGACCATTTTAGATTAAAAGTATATCAAATCTTTCTCTTTGTTGTGGTTGAAAGTTGTCCCTTTGGTAAATGAAATCATATTTATATGTCTGGTTTGTCTTGTTAGCGCATTTTTGAAACTTTCCTGGATTTCTACTGTCTTTAAATCGTTTGGTAAAAAGTTCCATACAGTTGGTCCCCTGTATCGTAGGGATAATCTTCCTAGCTCAATGTTTGGTCGTATCACTTTCAGTTTGTTATTTCTTGTGCTTCTAGCGGTGTCTTTCTCAAAAAGGTTTGCCAAGCGGGGATCAGTAGTTTTATAATAGCAATCATGCATGAATGTAGATCAGTAGTTTTATAATAGCAATCATGCATTACTGCAAAGGAATAGGGTAAAGTGTTATAAAAACATGACAATTATAAAACTGATGCTTTTGAAAAGGCTTTTCATGTTAGTAGCACTTCAAAAGTAGCACATTCAGGTGAAAGCTAAAAACAAAAACTCCTTCAATGTTACAAAAAATTAATATTACAAAACAACTTGCCGAGCTGCCTCAACTTCTGTTAATGCTTTGCTGCAACTGGCTTGATGATCACCACTAGGTTCTTTGGACCAGCAGTCTTTGCCCAAACAACTTGCAATTTTACTAACTGGGAAAAACTCTTGATTGATTTGATGAACATTTTCTGCAAGTGCTGCAGCCTCATCCTCGCAAATTTTTGATAACAATGAAAAGTGTGATGCTCTTTTTTTAGATGATGCAGCACATTGTTTCATGACTTCTTCTCCTTTATTCCCACTCCTCCCAACTCTCAAATATTCGTTGAGACATGTCTTTGACAGATGCTCTGGAGAACCAACTCGTCTCCTTATCTTGCCAGCAGTAATATCATATCTTTTACAGTGCATTTTGTCATCATTGAAACTCAGTAAACTGGGAACATTAGCAACTACAACTGAGTCACTGCACACATCTGGTGCATCTGGCTGTTGGTTTGCCTTCTTTTGCCCTACTGTTGATTTGCTTGCTTTGGCCTTTTTTGCAGGAACATCATCTGAAAAATTGTTGTTGTCCTCTAAATTGCTACCTGGTAAAGAAATAAGAATTTAATCACAATTGCAAAAATCCTCTCTATAGCATTTTCATGGAATATCAAAAAATGATTTCTTGATCAACTCTTCTTTAAGGACAGTCAGTTCTTTCTTTTATAGGAATTCATTATTCCAAGGGCAGAGCTTACTTTCCTTGAAGAAGAGTTGTACGACTCATTTTTTTTTATATTTTATGACAACCAAATGCTGTAGCAAGCATTTTTGCAATTGTGACCTTTATTTCAGGATACAGTATACAGTGCAGTATTTTACTGTTTGTTTTTTTGAAATGGTTCTATTTGTTGTCTTCAGACCATACTACAGTATAGTTGTCTTCAAACCATCCATACTTTGTGAATTTATGAACATTATTAACATTAAATACTAAAAAATATTTTTTTGGATGCAACTCTCCTTAAAGCAAATTATTCACAGTGTGATTATAACAAGTAATAATACTGTAGTTTATCACCCCAGAATGTTTTGAAAGCAATAGGAATTTTTCCAAGCATTCTGTACACAGTACATACTTTTTGCAGCATCTTCCAAACATTTTCTGCAAATACATATTTTTTAATTCTGAATAATCATTACTATACATAAAAAATGTTGTGATGTTAACATTAAAATATATTCCCTTTTTAAGTATCCTTTATTGCAGTGCCAGATGCAACTCTTCCATAATTCAAATATGACCACTATTTTATTCCTAAAGTCTATAGAATCAAAACAAGTGACATACCACCATCAGTGGATAAATTATTATCATGGACTTCTTGAGGCAATTGAAACCGCACGCGTTTCCTTTGTTTTGGTTCTGGAAAGAAATTTATGGGTGTTAACAATAGAAATTTGCAGCATATGGAAGACTGCAACATCAAAGAATCTACAATTGAAAACTGTGATGCCCTAATAAACCTGAGCTAGTCTACATGCGAGCCTGAATCAAACGATGTACATATTTTTACATTTTCATGCAAGAGGTTTGAATGATAGTGGTATTAGAGCTTCTGTCGATTTGAAAATTCTTCAAAATACTGTATCAGAATATCATTTGAGTCAGAGTCTTTTTTAGAATAGCTAAAAGATCTTTAAATTCAAAGAACTTTTTGTGGTCAATACATTACAGGTACAGTTTTGCTTAGCTTTGGTACAGTACATGGTTATTGACCAATTTGGTGCTCAAGGAATTTCTGATGGAGCTTCTACCATTCAAAAAGTTTGCACTTTCTGCCAAAGCTACAAAACTTGACAATAGGTGTCTTGCTCAATCTGCAAATTAAAAGCCATGGATCTGGGAGTTCTTAATATTTTTTGGTAAGTGGGAAATATGTGCTGCCCTTAGGGTAAGCTTTTTATATTTTGCTACAAACAAGGGATCATGAATATCAATAAATGGAAGAATAGGTTACCATTGAATAGGGCAGGTTGAGTATCTAACAATGTAGTCATTTTCAAGGAAAATGTTTACAGATTAACGATACATACCTCCTGCAAGTTTTACATGGGTTGCTACAGCCTCAAGCTGCTTAAAACCATTCTTGTCAAAATATGGCTGTAGCTTCTTGATTTCAACTTTTGAGAATAGATTGTAATACTTTAGTAGACCTGGTATATTGCACTCAATGTCTTCTTCCTTAATCAGGTAATGGCCCTCAGTTGCCAGCTTGACTAGTTTAGTCTCCACCAAAACTACCAATAGCTCTGGAAGGAGATCAAATTGAAATAAAAATTTGGGGTATATAACATTTTTGGTTGGAACCACAATGATGCAATACATTCAGTATCTCCCCCAGACTGATAACTATGCAAAGTTTGCAATGCACACTTGGTTATTGCTTTAGGGATAATGAATCCATTGTTCTTTCTTTGTTGAGATTGAAAAAGTGTGAGAAAGATCTTCCAAACATGCAACATAAAAAGCAGTCAGGGTATCTCCCTCTTTCCTAATAGATAATATGTCAAAACATGCATGTTGCCAAATGTTACAATGTAATCTCACCTTTCTCTTTCATACCCAGCTTTTTTAACTTGCCTATTCCCCTTTTCTGACTCATGGTGATCTGGAAGAAAAAGAAACATGAAAAAGAAAGCAGTGTCATTGGACAAAAGAAATCTCAGAACTTATCTAGGTAATAGCTAATAACACTATATTTGTATAAGTCTTGTATATATTTGATTTTATTTTATACAGTATGAGGTCCCATTTCTAAAGTAAGAAAAACCATTTTGATTTTGGCCAGCTGAATGTTTCTTAAAATTATCGAATTGTAAGTATTCAAAGGTTTTGATGAGTTTCTTAAAAGCTTCATAGCAATATTTATGTTTCACTATTTGTACCCCTGTCAAAATTTCAAAACAAGATCTTGTAAAGCTTTTCTCCATCCAATGTTTAGGCATTCCTGAAGTAGGCCTTCCCAGTAATATTGATGAATGAAAACAAACAGTAACAATATATCAAGAATGTCCTTTGTCGCACAAAGTAGTTTGTCAAGTTTCTTCATATTCGTAATCAGAAGGCATCACAGTTTCAAGGATACAAAATTTGCTTTACACTCTATGAACCAACATTGAATAAGGGGGAGGGGGCCTGACAGCACGACATGAATCCTAGGTGCTATCAGAGGTCACTTATACTCCTTGAAAACGGCTATTTTTCTTTAAAAAATTTCCCCAGGATTGTAGTTGTCTGACCAAAATCCATTTTTTGTTTTAGGTTGTGCTCTTTGCAGGTGCTCTTTTTAGGCCCATCGATGGCAGAATGGATCGGCCCACAGACTGGCAATGCTTTGCCTTCTGGCATCAATTTAGACGCATCAATGGACTGTGTGAAATAAACATCATCTTTAATTAGAAAGAGTATCGATATCGTTACTCGTAACTTTGACCGTTTGCACCTACCGTTGGTTTGTTGGTTGGTTCTGTTAGGCGCTCCCTGGTGCTGGTTCTTCCTCTTCAAGAAGGCTTTCACCGCTTGGTCCCGCTTGGCGCTTGTGGCTGTCCGCCGTTGAAGTCACTTACGCTTGCGGCAGGTTCTCGGAATGGGGCAAGCACAGGCGCGGCAAGGTAAATAACTTCGAGTGGTAGATCTACGTCTGGTAGATACTGGGTCGAACATTTCCAGAACTGCGGGCGTTCTTGTCAGGCTTGGTGTAGATTTAATTGTTTGGCTCTTCTTTATTGTATCTTAATTTAGGTTGTTTATCTTAGGTTATAAATGCTCGGTTGCTTGTTTGCAAAGTTAGGCTGATGAAGATTTTTAATCGAAACGTACAATTTTAACAGTTTGTTTTTATCTTTTATTTTCTGTTAATTTGGATTGAGGTTTTAGTTTATATAGGATTATTATTATTATTATTATTATTATTATTATTATTATTATTATTATTATTATTATTATTATTATTATTATTATCATCATTATTATTATTATTATTATTATTATTATTATTATTATTATTATTATTATTATTATTATTATTATTATTATTATTATTATTATTATTATTATTATTATTATTATTATTATTATTATTATTATTATTATTATTATTATTATTATTATTATTATTATTATTATTATTATTATTATTATTATTATTATTATTATTATTATTATTATTATTATTATTATTATTATTATTATTATTATTATTATTATTATTATTATTATTATTATTATTATTATTATTATTATTATTATTATTATTATTATTATTATGTAAGAAACAAAACCATCATCAAAAATTAACAGAAAAAGAAAATAAAAAGAAACACAACTGTTAAAAACTCTGTACGTTTCGATTAAAAATCTTCGTCAGCAATACTTTTCTAATTGGACAACCGAGGATTTATACTCCATGGTAAACAACTTCAATTCAGTTAAAGATAAACTAAAATTACATTTCATTACAAAGAATCCTATTCTTAGTAAACATGACTGACCCCGAAATCAAGACCCAGTGGGAATTAAAATCGCGCTTTAAATTCAAACTTCTTTCCAGCGTAAACAAGAAATGAAGTAACTGGCACATCAGCAAATGTCCCCTCCCCTATGACCCTCCCGTGTGTCCTTTCACCCCGTGGGATCAGATAGATCACAGAGCAAACCTCCAAGGGATGCAGCCGGCAACCCCACGGCCCTCCCACTTGACCTTTCAATGATTCGCAAATTGCTGAATCTTGAATGGCTTGATAGGGAATTCCACCCTAACGCCACATGCAAAAAAAACATGAAGCCAAATAGGAAGACCGCAGAGCACCGCCAACCAAACCCCCCAGAGAAACCAGATTCAATGGCAGGAATTAGGCCATACCACACGCAAACATATCGAGTTCCACATCTGCAGCCCATTCATTCAAACCCTTGGGAAGAAAAGTTCCCAGTCTGTATTGCCAAAATAATTCCTTACGTCGTAATGAAAAGACATTATCAGCCCCATCAATCATTTTGACCCTAACCTCAAACTTACCATTGTGATTCCCCTCAAAGAATGACTAAAAAAGTTGGCTTGTGGGATTAATTTACCCCTGTCCAGTGATCCCTCGTTATGTTTACGTGCGTAAGATCTAAAATAAGATTTGTACACGTTGAATCTTTGCCTAAATTTGGTTTTGGTGCTACCTACGTATTTTTTGCTGCAAACTTCACATTGTAGTAAATACACTACGTTTTCTGAATTGCACTTATACCTTCCCGAAAAGTTTTTGAAAGATCTGTTTTCGTCCGAATTTTCAAAACTATCCCCTTCCGTGATGACGTTGCATATCTGGCAACTTTTCCTGCCATTGCACCTGTAGGTACCCTTAGCCAACGGATGCTCACCAACACTCGGTATTATTATTATTATTATTATTATTATTACTATTATTATTATTATTATTATTATTATTATTATTATTATTATTATTATTATTATTATTATTATCATTATTATTATTATTATTACGCAGTTCGAAACAATAGTTGTTTACGCAAAGTTGTTTTTAATTAAGTTGTTTACGCCGAATCGAACAAACGGTGTTTTTGCCATGCAAGTTTTTTTGCGTTAAGTTGGACAGTTTAAAAGTGCTAACTATTCCTTTGAGGACATTTCTAATTAACGCCTTTCGCTTTGGACAATAAAGTGAGTGACAATATTTCATAGTTGCTTACGTCGTTAGAATAGTATAAATAGGGTTCGTAATTGTAGTTTGATAGTTGGTTCTTAGCCTTCGGGCTGGTAGGGTCGAGACTCCGGGACGGTCTTCCAAACATTTGGTAGCAGAGGGTAGTTTTTGCCGCGGACAAGCTTGGATAAAGGAAGGCCAACTGACGAGAAGTATGACTTCAAACACGGGCGAAGACGCAAGGACAGAAGATGGAATCGGGAGAAGAGAAGAAGTGGAAGATTTGGAGGAAAGTTTGGAAAGCTTGAAGCGAGAAAAGGTGAAGGCAAAATCGGCGTTGACAAGAGCAAAAAAGCAGTTGTTGGAAGTAGTTGAAGAAATGGATTTACCGAGCAGACGTCAGGTTCGAGATGGGAAAGCGAAATTGGACAGCACACAAGAAAGGGTACAACTAATAAGGCTACAACTTTTGGTAATATCCCACCAAAGCTACTCAAGACTAATTCAGAAATCTGCGCTGAACCCTTGCAAAAAATTTTCAACGAATGTGTGAGCAAAAGTCAGTTTCCTGATGAACAAAAGCTGCAGACGTTTCGTCCCTTTTTAAGAAAGACGTTTCTACTTCTAAGACTAATACAGACCAATTAGCGTCTTGCTCACTGTCTCTAAAATTTATGAAAGACTTATGTACAAGCAAATGATGGAACATATGACTGCTTACTTATCAGATTTGTTATGTGGCTTCCGACAAGGATACAATGCACAACATGCCTTAACTCGTTTTCTTGAAAAATGTAAAATATACTTAGACACTGGAGGAAAAGCTGGGGCTATCTTTATGGATCTTTCCAAGGCATTCGATTGCGTCAAGCACGATCTCCTTATTGCTAAACTGCATGCATATGGTTTTAACCATGATGCATTGACCTTTTTGTATAGTTATTTAAGTGACAGGCAGCAACGAGTTAAGAGGAATGGTTCGTTTAGTTCTAAGCAGAAACTGAATTTGGGTGTTCCATAGGGATCGGTGTTAGGACCTCTACTTTTTAACATTTATTCGAACGATTTGTTAATCTCTGTTGATGATATTGAAATATGCAATCATGCTGATGGCACCACCCTACATACATGTGACCAAAATCTACAAAATGTAGTAGAAAGGCTGGAAAACGTCTCTTTAAAAGTAATAAAACGGTTCTCTGACAACTGCCTCAAGCTAAATGAAGATAAATGCCACTTTTTAGCATTAGGTGCCTCTCGTGATGAACCGGTCACCATTAAGATTGGTAATGCATCTGTGCAGAATAGCACTCAGGAAAAGCTGTTAGGTGTTACTATAGACAATAAGTTGACATTTGAACATCATGTTGCCGGGCTCTGTCAAAAGGCTAGCAATAAACTGTATGCTCTCTCACGTATTGCCCCCTTCATGGATCAAGGCAAATTACGGTGCTTAATGAGAGCTTTTATAAATAGCCAGTTTCAATACTGTCCCTTGGCGTGGATGTTCCACAGCCGAAAACTTCGTCACAAAATTGATAAAATTCAAGAGAGAGCACTAAGAGTTACTTACCAGGACTATGAATGATGTGTTGGTTGGGCCGAGCCGATGAGTCGAAGTAAATACCACAGTTTTACGTTTTCTCTTTATATATCAATAGCAACTGAACAGTAACGACTATAAACTAAATATGTATTAAAATTATGAGGCAGTGAATTTGTGTTGAACGCCTTAATGCGATCTTTTATCTGTTACCAAAAACTCTTCGACCACAGTGTCGAATAATCACTTTTTCGTCTGCACCTTACGTGCTCTAAACTCTAACTGCCAGTTACAGCGGCACTGCAAGAGGTCTGGGTACGAGAAGGAAGTGACAACGTCACGCGAGGGCACGAGGCCAAACAGAATGAATGGATTGCCATTTCCTTCACAATACACTCCCCCGAGTTGATACATTACAAAGTCAACTCAACTACAAAATGATCAACATACTACGCAACTACAATTTGATGTCTACCATAATGTTCCAAACATATGCAAAAGTCCTCTGAGCGGTATCAAAACATTTAACTACTCAATTTGTGCCCTTTCTACGTAATTCTCCGATGACAGCTGCATTGCGCTTAGGCCGATCCGTTGCGGGGGCGCTACTTAAAGCTGCTGGCTTGGCTTCAGGCGTGGCTGCATGCGTGGCTGCATGTGCGCTTGCTTGGCTTGCGACAGGTTCCTTATGCGCTGCGTTTGCGACTGGCGCTGCTGCTGCTTGCTGCGAGGCTGGTGAAACTTCCAACGGAACCAAAAGTTTAAGAGGTCTGGTAAAAATCCTTTTAATATTGTCTGCAACCAATTGAATCCTTGCTGCTCTAACGTTGCAATCAGCACCTGAAATGAGCTGAATGATCTTAGAAAATTTCCAAAAGGATCGCTTCGTTTGAACATCCTTTAGAATGACAATATCACCAACATTGATAACGGGTTTCTTACCATCTGCATTCGCTTTGTACGACTCCATGAGTCCTAACAAATACTCACTTTTCCACTGTTTCGTAAACTGACTCAAAAGCCTGTGATGGTACTTAGCTCTCGCTGACAAAGACTCATAAGTACTTACCACTTCACTGTATTTGTCATTCATTTCGGATACATTTCGACCATATATCAAGTGTGACGGTGTAAGCGCATATTCTACACCATCTGCATCTCCGTATAAATAAGTCAGTGGTCTAAAATTTATCACACCTTCTACTTCCGTAAGAATTGTACTCAGCTCAAAATAACTAAGTGATGCACGTCCTATAGTTTTGACCAAACAACGTTTTACACTGCGAATAAGGCGTTCCCACGCCCCTCCCATCCAAGGACTTAAAGCAACGATGAATTGCCAATTTACCTTTCTATTGGCTAAATACTCGAATATTTTGGGTGAGCGTTCCAACTTCTTTACTTCCTTCGACGCTGATTTGAAAGTCTTTGCGTTATCACTTAGCAACGTTGCGGGCAATCCTCTACGGGCACAAAATCTTCTAAACGAACGAATAAATGATTCGACATCTAAACCTTCAACCAGTTCTAAATGAACAGCTCTCGTTGAGAGGCACGTGTATAGGCATACATAACATTTCATCACGTCCCCATTCTTACATGTGACCAGTAATGGCCCTGCGAAGTCTAAGCCTGTGTGAGAAAAGGGTGCATTATCATCTACACGAAAACGAGGCAAATCAGGTAAAACACAGCCTGCAAATGGCAAGCCTTCGGCTCTTTTGCAGATAACACATGGCCTAATAACCTTTTTTACAGCTTCCCTTCCTCTCAATATCCAATATTGTGTTCTTACGTGATTAAGCGTTTCTCTTAATCCATTATGAAACACTGCTTCATGACTTTCGAGAATGATCAAATTTGTGTAATTATGGTCTCTAGACATCAAAATGGGTCGTTTGCTAGCATCTGAAATAGAAGCATTGTTAATACGAGACCTGCAACGCAAAATTTCGTCATCATCTAAAAACAGGTTAAACTGTGAGACATAATTTGGGGGTCTGGAGCCTACCTTCGATTTACTCGCGATAAATTCGATTTCTTTCGAAAAACATTCGGCTTGCACTGCTTTGATCACAAGATTCTCCGCACATCGCAGTTCTGTTCCTTCTAGTGGGCCTAGCTTCGGTTCCTGTTTATTTATGGCGGCCTTCAAATTTGACACAAATCGAAGAATCCAGGCATAGGTACGCAATAACCTGGTCTTGTTGCTAAACCTCTCGATACTTACCAGAGGTGTTGTTTTTTCAACTGAGCCTTGCTTACTTACAAGGACATGGACTGGCTCAATACTTACTTTCTCCTCCGCAGCAACAGCTGGGTCGATCTCTTGGTGTGTTTACAATTTAGGCCATTCCGAAAAGGGCAACACAAGAAAATTCGGGCCTTCCCACCACACTTTATTCGTACCAATATGCTTACCATAAATACCTCTCGAAGGTAAATCAGCGGGATTCAAGGAGCCTGGGCAAAAGTGCCACTCCTCACGGTTCGACAGTTCCAAAATCTTTTGCACTCTGTGTCTTACGAACTGCTTCAACGGTTTATTGTTCTTCACCCAACATAAAGTTGCGACCGAATCTACCCAGAAATGTGTATCAATAGAACCTTGGCCTAACTCTTCTTGTGGAGTTTTCTTAAAGGTGTCCACTAAATTTGACAACAACACAGCCCCCATCAATTCTAACCGAGGAATTGTTTGTTTCTTAATCGGCGAAACCTTGGCTTTTGACGTTACAAATCGTACCTGTACCTCCCCCGACTCATACTCAACACGCAGATACACAACCCCTGCGTAGGCACACTCACTGGCGTCTGAGAATCCGTGTATTTGCACATTTTTCACTTTCTTACCTTTCAGAAAATAGCACCTGGGAATGGAGACACACTGCAATTTTGCTAATTCTGATATGAACACTTCATACTTACGCCGTTCATCACCAGAAAGTTCCTCGTCCCAGCCCCTTTTGTCTAAACAAAACTGCTGGAACATAACCTTTAAATTGATCGTGAATAAACTAAGACATCCTAGGGGGTCAAAGATCTTTGCAGCTATTTTCAGCAACGAACGCTTGGTCGGAGGTAACGAATTTGCAAAGTCGATTACGTGCTGCACGTCAAAGTAGATTTTGTCGGAATCACTGTCCCAGTTCACACCTAATATTTTCGCCTTGTCGTCACTACACGGAGGGCCTAAAGCTGAATTGGCATACGATTGATCTTCTTCGGAAACCTTTGTCTTACCTTCGTTTTGTTTCAAATGACCTTTTTCAACCTCTGACGACCTAATTTTACTCAACACCTCTTTGTCGTTCGAATTCCATTTCCTAAGGTTAAACCCACCTTCGTCCAAGATTTCCTTGGCATCCTTGTAAACTTTCAACGCCTCCTCAGGGTCATTCGTACCGCCTGAGAAGTCATCTGCGTAGAGGTGTTCAAGCATACTTACTGCTTGAGGGTGACTCTCTTTGAATGTACTTACGTGTTTCCTTATTGTCTCCCCGAGAATGGCTGGACTTGGGGTCAAGCCAAAAGGAAGTCGTTTCATGCGGAGCTGAAAAAGAGAGGGAGAGTCACTACTTACGTCATCGTACCATAAAAACCTGAGAAAATCTCTGTCGGCCTCCTTAATTTCAATTTGATGAAATGCCTTTTCGATATCTGCTGTTAACGCTATTGTGTGACTCCGGAATCTTAATAACGTATCGAACAAATGCGGCATGTAATTTGGCCCAACTTCAAGGCGGTCGTTAAGCGTTAACACATCATTACTGCTTCTAGCACTGCCGTCAAAAACAATACGAACCTTTGTTGTGTCATGATCTCTGCGAATAACACAATGATGCGGAATAAATTTGACGTCTGCCTTGTTTTCGGTACCTTCAGGAACCTTCTCTATTATACCACTTTTCAATTGCTCCTGTATAATGGCATCATATTCTTGGCGTAATTGCGGATCCTTTTGTAAGCGAAAAAGTACCGATTTCAATCGTGAATGACACAAATCATAATCAGAAGGCAAAGGATCTGAAATGTCATCCTTCCAAGGAAGGCTTACCTCATAATTCTTGCCATTGAATGTGATGTCGAATTCTTTCCTCGCGTTTTCTGCATTCTGATTATCGCTTGACTCAATCCCTGTACTCTCTGTTTTCCAAAATTGTTTCAAGGTTTCAATAATCTCATTCTCACTGTCAACTGCTTTTTGTTCTCTGACAACAGGCTCGTTCTCTCTGTTCGTGTTTTCGTTCACCAAATTTTGATCTACAACGCAACAAGAAACAAAATTAGAATTTGTATTCGACTCATTTGAAGATAAATCCACGGGGCCAGAAATTAACCACCCAAGCTTGCTACTTATTGCGACAGGGCCTACGCTCCCCCTTCTTATCTCGCCTGTAACTACCTCATAAAAATAGTCTGCGCCTAGCAAGATGTCTATCGCGTCGCTACCTGAATCTAGGCTATCTGCAAAATTTAGGCCTTGTAAATGTGCGTATTGCTTGTACTCTACTGGGGTCGCAAGAGGAGAGCAAATTACGGGATGTGTAAGTGCAGTTATGCTTAAAGCTCTATCGCCTAAATCTATGTTAAATCTGACTTGGCTACATTTTTTCTTCTTAAACCGCTCAGATCCGAATGTGTTCAAGTTTATTTCTTGTGTGTTTTCTTCAGTTAACTGCAGTTTGTTCTTCAACTCATCCGTGATGTATGTTCTTTGACTGCCATTATCCAACAATATTCTCGCCATAACCTTGTTCTCTTGTTTTTCACATAAAACGTTTGCTCTGGCTGTCTGCAACAACACTGTTTGTTTTCGTGAGTCAACTTTCGCCGTTGCTGTCACCGTTTCGCTTCCATTTGCACTTTTCGTTGCTTCGTCTTTCTCAGATGTAGATTCTTGTTACTTTAAACAAATAGACTGATGATGCTTGTTGTTACATTAGCGGCATCTTCGATTGCTGTTGCAAGAATTGGCTCTGTGTCCCTTTTTTAAGCAAACAAAACAACGTTTCTGCTTCGATAAAATCTCCTTTCGCTGGTTTGGATCCAAGACTTTATCGCATTGATACGATAAATGTTCTCCCTCACAAAAATAGCAGTGCCTATTTACATTTGACTGCTCCTTCACATGAAATGATGAAACTGTACCAGGGACTTGTTTTGGACGATGAGTTGTTGCCTTTTTCTCAGTTTCTCCAACGAATGAACAGGTTTCCCTCGCTTCTATCTCCTTTCGTATGATGTCTAAAATATTCTTCATTCCCCAGATGTCCGATTTTGTTTCTCTAGACACTTGCAACGCGACATCCTTTGGCATTCGTTTCATGACAACCAGAATAAGTAAACTCCCATAGTTTTCCTGTTTTACTCCCAACGATTCGAGACCACGAATGTGAATGTTGATATTATCGAAAATTTGTCTCAGCTGAGCTACAGTGTCATTTGGACTGTACTGCAAATTTAATAAACTCTCCATATGCACTTGCACAATTTTCTGCTTGTGGCCGAAGCGTTCGTGCAAAGTCTCTTTGGCATGCTCATAATTTTCTTCGATGATTTCTAAGCCTTGAATTGCTCGAAAAGCTTCTCCTTCTAAGATGTTAACTAAATAGTTAAACTTATCAACCTGTGCCAGACTTTCATTTTTGTCAATCGAGCTCTCGAAGCTTTGCCAGAACGAATAGAAACGAGTAATGTCACCATTAAATCTTGGCAAAGTTATTTTCGGAAGTCTAACTCCACTGTTTTGGCTTGTACTGGCTGCTGAAACATTCTGGATTCCTGCCCCTGCACCGTGTGGGGGTCTTATTGGCGAACTAGTAGTAAACGCATTGGCTAAATCTGCGGCTCCGTCGGGTAATTTTGCCTTCTCTGCTTTCTTGATAAAACTATCAATTTTGTTCACAATTTCTGTCACACGAGCTGTGATATCTGTCGATTCGTCTATGATTTTCTCGATTTCTGAAACTTCGCATTTCAACAACAGTTTCTCATCTATTTCTTCCAGTATTCTTAATTTTCCCTCAAGCGTAGTTTTGATCGTCGCAACTTTTATCAAAACGTTCTCTTCTGCTTTTGATGGATCTACACTGTTCAAAATGTTTTCCGCTTGATTTTCAAACTTCGTGATGCTTGACCGTGTTCCTCTTCGTACATATTTAATTCTTGTTCCACTAGTGTCTTCTCCTGTTCGAGTTTCTTGACTTTCTTCGTCACTGCCCATCCTGCAAAATACTTCAATTCAATTGCTCGTGCCCCACGTTGGGCGCCATATGATGTGTTGGTTGGGCCGAGCCGATGAGTCGAAGTAAATACCACAGTTTGACGTTTTCTCTTTATATATCAACAGCAACTGAACAGTAACGACTATAAACTAAATATGTATTAAAATTAAGAGGCAGTGAATTTGTGTTGAACGCCTTAATGCGATCTTTTATCTGTTACCAAAAACTCTTCGACCTCAGTGTCGAATGATCACTTTTTCGTCTGCACCTTACGTGCTCTAAACTCTAACTGCCAGTTACAGCGGCACTGCAAGAGGTCTGGGTACGAGAAGGAAGTGACAACGTCACGCGAGGACACGAGGCCAAACAGAATGAATGGATTGCCATTTCCTTTACAATAATGAATCTAGCTTTGAGGTTTTAATGGAAAAGGATAGATCAATGACTGTGCACCAGAGAAACTTGCAGAATCTCATGACGGAAATGTATAAGACCAAAAATGGCTTGAATTCAGCTTTTATGAGAGAGATTTTTTGTCAACAAGAAAGTCAACATAATCTGAGGAACTCTAACGACTTTTCTCTTCCTAGAATTAAAACTGTTACATATGGCTCAGAAACCATTCGCTTTAGAGGCCCGCAGGTCTGGGCTACCGTTCCACAATTTATCAAAGATTCTGCATCTCTTACTGAGTTTAAAAACAAAATCAAATCTTGGTCTGGAGAAAGCTGTCACTGCCGATTATGCCAAACTTTTGTCCCAAACTTAGGCTTCATTTGATTTTAACATCTTTGATTTTTTATGCTGAGCAATTCATTGTATATTTTTCTAATTTACTATTTTAACTACTATTCGCTCTTGTATATTTTAATTTTTTAGTTAGCCTTAAATTAGCTTTTAATCATAGCTATTGTAGTTTTTTAGCCAACTTTTAAAGAAGTTGAAAATAATAATAATAATAATAATAATAATAATAATAATAATAACAATAATAATAATGATAATAATAATAAAAGGCACTGAAGATCATGATCGCAATGTCAGAGCACTATCAATGGCAGAAGAATGGAAGGGCAAGACAGAAAGTCACTCAGGAAATGGAGCAACTGGTGCAAGAATTCGAAGAGGCACACAACAGAGCACAGGAGTATTTGGATGAACGAAGAGAGGAAGAATCAAGCAAAACAGCGGGATCTTACAACCCACGAGAGTTTTGAAAGGAAGCAAGATGTGATTCTTCCAACTTTCACAACGCTGCTGAGCGACAAGAAGAGCTACAGCACAAGGCATTCAATGCTGGTGGTGGCACGAGAAGAAGTAAGTTTCCAATAACCCCAGAGGAACATTCACGGCAACTGCAACAGTCAGTCAGATTTGGCGGTGATCACAGAAGATCTGAGCAATATTCATACGAAGAGTTACTTGGTCAAGACATGTGAGGACAACTGCAGCGTGTTGCAATCCCCGTTTTCTCTAGTGATAAGCGAAAGTACAAGAACTGGAAAGCTGCATTTCTGGCCTGCATTGACAGAGCTCCTGCGACTCCTGAATACAAGCTGCTGCAGTTGAGGCAATATCTATCTGGCGTTGCTCTGGAAGCGATCGAGAATCTTGGCTTTTCTGGAGCTGCATATGAAGCTGCAAAGGACAGGTTGGAGTGAAAATGTGGTGGCAAGAGAAGGGAAATCGCAATCCATTTGGAGGACTTGGACAACTTCAAACTAGTGAGAGATGGATGTTCAAAAGACATGGAGAAGTTTGCAGATCTACTTGATGTCTCGGCGGTGAATCTACTGGAGAATGGACGTCATGACGAATTGGGAAATGGATCTCTGTACGTCAAGCTACTGAAGAAACTTCCAGAAACACTGCTGACCCAATACAATCGATGGATCTTTGAGAATCAAAGAAGAGAATGCATTGAAACACTGAAGGTGTTGGTGATTCAAGAAGCTGAATTCTACACAATTACAAGAGAAACAGTGTATGGCGTATCAAGTGGTAGAAGAAGTAGTGGATCAAGACGCTTTGCGGGAGAGAAGAAAACCACATTCTTTTGTGCTACTGAAGACAGACAACAAGTGAATCACTTTCAATTGGGTAAATCAGGCGTCACCCTTGGTAAGTATGGTAAGCAGCGACTGTGCAAAGTGTGCAATGGTAGACATGGTGTTTGGGCATGTGATGCTTTTCGAAACATGGACATTCGACAGCGATGGAATGTGGCAAAGCAATTCAAACTGTGTTTGTGATGCCTCGGTGATGACCACAGTGGCAAGCAGTGTACTCGAAGTAGAGTGTGTGATATTCATAGATGTCGGGAAACACACAGCAAGTTGCTACATAGCATGGGAAACAGGAATACTGGAAAGCAAGCCAACAATGAAACAAAGAAACCAGAAGCTTCCACTCAACAAGCAATGAACAGCAGCAGTCAGCAACAGTCGTCATCATCAGCCACGGCGAGGGAGCATTTGCAGAGTAATTTTGCAACACAAACAACAATGGTGTGTTCAAAGTCAGAAGTCAGAGAAGCAACTGCATTGAAAACAATTCCAGCGATTTTGAAGAATGGCTGTCAACGATTGACAGTGAACGCACTTCTAGATGATCCAAGCACTCAAACGTATGTGAACGAAGATGTTGCAGCAGAACTTGGTCTCAATGGTACCTTTGAAACAATAAAGGTCAATGTTTTGAATGGCGATTGCAAATCTTTTCAAACCATGCCCGTTGACTTTGGACTGGAAAATGTAAATGGCGATGTTGACATCAGAGTGAAAGCACTTACAGCGAAGAAAGTAACTGGCAACATGAAGGTCATCCAATGGTCACAACATGCACACAAATGGCCTCATTTGAAGCACATCCATTTTTCAGACACAGGCTTGAGACCTATCGTGGATTTACTAATTGGTATTGACTACCTTGACCTGCACTGTTCCTACAAAGAAGTCAGAGGACAAGAAGGGGAGCCCATTGCCAGAAGAACACAATTAGGATGGACATGCGTAGGACGTCCAGAATGCAAGAACATTCCTGATGCTCATACCAATTTCAGCATGACGACTCTGTTCACAACATCACAACAAGCAGATGTGATGTCGATGAAATCAACTCAACAATGAAGAAGTTTTGGGATATCGATTCAGCTGGAACGTTCACTCAGACAATGGTGCTGGATACTGATGAGAAGGCTGCTCTGCAGAAAGCTGAAAGTTTATTTAGATTCATTGATGGTCGATATGAAGTTGGAGTGCCATGGAAAGAAGACAGTCATGGAATGGTGAACAATCATAAAATGGTGATGAAAAGACTTCAGAACACCGCAAAACGTTTGCTCAAGAATCCAGATGTGTTGAAGGCATATGATGAAGTCATTGATCAATATTTGGACAAAGGATACATACGAAAAGTTCCAGTCTCTGAGAACATAGTCACAAGAACGGATAGTTTGGAAGCGAACAATGCGCTTTTGTTTTCCGAGATTGTACGCGCTTTGAGGTTGAACGAGCAACATCAACAACCCGAGAGTGCACACTTCCAGCTCAACATGGCCGCTCCAGCACACGAATCGTTACCTATTGAGGAACTTGATGATATTTTATACTTAATTGAAGAAGGATTTTTGGAAGAAGATTAAGATTTGAATAATCAGATTGCGGATATTGCGGTAGAAGTTAGCAGGGACGAAGAAAACCCCGCATGCTTCAAATGCAACGTCTGTGGAAAGGCCTGCAAGTCACGCCGTGGACTTACGCGGCACTCAAATTCGAAACATCCCGATGTTGGTTCTTCCTCTGGCGTTGCCATGCCTGCTTCAACTGCGGCACCAAAATGTTCTTCCTCTTCAGCCGATGAGCTTAGTCGTCAAAAGCTTCATCCTCTCCAGCTTAAAACCATCGTCCTGAAATGCGCCGAAAAGCTCTCTTCAGATGAATGTTTTCCCTCAAATTTGCGAGAGAAATTTTCGAAGAGGTCCTTCGCTTTCACAAACGAAGACGCTGTCGAATTATGGTCAAAGTTGCGAAAAGTTATAGATAATTTCAATGGTGATGCTGAAAAATTTTATTCTGGTTTCTTTTCTTTATTGGTGGTCAATGTTCTTCCATCAAAATTTGACAAATCTTTTGTTACAAATACGCTCATGTCTGAAGTTGCAAATCTTTTATTGAATCATCTGTCTGGTGTTGAGAACTTGGTCTTGGATGTTACCAAGGCACCCGAGCCTTTGTCAGCGAAGGAGGAGAAAAGTTTACAATATCTTGCTGGTTTTATTTTACATAAACTTTATTCAAAATTCCTTTATTCAGGGAAAGGCAAAAGCATATGTCAACAAATCATTTCTATCCTTCAAGCTTGCAAAGTTGAGAGTGATGACACCCAAACCCTTATGAATGCTCGTGACAGAGGTGGTTTATGGAAAGTGAACAAACAAATTGAAAGAGTTTTCTTGCAATCAGAGCTACTATTTCGTGCAAGAACTGCATCTTTTAAGACAAAAATGGCTTGCGAAGATTTAGTTGAAGAGATTTTAAAGGACTCTTCTGTTCTTTCTAACTACAATAACATATGCCTAAATGCCAGCCTTAAAATTAGTAAAGAAGTCAGTTTGGATCTCTTGGAACACATGGTGACAATATATTTTAGAGTACGAACATTTTCATATGCAAAGGATATCAGGGAAAAACATAAAGTTTCAAAGAAGCAGGCAAAGAAACGGTCCCTCCGGACAGAAATCAAGAAATCCAGTTCTTCTACAGACAAGGGTCATTAATTATATCCTAAATAAATGCACATCTGTTGAAGCTAACCAGAACGTACACAGTGAACTCTAATGTTCATTCACAAATAATCAGATAAGATTTGTATAATCCATCGACTTTGCAGCCAGAACAATCAGGTCCACAGGGTTTGAGCCCAGGATAAGCCCCAATGACATGGGGTCACAAGCTTGATTTGATCTTCTCTACTTCTGTGATCCCTAGCGCTTGGTGCTGAAATCTGCAACTTCACATTCACAGATCCAAAAAGGATGAAACAAGAATAAAAATCATGCACTAGTTTAAATTAGCCTATTGGAGAATTAAAGTTTAAATTTGGTCATACTTGGTTGTATAAAGGTGAAGTTGCCATTCTTAGCTCCAAGCACTGGGATCACAGGAGGTAATAAGAGCTAATAAGAGCTAATAGAATATGTGACCCCTTGTCTTGACACTCAAGTGGTGGGGCCCTACCGCATATCAAACACACTCTACCTGACTGTTATGGCTGCAAAGTCAGAGGATTACACATATTTTGTTAATAAAAACTAAGAATTTGGGCCAGCACTGAAAGCTTTTAAAAATCATATATCAGAATTTCAGTACTCAGAGTTTCTTATGAGTTTCTTATTGGTTTCATAGCTGTCTTCATGTATGAAAGCAGCATGTCAAACTTATTTGATTAACTGACTCAAAATGGGTTTGAACATTCTAAGCCAAGTTTCTAAATTTTACCACTTAAGGTTGAAAGTTGCACACTTTACCTACTGTATTGGCTAACGTTTATCTCGCACCCAGTTCAAGTCATGTGATCAACCTTTTGGGAAGATTCAGTATTATTCTATTTTTAAAAGAACATAAGTTTCAGTGCACAAAAAATATGTTAAAAAAATGTAAAAGATGTTCTATTAGGATATTGCTCACTTGACTTGAATGGGAGGGGGGCAAGGAAATCTTAGTTGAGTATGTTTCTTATCAATTACATAACATTTTCAATGTTAATTGCATTAATGCTAAACATGGTAGAATATCAGGCAGAATATTAGGTATGTCCTTGCCATTCATAATTTACAGTATATGTAATTCTTTCTAAACAGAGGCAAAATATCAAATGTCCTTGCAAAATAATATACAGTAGAAATGATCACTTAAAGCCTAAAGTATTTGTAATACAACAAGCCAGAAATGATGTGAAAACACAAAAGAAAGCAGACTATTTGACATTTTATTTATGAAGGTTCAAAGTTCTACTCATTATTTTAAAGCCAATCTTTTAAAATCAATGAAGTGAACTGAACTGCCATCATTTCTGTTTTGATGTGGGTAACTTTCTCACTGATTTCAGTTGTTACCAATTAATAAGGTCCAATGATCAGGTGCTTCTAGTTTAGCACCATCCATCTAACTGCCATTAAAGGGTATGTACAAGGTTAAACCCTTGCATTTGAAAACAAGGAACAGAATCCAAAAAAATATTATCTTCAGCAATTCAAGTTGAAGTTGCATATGTATGTGCGATGAACAATTAAAGATAGCCAAAGGAGCAATGCTGTGTCTGAGTGTTTTCTCTGCCCTATTTATAGAGAAGCCCTTTTACCACTGCGTGTTCCCTTTAATTTTTACAAATAAGATTACTGTTAGCTACTGCAATGCATGCATTGTTTCATTTCAGGATTGTGACACAGGATACTGCATAACGTATAGTATGGGCCTTGTGTATATTGAAATAAAAAATTATCAAGGAATTCTTGGCAGTTTCCCAATTTCAGTAATACGAAGTCTAGGTATGAAAAGCTGGAAGCTTTTACCAACATTCTGAATTTCGTAAGAATTCCCGGGAATGAAAACCATGCAAACATACCTAGTTTGTGAGTCTGAGGCCTGTACTGTAGTTTACCATTATAGCAAAAAGTTCAGCTTCCAACAACCTTGCACATTGACAGAAGCATGATTTTGGCTTGAAGGAGCTTGAAATAAGTACTAGGCTGACACCATTTTGGCCAGTTTGCAAGATTAGAGCTTGATCAAGTTTGACATTGCAGATCAAAGCTTGATCAAGATTGACAATAACCTCATGCTTAAATTATTCTCAAACATACTACAATCAAGCTTGATTGATTTTGTCTTCAGTTCAAAAGATGTATGCTGCAAGCTTGAGCAAGCGGTGCAAAATTCTAACTTGAATCAAGCCTTCAAACTTTCTCAAATAATGCTCAAAACAAGTTAGTATCAGGCTTGAAGCATGTTTGCAAACATACTTAATATTTTTGCTAAGGGTGAATACCTCACATGAAATAGAAATGTGTGTTATACCTCTGAGTTGTAGATATAAGTGTTCAGCAATATTAATAGAGTTTACTTCTTTTTGATTCTTTTAGGCAATGGCTCAGTATTATTAACATCATATTTTCCAACCTGGACATTGACGTTTCCAGCAATGGGGCGAACAGAAAATTGAGACTTGATGGTGTTGTCATTGTAACCAACATCTTTAACTGAGGGGTTGTCACGACGGCATCCGATTGCACGCTGCCGGCCAAAGTAATTTTCAAGATCATCTTGGCAGAATCTGTTTGACAACACATAAGGAACACCATTTTGAAGCAAGAATTTGCAAACTTCTTTGAAGGAGAAGACGCTTGTTTGAAGACCTTCGTATGTTTGCCAAGAAATGAACATGCTGCTCTTTGCATTTGCAGAGAAATTTTCTTCACGCCTTTCAATGGAATGGAAAAATAATCAAGAAATTGATCCAACCAGGTGAATCTTGGATCATCAACATCAGAATAAGGCTGTAAGAAGGGCTTTCTTTTCAGAACATGTTCAGCAGAATTTCTAACATTTAGACAATCAAAGAATTTGTCCATCATAGAACAGAACTTGGCTGTAGCAGAGCAGGGGTGGTCATGTCCCTATGGGGACAGTGGTTCTAGGTCTGTCCCTAAAGTTGGCTTTTTTTCTCTGATTCAGGGCCAGCTCTGTCCCCAAAAGTTTGTTTTTATTGCTTTTAGAGAAGTTGGTTTTTTCCCTCCTATTTTTGGACGATCTGTCACTGGGCAAGGTTTGTCCCAAAAACCAGCTTGCATGAGCATTTGTTAGCACTGTTTTTTCTATTCGATTGCAAGACAAAGCTGAAATTCTTTGGCTTATTGGTTTATTTCTTGAGATCCACGGACAAAAAATTTGGTGCCATCGTTGGAAAATTTGGCTTTTTGGGGGTAAAATCCAGAAAATCTATGGACATCTGGCTTTGGATACTTAATTAACTAAGGACATTTCGAAATCACGTTCATTAGCGCATAACGAATGTAAGGAAATAAGAAGCATAAACAAGAAAATAATTCATAATAAGAGCAGAAGCCTTTATCAACATAAATTCACCATCAACATAAAATTAAACTATTAAACTACCTATTACAGTAAAGGCCCCATACCTAAAGAAACTCACTGAAAAATGATTAGCCCGCTTAAGATCAGAACAAAACGCTGAACAAAGAGTCAATTGGGTCAGGATAAGGGGCACTTTCCTTGCCTGAAAGCCTGAAAGGGGCGCCAAAGCTGAATTTTTATCATGAAGGGGGCAGTTGCCCCCATCTGCCCCCTCAATCCGCCATGGTATGTGCGAGTTGGTGACGAGACTTTGTGGTACGTGGCCTGGGGACGAGTTCTAGGCCTGGAGCCAAAATTTGAACAGCACAGCAATTCGTTGGCTTCGAGGAACAGCGTCCTGGTCAAACGAAGTTGCTGCAGACTGTAAGAACCACGCAAAGCTTGTGCTGCGAAATGTTGCGAAGAAAGTAAAGGTGAGACATGTAATTTTCTACGTAATTAGATTCCTGATGAATGGTGTAGCAATGGTAGGACGAAAAGGCATAAAAGTATGGTTCACCGTTGTTCACAGTAGTGCAAGTGGCGCCATCATCGGCCTATAGGCCTAGGCCTGCCCAAGCGCCTTAAACTTTATGCTTGTCTCGTTTAAATCTACAGAAATTTGCATGCTCAAAGTACCCTGACTTTTACATTCTCTTATCTCTGAGTCTTACGTACAAAGGCTGGCCTGGTACGTGTGGTTCCTTCCCTTTACTCTAGGCCACAAGGGCCTTCGGGGGGCAAATGCATGCACTTTTGGCGGATAAGGGCGGACACAACTTAAGAAGGAAACTATGGAGGTTGAATTAAATTGTATTGTTACAACTAATTGCTAATAGGTTTTCTAAACAATAGTGATAGAGATCCCAACATCTGATCGGATGATGCAGAATTTGAACAAGAGGATTTGTAGATTCCCCGCTAATTCAGTAGATATACTTTGATCGCATTTTTCCATCAAAAATCTAAAAATCTTGCAAAAGTCAAACACAGAGACATGCTGAAAATGTTTCTACTAAAGTGCAAGCTACTAGCTGGGCCTTGATAAATGCAAGAAAGACCTCGAATCAGCTCGGATTTGTTTAAGTCATCCTTTATCCCCACCACTTTCTCTTGAAACTGTCATTATTATGGGTTGACAAATTTTATCAATGACAGGATAAGTTTTGAATAGGCCAAATACTGCTCACTGACCTGACCTATCTGCAAAACAACGACCATATAATCTGATTACTTAGCACAATAAAATCTTGGTTACAGAATTTGTAGGAATATGGATACATACAGTATGTATGTAAATATATATACACATATATGAATGATGGAAGGATTTTGAAAGCCACCAGCTGTCCTCCATAAGAGCACCCAGAAATTTAGCTTTGAATGTAGGGATGGGAATGCCAGGGTGGAAAATTTGTATTTGCGGCACCAAAGCGCGTCAAAACACAGCACAGAAAGTGAGTCTGTCATAACTGTAATCAAGCAAAATCCTTACCACTGTGAATTAGAAAAATTGATAACAGTGAGATTTGTTGTAACTACTGTATCAATCACAATCATTCATTTCTCTGGTAGCATACAGTAAATAAGTCTATCTGCATCAGAGTTTCTTCTTTCTTCTTAGATTGGTCCCTGGGCAGTGATACTAACTTGGCTGATGCTGCAATGATAAACTTGCTTTAGCACAAATGGATTGAAACATCTTGCTTTGATGATGTGCAAGGATGGTTCACATTATTCCCTGCCTTGAAAGATAAGTATAATGCAAATCAAAATTCTACATTATATATACATAATCTTCATAGACTTTGCTTTCATGATTAACATGAATGGTAGAACCATCATTAACAGACACCTCTACACAAGGAACACCTCTGAATAACAGGCAAAAAGTTTTGTTTCAAATACAGGAACTGAAAAAGTAACATACAAGCAAGAACAATCTGTTTAAGTCAAATGTGCGGTAGCATTTAAAGCCAATAACTGAGAGAGTAGGTTTAACAGCTGGTGGGAAAGCATATTAAAGATAGTCTGTTCCCTTCAAAGAATGAACATAAACTCAATAAAGATCTCTATTGTATACTCTAGAGGTTTGTGCAAATGCACTTTATCAAGTGAAGTTAATTTCATAGAGACCCAGTGATGCATGAATTTAGCTCCAGTGTAAATAGTAAGGTAAATAAAGCTGTTACTAAGGTCAGCATAAAAGGCGCCGACTGCTTTGATGAATATATTTGAGACAAGCATTTCCTGGTGGACTGCATTTGGTGGAAAGCGAGAAGGATTTGTATGTCATAGGCTAAGTAACATTTAAAGATACATAATAACTGAGTGAATCATTGGGTGATGAAAAAGATTAATAAACATATGTAGGACAAGCATTTCCTGGTGGACTGCATTTGGTGCAAAGCGAGAAGGATTTGTTTGTCATTGGCTAAGTAACATTTAAAGAATGAGAGAATAATTGGGTGGTGAAGTAGATTAATAAACATATGTAGGACAAGCATTTCCTGGTGGACTGCATTTAGTGAAAAGCGAGAAGGATTTGTTTGTCATAGGCTAAGTAACATTTAAAGATATATAATAACTGAGGGAATCATTGGGTGGTGAAAAAGATTAATAAACATATGTAGGACAAGCATTTCCTGGTGGACTGCATTTGGTGGAAAGCGAGAAGGATTTGTTTGTCATAGGCTTAGTAACATTTAAAGATATATAATAACTGAGGGAATCATTGGGTGGTGAAAAAGATTAATAAACATATGTAGGACAAGCATTTCCTGGTGGACTGCATTTGGTGGAAAGCGAGAAGGATTTGTTTGTCATAGGCTAAGTAACATTTAAAGATATATAATAACTGAGGGAATCATTGGGTGGTGAAAAAGATTAATAAACATATGTAGGACAAGCATTTCCTGGTGGACTGCATTTGGTGGAAAGCGAGAAGGATTTGTTTGTCATAGGCTTAGTAACATTTAAAGATATATAATAACTGAGGGAATCATTGGGTGGTGAAAAAGATTAATAAACATATGTAGGACAAGCATTTCCTGGTGGACTGTATTTGGTGTAAAGCGAGAAGGATTTGTTTGTCATAGGCTAAGTAACATTTAAAGATATATAATAACTGAGGGAATCATTGGGTGGTGAAAAAGATTAATAAACATATGTAGGACAAGCATTTCCTGGTGGACTGCATTTGGTGGAAAGCGAGAAGGATTTGTTTGTCATAGGCTAAGTAACATTTAAAGATATATAATAACTGAGGGAATCATTGGGTGGTGAAAAAGATTAATAAACATATGTAGGACAAGCATTTCCTGGTGGACTGCATTTGGTGGAAAGCGAGAAGGATTTGTTTGTCATAGGCTAAGTAACATTTAAAGATATATAATAACTGAGGGAATCATTGGGTGGTGAAAAAGATTAATAAACATATGTAGGACAAGCATTTCCTGGTGGACTGCATTTGGTGGAAAGCGAGAAGGATTTTTTTGTCATAGGTTAAAAACATGTAAAGATATATAATAACTGAGGGAATCATTGGGTGGTGAAAAAGGTTAATAAATATGTGTAGGACAAGCATTTCCTGGTGGACTGCATTTAGTGGAAAGCGAGAAGGATTTGTTTTTCATAGGCTAAGTAACATTTAAAGATATATAATAACTGAGGGAATCATTGGGTGGTGAAAAAGATTAATAAACATATGTAGGACAAGCATTTCCTGGTGGACTGCATTTGGTGGAAAGCGAGAAGGATTTGTTTGTCATAGGCTAAAAACATGTAAAGATATATAATAGCAGAGAGAGTAATTGGGTGGTGAAGTAGATTAATAAACACATGTAGGACAAGCATTTCCTGGTGGACTGCATTTAGTGGAAAGCGAGAAGGATTTGTTTGTCATAGGCTTAGTAACATTTAAAGATATATAATAACTGAGGGAATCATTGGGTGGTGAAAAAGATTAATAAACATATGTAGGACAAGCATTTCCTGGTGGACTGCATTTGGTGGAAAGCGAGAAGGATTTGTTTGTCATAGGCTAAGTAACATTTAAAGATATATAATAACTGAGGGAATCATTGGGTGGTGAAAAAGATTAATAAACATATGTAGGACAAGCATTTCCTGGTGGACTGCATTTGGTGGAAAGCGAGAAGGATTTGTTTGTCATAGGCTTAGTAACATTTAAAGATATATAATAACTGAGGGAATCATTGGGTGGTGAAAAAGATTAATAAACATATGTAGGACAAGCATTTCCTGGTGGACTGCATTTGGTGGAAAGCGAGAAGGATTTGTTTGGCATAGGCTAAAAACATGTAAAGATATATAATAGCAGAGAGAGTAATTGGGTGGTGAAGTAGATTAATAAACACATGTAGGACAAGCATTTCCTGGTGGACTGCATTTAGTGGAAAGCGAGAAGGATTTGTTTGTCATAGGCTTAGTAACATTTAAAGATATATAATAACTGAGGGAATCATTGGGTGGTGAAAAAGATTAATAAACATATGTAGGACAAGCATTTCCTGGTGGACTGCATTTGGTGGAAAGCGAGAAGGATTTGTTTGTCATAGGCTAAGTAACACTTAAAGATATATAATAACTGAGGGAATCATTGGGTGGTGAAAAAGATTAATAAACATATGTAGGACAAGCATTTCCTGGTGGACTGCATTTGGTGGAAAGCGAGAAGGATTTGTTTGTCATAGGCTTAGTAACATTTAAAGATATATAATAACTGAGGGAATCATTGGGTGGTGAAAAAGATTAATAAACATATGTAGGACAAGCATTTCCTGGTGGACTGTATTTGGTGTAAAGCGAGAAGGATTTGTTTGTCATAGGCTTAGTAACATTTAAAGATATATAATAACTGATGGAATCATTGGGTGGTGAAAAAGATTAATAAACATATGTAGGACAAGCATTTCCTGGTGGACTGCATTTAGTGGAAAGCGAGAAGGATTTGTTTGTCATAGGCTATGTAACATTTAAAGATATATAATAACTGAGGGAATCATTGGGTGGTGAAAAAGATTAATAAACATATGTAGGACAAGCATTTCCTGGTGGACTGCATTTGGTGGAAAGCGAGAAGGATTTGTTTGTCATAGGTTAAAAACATGTAAAGATATATGATAACTGAGGGAATCATTGGGTGGTGAAAAAGGTTAATAAATATGTGTAGGACAAGCATTTCCTGGTGGACTGCATTTAGTGGAAAGCGAGAAGGATTTGTTTTTCATAGGCTAAGTAACATTTAAAGATATATAATAACTGAGGGAATCATTGGGTGGTGAAAAAGATTAATAAACATATGTAGGACAAGCATTTCCTGGTGGACTGCATTTGGTGGAAAGCGAGAAGGATTTGTTTGTCATAGGCTAAAAACATGTAAAGATACATAATAGCAGAGAGAGTAATTGGGTGGTGAAGTAGATTAATAAACACATGTAGGACAAGCATTTCCTGGTGGACTGCATTTAGTGGAAAGCAAGAAGGATTTGTTTGTCATAGGCTTAGTAACATTTAAAGATATATAATAACTGAGGGAATCATTGGGTGGTGAAAAAGATTAATAAACATATGTAGGACAAGCATTTCCTGATGGACTGCATTTAGTGGAAAGCGAGAAGGATTTGTTTGTCATAGGCTAAGTAACATTTAAAGATATATAATAACTGAGAGAATCATTGGGTGGTGAAAAAGATTAATAAACATATGTAGGACAAGCATTTCCTGGTGGACTGCATTTGGTGGAAAGCGAGAAGGATTTGTTTGTCATAGGCTAAGTAACATTTAAAGATATATAATAACTGAGGGAGTCATTGGGTGGTGAAAAAGATTAATAAACATATGTAGGACAAGCATTTCCTGGTGGACTGCATTTGGTGGAAAGCGAGAAGGATTTGTTTGTCATAGGCTTAGTAACATTTAAAGATATATAATAACTGAGGGAATCATTGGGTGGTGAAAAAGGTTAATAAATATGTGTAGGACAAGCATTTCCTGATGGACTGCATTTAGTGGAAAGCGAGAAGGATTTGTTTGTCATAGGCTAAGTAACATTTAAAGATATATAATAACTGAGGGAATCATTGGGTGGTGAAAAAGATTAATAAACATATGTAGGACAAGCATTTCCTGGTGGACTGCATTTGGTGGAAAGCGAGAAGGATTTGTTTGTCATAGGCTAAGTAACATTTAAAGATATATAATAACTGAGAGAATCATTGGGTGGTGAAAAAGATTAATAAACATATGTAGGACAAGCATTTCCTGGTGGACTGCATTTGGTGGAAAGCGAGAAGGATTTGTTTGTCATAGGCTAAGTAACATTTAAAGATATATAATAACTGAGGGAGTCATTGGGTGGTGAAAAAGATTAATAAACATATGTAGGACAAGCATTTCCTGGTGGACTGCATTTGGTGGAAAGCGAGAAGGATTTGTTTGTCATAGGCTTAGTAACATTTAAAGATATATAATAACTGAGGGAATCATTGGGTGGTGAAAAAGGTTAATAAATATGTGTAGGACAAGCATTTCCTGGTGGACTGCATTTAGTGGAAAGCGAGAAGGATTTGTTTGTCATAGGCTAAGTAACATTTAAAGATATATAATAACTGAGGGAATCATTGGGTGGTGAAAATGATTAATAAACATATGTAGGACAAGCATTTCCTGGTGGACTGCATTTGGTGGAAAGCGAGAAGGATTTGTTTGTCATAGGCTAAGTAACATTTAAAGATATATGATAAGTGAGGGAATCATTGGGTGGTGAAAAAGGTTAATAAATATGTGTAGGACAAGCATTTCCTGTTGGACTGCATTTGGTGGAAAGCGAGAAGGATTTGTTTGTCATAGGCTAAGTAACATTTAAAGATATATAATAACTGAGGGAATCATTGGGTGGTGAAAAAGATTAATAAACATATGTAGGACAAGCATTTCCTGGTTGACTGCATTTGGTGGAAAGCGAGAAGGATTTGTTTGTCATAGGCTAAGTAACATTTAAAGATATATAATAACTAAGGGAATCATTGGGTGGTGAAAAAGATTAATAAACATATGTAGGACAAGCATTTCCTGGTGGACTGCATTTGGTGGAAAGCGAGAAGGATTTGTTTGTCATAGGCTTAGTAACATTTAAAGATATATAATAACTGAGGGAATCATTGGGTGGTGAAAAAGGTTAATAAATATGTGTAGGACAAGCATTTCCTGGTGGACTGCATTTAGTGGAAAGCGAGAAGGATTTGTTTGTCATAGGCTAAGTAACATTTAAAGATATATAATAACTGAGGGAATCATTGGGTGGTGAAAAAGATTAATAAACATATGTAGGACAAGCATTTCCTGGTGGACTGCATTTGGTGGAAAGCGAGAAGGATTTGTTTGTCATAGGCTAAAAACATGTAAAGATATATAATAGCAGAGAGAGTAATTGGGTGGTGAAGTAGATTAATAAACACATGTAGGACAAGCATTTCCTGGTGGACTGCATTTAGTGGAAAGCGAGAAGGATTTGTTTGTCATAGGCTTAGTAACATTTAAAGATATATAATAACTGAGGGAATCATTGGGTGGTGAAAAAGATTAATAAACATATGTAGGACAAGCATTTCCTGGTGGACTGCATTTGGTGGAAAGCGAGAAGGATTTGTTTGTCATAGGCTAAGTAACATTTAAAGATATATAATAACTGAGGGAATCATTGGGTGGTGAAAAAGATTAATAAACATATGTAGGACAAGCATTTCCTGGTGGACTGCATTTGGTGGAAAGCGAGAAGGATTTGTTTGTCATAGGCTTAGTAACATTTAAAGATATATAATAACTGAGGGAATCATTGGGTGGTGAAAAAGATTAATAAACATATGTAGGACAAGCATTTCCTGGTGGACTGCATTTGGTGGAAAGCGAGAAGGATTTGTTTGTCATAGGCTAAGTAACATTTAAAGATATATATATAATATCTGAGAGAGTAATTGGGTGGTGAAGTAGATTAATAAAGACATGTAGGACAAGCATTTCCTGGTGGACTGCATTTGGTGGAAAGCGAGAAGGATTTGTTTGTCATAGGCTAAAAACATGTAAAGATATATAATAGCAGAGAGAGTAATTGGGTGGTGAAGTAGATTGATAAACACATGTAGGACAAGCATTTCCTGGTGGACTGCATTTAGTGGAAAGCGAGAAGGATTTGTTTGTCATAGGCTTAGTAACATTTAAAGATATATAATAACTGAGGGAATCATTGGGTGGTGAAAAAGATTAATAAACATATGTAGGACAAGCATTTCCTGGTGGACTGCATTTGGTGGAAAGCGAGAAGGATTTGTTTGTCATAGGCTAAAAACATGTAAAGATGTATATATATAATAGCTGAGAGAGTAATTGGGTGGTGAAGTAGATTAATAAACACATGTAGGACAAGCATTTCCTGGTGGACTGCATTTGGTGGAAAGCGAGAAGGATTTGTTTGTCATAGGCTAAGTAACATTTAAAGATATATATATAATATCTGAGAGAGTAATTGGGTGGTGAAGTAGATTAATAAACTCATGTAGGACAAGCATTTCCTGTTGGACTGCATTTGGTGGAAAGCGAGAAGGATTTGTTTGTCATAGGCTAAGTAACATTTAAAGATATATAATAACTGAGAGAATAATTGGGTGGTGAAGTAGATTGATAAACACATGTCGGACAAGCATTCCTGGCATAGACAGGCATCTTTAAGTTTATTATCGATTTACGTAACATTGAAATCTCTGAAAGTTTCTATTTAAATTTGCTCTCAAGTATATATGTCCCAAGATAAAAAAATTATTGACAATCAATTCACCTTCAACATTACTAAGCATGTTATAAGTGTCACCAAGGGCAACACCATTCTGTACAATCGCAGACAGTTGATACTTTCGTAGGAAAGAGTTGTTATTGGACAATGATGCCCTATCATAACGCAAAATTCTCCCAACTTAGCTTTTCAAATTGTGAAAGCTGCCTCGGTTACAGTTGACAGTGAGAAATGCGGTACAAGAGACAACAGCTAGGATTACTTTTACCAGTGCCTATACCTCTTTTCTTTCCAGGATAACTTCAATTGTCTCCTTTGATGCCCTTATGATGCAGAAAACCTGGGATTGAAAGAGGGATGAGAAATTACAACAGCATTACGAAGCTTGGGAGAAAACAGAAATTGTTATGGAAAAACAAGTAATTTATCTAACAAGTACAGTATGCCTAGAGTAGGTTATTAATTGTAGAGTAGATACAGGTTGTCCAAAAAAGGTGTGGACAATTTCACAAATTACCGAAATTCGAAAAAAAGGTTCGTATTTTTGGTATTTCATCTGGCGACATGGATCTGTCGAAAGCTGCCTTTGACGCTTAATGTGAAAATGGATATATTATTAAAGTGGATAAATTAATTGGATAAAGTACAGTATTCCTTGGAGAGTGCAGTTCAGAACAAATGGTTTCAAGATTTACCATTTTATTACCTTTGAAGTGACTGATGATTGATAGAATGGGACAAAAAGTTGAATTCACGATAAAGATGATACTAAAGATGCCTATGTGTAACTGAGGTGTCAAAAAATCGTAGCAGTCTTACCTCACTTTCATTTCTGTTCTGAGTCTTCTTATGCCATTTTAGTCTTAAGTTGACTTTCCCAACTGAAACAAATTCAGGTGTTGCTGATTTCTTTTTAACTTTCCGGAAATAAACTTCATGCAAATTATTATTATCAATACTTTATGTTAGTACTGATATTGATTGCTCTGTATACTTTTATCATTGCTCGAATTACCACATTGAATTAGTATATTTCTGTGTTTGTGAGAGTTTGCTACTACTTGCTTTGAAATCTAACTACTTATATACCTCGGAAGCCCTTTAAGGCTACTGTAACCCCTCAGACCAAAAATTCTCAATTGTCATTTTTGTCATAATCTGATATTTTTAGTATTTGAGTGTATACTGTTTAAACCAAATCGCTTCGAGAAATAGCCACAATTACCTAGAAGCTTGAGCATTTTAAAAGGAGCAATCCTGTTTCTCAAAAATTTCGGGAACAGGCATTAGCAGATTGAAGTACACGTTTTGTATAAAAACTAGGATCAGGCCATAGCACTAAAAGTTTCTTAAGTTCACATGAAATTTTGTCCATTTTAGTACTAAAAGTTTCTTAATTGGTTTCTTTATTTCCAGTTTTTCTGAATGCAGAATTTTCAATGTGGTCTCGAACACTGCTGCAGATATGTTTCTTGACATTTAAAACATCATATAGGAATAGACAGTGTTCTGTTATGTTAAAACACAAATGGTTAGTTAATATTGTGCAAGAATAAAGGTTCAACCATCTATTTGTTATAATATTCATGCCTCCAACTTTTAAAAGTTTCTTAGCACTTCTCAGACATAGTACCAGAATTTCGTAAGATTTTGCCAATCTTAGTACTAGTTCCTTGTAAACCAGTTTCTTGCAAAAAAACGCGTGCAAGTTTACTTGACCTTGCAGCTGCATTCATAACATCTCGTGCTGCCATTTTATTGACATAATGCTTTTCTAAGACCGCACTTAAGCTTCATTGCTTGATCTTTGAGATTTTCTGTTTACACTGCCATGCATAATCATATATTTCTCCCTCATTTGTTGCTTTGTTTTGACAAAAACCTGATTTATTGAAACAGGATTCCAGAGTACTGGTGGGCACTAAAAATCTCCGTTTACCAAACACCCACCCGGCCAATCGAATCGCTTGAAACTTGGCACATATGGTCACGAAGCATACAACTATTAAACAGTGGCACCGATTTTGGATAGATCCACCGGTCCGATTTTCACAAAAGTCTGAAAGTTAAAAAGACAATTCAGACTTATACATTTCAAAATGGCATTAATTTGAAAAATTTGTGACATTGTTTTGAAGTTCATTATCTTTAAGTCTTTGGTAAACATATAGTCGTTGTCCAACAAAGATCGCTGGGGTACACAAAGATATTTTCGGAAGGGGATGATTTCGCCTAAAGCCTGGAATGAATCATTTGTGCCTTTATCAAATCAATTGAATATATTTTTTCGATGATATTCTGCGTGTTTGGTATATTTTGACGAGCGGACAAGGTAAACAGAGTTTCTTATTCACTACCTGAAGGGTTTCAGTAACCTTAAAGACCCTGTACTCTCCAGGGTCCTTTGCGTGCACGCAAACCAGCCAAACCATCATACTGACGTAAACAACGTGCTTTGACAATTTTCAGGAATGTCTTTTGTTCGAATGACTGAAAAGGCAATACAGCCTGGCTATTGCTAGGCCAAAATCATTTTCATACAGCATTAAATTCGTTGTGAAACCAGGAAGAATCATTGGGAGCACATGATCTTCTAAGTCATTATCTAAAAAATTTAAGAAACACGTAAGACACTTTGGCAACAAAATGACCCAAAAATGGACTATCAACCCCCAGAACCCCTAATAAGGTATGTGCATTGTATCTGCAGCTGCACGGCTACTTTTATCAAAGTTGCCTCTGTACGCTTAGGACCCTCGATTCCCTTTGATAATAGTTAAATGCTACCATACCTTCCGAGAAAAGATGCAGAAGTTGCTTCTTGATTTCTCCTATTCTAAGTTGTCTTGTTGCGTCATTGAACGTTACCTTCATCCACAGCTTCTCCATCCTCAACTGTTGGGTTTCCTTTCCTCATCCCCTGATCGAATCTCTTAGCTTGATAGCACACAGATCCGTTAAATATTAAAAGTCGTGTTTCTTGTTTCAATGTTTCTCTCTTTCACTAGCGTTATCCTGGTTACCTGCATCGAAATCTACAAATGGTATCTAACATTTTTCCTTTAACTAGGATGGTTTTTAATTGTCTGTTGACCAATCTGATTGGCTGAAAATGTTTAAAAAGCTCTGCTTCTAACCACAATTGTGTCGAACAATAGTTCCAGCAGTTCAAACAGGAACGAGTGGCTCCATCTGCAATGCAATGGCTTCATGCGTCTGCAAGGCCTATGATCATCTTAGCTATACAGCGAAAGGCACATTATGGTGAATTCCACACGACTTTTCAATAAGAAACTGTAAGAAAAATCCGAATCTCTGATCACCAAAAGATTTGGAAGCTTCAATTCTGTAAAAAGTTAACTTCAGAAACTATTTATTTTGATAAAGAAAATTCTTTGTACATTCTTCCTTTATTTTCACTCGTTTCCTTTATCACGTTGCTCGAAAGGTACTTAATCTTTTGATGTATGCAGTGTATGCTTAATGCAGCTACTGACGGGTACGAAAACATAACAAACCAGAATAACATTAACATGACAACGAAACGCGAAAAATAACAAAATGCGGCATTAGCACAAAATATAATCATAATTAGACTACTGTCATGTTAGGTGTTCACAATTTCATGCACCTAGCTGCTTTGCTCAATGAATTTATTGATCGTGTGATTTAGCAATATATTTGTTTCATTCATCAGGTATATAACTTTGTTCTTAGTGTTCAGAAAGTTGAATATTGGTTTCGATGATGATATTACGTCAACAAGCTTTCTCCTTTCCTGTTACATGTCATTAAGCGATGAATTTCATCCTCCACGTTATCACAAAAGGTACATTTACGTTCTTCTGGTTTTTTGGTGGTCTAAAATAGCTGCTGTGAACACAGCTGTGAACATGACAGTAACACAGCTGTGAACACACAACTGTGAACATGAAGATTTTCATGGTACTTTCAAGAAACTTGTAAGAAACATCAAAATCTGCTGATTTTTAGAAACTTCAGAATTGGCTCAAATTCTTAGCTTCTTACAAAAAGTACGTGCAATCAAGAAAATCAAGGCGCTGAGAAAAAGCTGGAAGGTTTATCAGGATTTACGTTACCCTCTGCGTGCTTGAAAAATATTGTGATGGAGGCTTTCTGAAAAACCCTGTCGGAGAGCTTTCTGAAAGCCTTCTTGGAGATTTTCAGGCAATCCGTTTCAAATTTTTTCTGGAAAACGCTCTCGGGGGTTCTTTGCGAAACCCTCCGAGAGGGTTTGTTAAGAAATATCTGTCGAAAAGTTTTTTTGAATACCTCCAGGTGTCAGAGGTGTAACATTTGTACGAGCTCAAGAGCTTTTTGGCATCTTTGTTAGCACCTTCAACTGGGTTTGAAGCAACCGTTTTTAAGAGACACTACATTCTACAGCCTTCGGCATATTCCAATGTGTCTTTTCTGCATTTTGAGGGGAAACCAAGTTAAACTGCCGCTGTGCTGAATCTGAGTTGAGGAGGTAAACATTGTTAGAGTTTTGGCAAGTTGAGCCTCTTTGGTACAAGGATGCGCGTATGGGAAACTGTAGATCCAAAGCATTTTTGATAGCAAAACTAACACTAAATAGACTTGCCACCCTCCACCACAGGACCAAAGTTCCTTATAAATGAAACTTCGTATATTGCAAGAACCCGCGAAACAGAGACCAATTTCTAAGGAGGCACTGCCAGAGCGCTCAACCTCGTCCCCAGGGCCTTTTGTCATAAAAGTCCTGGGGACGAGGTTGCCAGAGCGCTATGGAAGATGAAACGATACGACCAATGCTTCCAAGATAAGACAACTGGCCGATTCGGTTGAGTAAAAGGTACCGTCATAGAAAAAACTTTGATGTCAGATATGTTTAAATGGAAACTGAACAAGGAATTTTTGAAAAAGCTGTATCTATTTTGCTGGTTCTTACTGTATTCAGTATCTCTCTTCCCATTCAAAAATATCTATTCATTCAAAAATATCTGGTATTTCGTACAAATATGTAACAAGCTAAGAAGGTGCATCATAATAGGCCACAAGGAATTCATTGACACTGAGAGCAAAAACCAAGGAAACTGGGTGGGTTGTTGCATAGAGACTGGACAAACGTAAATCATACCTTTGATATTAAATCTATGTATGCAAAAACTGGGTGGGTTTCCGCAACTGATTGGGACAGAGGCAGCATCGCTTTGTATTCAATGTCGGATTTTCACACGAAAACTGGGTGGGTTTCCATAATCATTTGGGACAGAGGTAGCACCGCAGTACTTTCAGTATCTGATTTCAAAGGAAAAACTGGGTAGGTTTCAGCAATTACTGGGGACAGAGGTAGCACCGTTGTACTTGAGATCTTTCTATTCAAGATGCAACAATTGGGTGAGGTTGCTGCAACAAAAAGGACAGAGTTAGCGGCGCAGTAACTAACATTTTTCATGAAAACTATGTGAGGAGTTCCATAATTTGGTATAATCTGGGGGTTATCAGCTATGTCCTCAAAAGTTGGCTTTTTCTAAGTTGTGTAGCTTGGACTTCGGTAAAACCCGGGTTGGTTTATTTTCGTTCCCAGGACACAGGTGGTGTCACAAAATCTACCGTACTTGACCGCCCCTGAGCAGAGGCTTCAGGAGGGCCAAATTTATCCAAGCAGACTGCAACTGTATCACTTAAAACTTGAGCTGCAAGATGAACTCTCATTACAGAATATGGTGTCAGATTGAAGTGATCACTGGTTAACTTGGGAAGCATCTTCAGGCCACTGTCCAAGTCATCAAAATAGAATTGAGAAATGTGAGACCAGAGGATGTGCAAGCCATCATTCCACAAGAGACGTGTAGTACGGCCAGATCCTGAATTTGCAAGGCAATTACGGGTTGTTTTCATCAAATGAGGAACATCAGCAAAGAAATAGATGTAGCGTTCATCCTTGCTGAAAAGATTCTTGGCACGATAAACAACATTTTCCTGACTGTCACCGTCAAGGGCTTTGTGCATGCGGAAGAACTTGCGATTGGAAGATGCTCCATCAGCAGTGGCGGCAATGACTTTCAAATTGATATTCTCAAGAATGTTGACAGCTTTCCAGAAGATGGGAAAGATTTGGTAAGATGTTGCACCAGTAGTAGCAAATGTTGCTAAACTGAAGGAAAGAGGATTGACAACACGTTTTATCAGGAAGACAAGAACATGTGTTGCAAGCTGCTGAACATCTTGAAGAGTGGCATAATTTGTATCAATGTCACCAAGGTCAACAAAGCCAATGAGCTCACCAGTATGCTTGTCCCAAACTAGGTCTTCTTGGATCTTCATTTCATCAAAAAGGATGGTTACAAATCTTTCAGCAGGAGAAAATTCTTCCGTCTTTTCAGATAAATCACTAATGATATCAGGATTGAATCCTCTTTTTGGGCGAATATAATTTTTGTAGTCTCTGAGTGTTCTTAAACTTGGCAAGACTAAAATTCCAGAGCCAGTTTTGCTGTTGTAGCGAAGATCAGAATAAGTAGAAGAAGACTTAGCAGCAAGAGAAAGACAAAATTTGATGACCATTGGATGATATCTGATGCTGCTTGATTTCGATTCATTTATGTACTTTTGCTGTTCCTCCCAAAACAATTTCATGAAGGGGGGCACATCTTTTTCATCACAGCCACTGAATAAGGAACAAAGGTCTTGGTTAAGTTGAGGATCCACTGGTTTGCTGTTATCTGCCAAAGACTGTCTCATTTCTTCAATTTGCTCCTCAAGTTGCTTGCATTTGAGGCGGTTTCGTTGCAAAGTTAGCTTTATTCTCTCTGGGGCTGTAAATTTAACTGGAGCAAATAGCTTTGCAGGTTCCTTCAATCTGCTTTCTTTGCGTCTGCTTTCATAGATAAGATTGGCCCCATGACCAAGGCAAGAAGAACATTGATTTTTTCCAGATATTAGAAGAGGGCAGTTCCCAGCTCGGAGAAATTCATCTTGAAGAAATCTTCTGGGGGAAGAGCTTTGTTGAAATTCAAGATAAGAAAATTTTCTTGGGATCACATGCCTTTGAAGACTTGCAGTGGCTTTTGGGTCAGGTATATCAATTCCTTTGCACAAAAGAGACTGTTCAATTTCTTGAATAAGATTGGATAAGGTAACATTGGCAAAGGATCTTTCATACCTTCCATACAAATCATAGTCTTCAGTAAGCATCCAACCAAAAACTCGCAAAGAAAATCGGAGAGTAGGATCCACAAAGATTTCAAATTTAGGAAGCAAATAATCATCGTAGTTGGAAGAAATGGTTACCAATGAATCAGACAAATCAATGTGCCAAGAATCGCCAAGCTTTAGTTTTGAAATGCGTTGCTGAAATTCAGCAAAGCTCTTGTAAACTGCTGAAGGAATTGAAGATGGTAAGGCTGTTGAGGAAATGTTCTCTTCTCTCTTTTTGATAGCTGTTGTTGGACGTGGGGCAGGGGAAGAAACAGAGATGCTTTTCTTGGGAAGATGCAACGATGGCAACACTCCCTCTTTAAGTGCCTTTCGTGTTGGATCTATGGAATGAAATAAAATAAATATTATCATTAAGATACCTGGTTTTCCTCCATAGGCCTAAAGGTCTGCCTACATGATAACCAGAAAATTAAGCAACATTACTTCACAATTATCATTGAAAAGGTTGAAATCAACTGTTATGATTGTAAAATAATTACAAATACGCTATCAATGCCGAAATAATGAATCACTAAACGTTTACTGTGTCAGTCATGGCACATACGGTATCCCTTCTTTCAGCAGAACGAAGGGGCAGAGGAGTGTGACTGGAGCTTGCAGAATTTAGGCCCATACCTAACCAAGTTCTAGTAACGCATCCAAAATATTCAACGCTGGGAATAAAAGAAAGCAAATGTCATAAGTTCCGAGCACGTACGGATGTAAAAAACATAAACATTACTTACAAATCCAAAGTTGATCCTCGGAGAAGTGTCTTTCGCAAATATAAATCTTGTTTGTATCGATTTGACGCTGGAGACTTTGATCAATGACACGATCTTTGGTCACAACGTTCAGCAATTCACTTCTCCATTTCTTGTTTGAGTCGCTATTTGGCAAAGGAATCTTGAAAATACTTAGTTCTTTATTTCTTCTTCATGTTGGACAACCAAAGATAGAGCAATTTGCTCCAGGCATAGCAAAAAACAGGGAAGATACACGGAAGACCGTCAAAGTAATACTCGACTGACACCACGAGAGTGCACAACGCGTAAAGCGTGTGCACCTTCGGAGGTCTAGGTTCCAGGAAAATTTTTATCAAAGACCTAGAACAAAAGCGCATTGTTCGCTTCCCAACTATCCGTTCTTGTGACTATGCTGAGAAGCAACCTGACAGCAAGTGGTATCTTCCTCATTTTGCTATCTTGAAGCCCAACAAAGCAACCACCAAGATCATAATTGTCTTTGATGCGTCAGCAAAGTATGAAGGGACATCCTTGAATGATGTGATATATTCAGGCCCAAAGCTGCAACGTGAATTGATTGATGTTTTGCTACGTTTCAGATGTCATCCCATTGCTGTAGTCTGTGACATTGTTGAGATGTATTTGAGAATTCAGATTCCAGAAGCTGACCGTGCGTATCATCGATTTCATTGGAGAGAATGTGACCAGAGCAGAGATCCAGAAGAGTATGAATTCAGTCGAGTGGTACTTGGCATAACAAGTTCACCGTTTCAAGCACAGTTTTTGATCCAAAAGCATGCTCAGTTGCACAAATCAGAATATCCGATGGCTTCAGAAACTGCACTCAATTCAACCTACATGGATGACAGCATGGATTCAGTGCAAGATGAAGAAAAGGGAGTCCAACTCTATCATCAGCTTGCAGCTCTATGGAACAAGGCTGCCATGCATGCACGTCAGTGGCTCTCAAATTCTCCAGAAGTTCTCTCTGCAATCCCACTAGAAGACAGAGCATCTGAAATTGATTTGGACAGTGGAGAGCTTCCAACTGTGAAGACACTTGGGATTCTTTGGCGAGCATAGAAGGACATTTCTAATTAAAGGCAAAGTGCTAACTATTCCTTTGAGGACATTTCTAATTAACGCCTTTCGTATTGGACAATAAAGTGAGTGACAATATTTCATAGTTGTTTACGTCGTTAGAATAGTCTAAATAGGGTTCGTATTCGTAGTTTGATAGTTGGTTTTTAGCCTTCGGGCTGATAGGGTCGAAACCTCGGTCGAAACTCCGCGAAGGTCTTCCAAACAACTTTCTCCATATGAACAGGCCCTACTTTCACCGTCGCTTGTTTTACTTGCCCTCTCGCTCTCGGTCTTATCTGCTTTACTGTCTTTTACACACTGAGAATGGCCAATGCATCTACACAATAGGTCTAGCAATAAACTATTTTTTCAAGTCAAAGAAAGACTGTTAAATGGTTGCAGCTAGTAGGGCACTTAGTTTATACTGTTTGTATAGGGTAAGGTGGGCGTAATTTCGGTCTTAATTTGGCATATTTCGAAATGAATCTGTATCCTAGCAAGTACGTTGGAAATATTTAAGATCTTTTTTTTTTCGTTTTACCAACATTGAATCTTTTTTCGTTCTTGGAAACTTGTTCTCGTTCTTTAATTTGAAATCTGAAAATTATTTAAGAAGTCTATTTGAGGAAAACGGTATCTATTTCGTCCGGAGTATTGTAAATTCACAAAAATGAAAATTTAGCATGCTTTCATGGATAAATGTGATTGGCTTTTCAGAGTTTCGCAGTCATAAACGTGAAAACTTGCCCAGAGAAAACTGAAAATAAATCGTACCACCATCGGCGCATACTTAGGCCCATTCTTGAAGATGGAAATGTTTGTTCTGAAACCACTAAAAATGAACAAAAGCGTGTGCCTCATTCTGTTTTCGGTGTATCATCCATATTTTAGAAAGCTATTTTTAGGTTTTGGAAAGTATTGCCGTTCAGTTTTCGGCCCCAAATGCATCTACCCGCAGCATTTCTTCAATTTTTTCTCCATTCAGCTGAGTTCCGTAGCTGATATAACAGCCATAAAGATAATAAGGAAGCTTATCCCGTCAACCCGTCAACCCGTCAATCCAAGCAATTTCTCAATTTCTTCGATTTTTATCTTTCTTCATCAAGCTGAGTTCCTTAGTTAATATAACAGTCCATAATGACAATAAGGCAGTTTATCCTGTCAACCCGTCAGCCCGTCAACCCAAGCGATTTCTCAATTTCTTCAATTTTTATTTTTCTTCATCAAGCTGAGTTCCTTAGTTAATGTAACAGTCCATATTGACAATAAGGCAGTTTATCCTGTCAACCCGTCAACCCGTCAACCCAAGCAATTTCTCAATTTCTTCAATTTTTTTTTCATTAAGCTGTGCATGCATGGTATGCTGGCGTGTGGACAGGCCTAATTATCGCTGCGTAACTTTAATTTCTTTCTTCGTTGTTATATCACTAACGACAACATGAGCGATTTAGATCCTGCAGTAGTCAAGAGTCTCAAGGTCGCTGACTTAAAAGCTGAACTTTCTAGGCGAAATTTACCAACAACAGGCAAGAAAGACGAACTAGCTTCGAGGCTATTAAACTTGTTAGGCCTAAACAGGTCAATGGCTGATGATGATGGTGAAGTCGCAAATGCCAAAGACAACTCAACAACTGCAGCAGGAAACCAGGAAAACACTGAAAAAGAGCCACAAGGCGTTGAAGGTGCTAAAGGAGTCGAACCAAGCAACACAGGAGGTGGCTATGATGACTCATTTATCGAGTTCCTCGATGGAGTTGCAACGCCCACCAAAGAACAAACTCAGAAGCAAGTCTTAGGCCACGGCCTATCCAGTTTCGACGTCCCTCGTTCGTAATTTGGAACGATACATGAACTGGCTCAGACTAACACCTTGATAAATAAGGATCTTGCAGCCGAGAGAGATAATAACCGAAAGCTTATGGAAGAAAGCTTTTATTTGAAGTTAAAGATTTTGGATCTTCAGAGCGAAGGTAATTCCACCAGGAAAGTCCAGTTCAAAGCAATCCTTCAACGGAAACTGTCACTGTAAATAAGTCCCAAGACCTTGGAAATTCTGAGAAAATTGCCAACCAACTGAAAAGTGCTCTGCTGGAGAAGCATTGAGAATACATACTTCTGAAGTCTAATGATCCACCTAACCAAAATAACAACAAGAGAGAGAATGGTAACAAAGAAAGTACAAGTAACAATGAATCAAGAAACAATGTGAAATCTGCTCAGAACAACAACAGAAAGAGTAAAAAGAAGCGAAATAAGGAAAAGGAAACCAAGGCGCAGCAGCAAGAACAAATCAACAATCAAACTCAGGCAGCCACTGCACCTCACAAACAACAACGTCAGAAGCAACAAGACAATGGTACAGCAGTGACACCCAAAGTCCCTGCAAATACTGACAGCAACAGTAACCAGGCTGGGAGAAAAATTCACACTGGGCCTAATGATACTGTCCTGGTAACAGGTGACAGCATCATCAGTGGTTTACGAGAAAACAAATTTGATGGCCCTGGCAAGATAAAGGTAGGAAGTTTCCCAGGAGCAACTATTTTAGATATGAGAGATCGCATCAAGCCCCTAATGCGCAAGAGACCAGCAAAAATCATTTTACATGTATCAACTAATGATGCTGGAGATCTTAATGCAGATGAAATCCTTGCTGACTTGTTGGATCTAAAAAAAGATATTGAAACACGGCTAAAAACTTGCCAAGTCATAATTTCCCTCCCAACCTTAAGATTGGATAACAAAAAGGCCAATAAGACACTTGTGGCATTAAAACAAAAGATCAGATCACTGCATTTGGACCATGTTGACAATGATAACATCGATGAGGGAGACCTATCAGGACCACAAAAACTACATTTGAATTTCAAAGGTACTGAAAAGCTAGGCAGTAATTTTGTAGATAAGCTGTGTTTTTAGCGGGTTTAAGGGGGTGGAAGTGGTTGACATACTTCCATCCCAAATATCAAATAGGGAGGATGCCACTGCCACTGGTACGGGTTCAGGCTGGTGTTATCAGCACCTTGGCTACAAGAAGGGCATGGCAATTGCATCCCTGAACATCAATGGTCTCCGTAGTCACCTTGATGAACTTAAATTGATGATCAAAGATCTTGGGATTCATATTCTTGCCCTTAATGAGACTAAGCTAGATCCGGGATATCCAAAAGAGTTGACTGATATTTCTGGCTTCCAGCAAGAACGTCTTGATAGAACATGCCATGGGGGTGGTGTCTCTATTTACATTAGGGATTCTATTAAATACAAACTACGTTCTGATGTTCCCACTGATGACTTGGAAATTGTTTGCATTGAAGTAGAGCCACCCAGAAGCAAGTCTTTTCTTGTTCTTGCATGGTACAGACCACCTAGTGATCCTGTTGGGACTTTCAATAAGCTGGAAAAGGTTCTTTCTTTTCTGGACAAAGAGGGCAAAGAAATAATCCTCTAAGGAGACACAAACTGTGATCTCACTTCAAAACAAGCTGAGCATCCTATAGACAATGATTCAAAGCACATGCTTGATCTCTATGAGTTGTTCAGTTTCAAGCAGCTTGTTGAGGAACCAACAAGGGTCACGTTAGCAACTTCTTCCATTATTGACCATGCCGCTACAACATGTGCCAGAAATATCTTAAAATCAGGTGTTCATGAAGTTTCTATGAGTTATCATTATATGGTTTACTGCATCTGCAAGTTTAATGGTGCAGTAGATAAAGGCCATAAGATGATCAAAACCCGGAAAATGAAGAACTTCTGCGAGGAAGCTTTCCTTGCTGATGTTTCTGGCATATGCTGGGAGCAAGTGGTTAGTGGAACTGATGATATCAATCTGCTTGTCAACCGTTGGTCTAATTTGTTCTCTATGATCATAGAGAAGCATGCTCCAATAGTTGAAATGCGGGTTTCTGAAAAATATTGTCCCTGGATTGATAAGGATCTTAGGGATTTGATGCGCACAAGGGAGAAACTGAAAAAATCAGCAGTCAAAAGTAAATCCCCAATCCTTATGGACAAATAAGGATTGTCTTACTCCTATAGACAGATCCGTAATAAGGTCACTACCCTAAATATTCAGTTGAAGAAAGGCAACATGAAAGAATGTTGGAAAGTGATCAATGAACTGCACAATAAGAGATCCAAGTCCAGTAACATTGATTGTCTGAAGGAGTCTGGCACTGAATCTGTTCATAAACAAGATATTTCCAATGTTATGAATAACTTCTTTTGTTCTATAGGCAAGAAACTTGCAGATAAAATTGATCCTGCCCCTAATCCCCTTTTATCAGGTGAATATTTAGTTAATAAAAGTAAGGCTGTATTCAACTTTAAAACTATTGAACTGAAAGGGATCAGGGATGCATTTGCCAAAATCAAAACAGCAAAGAGCTTTGGGATAGACAATATCTCTAGCTACTTTATGAAGCTTGCTTTGCCTTTCATTGAAAATTCCCTGGCTGTATTGTTTAACACATCCATGAAACCAGCCAGTTTCCAGACTCATGGAAGGTAGCTAGAGTAGCTCCAATTTTCAAAGATGATGACAAGACTGAAAAGTCCAACTATCGTCCAATATCTGTCCTACCTGTCATCTCAAGGCTCTTTGAAAAACTTGTCTTTGAACAGCTATATGACTTTATAGAAGAAAATGGTCATTTTACCTCTGACCAATCTGGCTTCTTACGCCAACGCTCCACACTAACCTGTTTGCTTAAAATGTCTGATGATTGGTACAACGGGCTGGATCTTGGCAAGCTTGTGGGATTAGTGTTTATAGACCTGAAAAAGGCATTTGATACAGTTGATCACAATATTCTTTGTAAAACGCTTGAACTTTACGGCGTCCAACACTGCGAACTCTCCTGGTTTCAGTCTTACCTATCCAACGGTAAGCAACTTTGCAGGGTTAATGGTGTTGATTCTAACATTGAGGAAATAGAAGTTGGTGTCCCACAAGGCTACTGCTTGGGTCCATTTCTCTTCCTCATCTATATCAATGATCTCCCACAAGCTGTTCAAGCTTCCACTGTGTCTATGTATGCTGATGATACCAGTTTGTGCCACCAGTCCAGTGATTTGACTCAGCTGCAAGTGGTTCTTAACAGTGATCTTAAACAACTGACTACCTGGCTACAAGGGAACAAACTTTCCTTGAATGTTGCAAAAACACATTCCATGCTTATTTCTACCAAGCAGAAACATAACATTCTTAAAAATCAAAATGAGGTCCTGGAACTGAACATTCGTAATAATAAGCTGGATGTAGTTCAAAAAACAAAGTACCTTGGTGTACAAATTGACAATTCCCTAGACTGGAGGGAACAAACAAAAGTAGTTTGTACCAAGTTATCTAGGGCTGTTGGCTTCCTGAAACACGCAAAATCTTTTTTACCAAAAGAAAGTTTGGTGACTCTTTACATTGGTATTGTTGAGCCCCATCTTCGATACTGCTGTTCTGTTTGGGGTTGTGCCGGTAATACAGAAATTAACCGGTTGCAAAAGCTTCAAAATCGTGCTGCTCGAATTATAACCAACAGCAGCTTTGATACCCCTAGTAGACCTCTTATCGAAGGGCTGGGTTGGAAGACCATTAAAGAACTCATTAGTTATGAGTCTAAGATTATGGTCTTCAAGTCTCTTAATGAGCTGGCTCCGCAATACCTGTGTAACCTTTTCACCAACAACTCGCAATTCTCCTCCGTAATACCGAGACCGACTTGAGCTTACCAAAGAAAAAAATCAGCCAATGGGCAGAAATGTTTTTCTTTCCGTGGAGCTAAGCTTTGGAATAGCCTTCCAGCTGAGTCAAAGAAGGGATCCTCCCTTATTAGTTTTAAAAGTCCTATTAAGGGTTGAACTATTCTTTTATTGTAAATATTGTATCATTAAATTGTAAATAGGTTTTAGCTTTATGGTTTTTTATTATGTAGGTTTAATTTTTCTGTATATTGTAATTAGAACTTTTTATTGGAGGGCCCCTGAAAATCAATTGGTATTGAAGGGCAACCCTCCCTAAATGAATAAAAATGAAATGAAATGAGTTCCTTAGTTAATATAACAGTCCATAAAGATAGTAAGGCAGTTTATCCTGTCAACCCGGCAACCGGTCAACCCAAGCAATTTCCAAATTTCTTCAATTTTTATTTTTCTTCATTCAGGTGATTTCCTTAGCTAATACAAATGTCCATAATGATAATAAGGCAGTTTATCCTGTCAAGCCGTCAACCCGTCAACCCAAGGAATTTCTCTATTTCTTCAATTTTTATTTTTTGTCAATTTAGCTGATTTCCTTAGCTAATATAACAGTCCATAAGGACAATAAGGCAGTCTATCTTGTCAACCCGGCAACCCGTCAACCCAAGAAATTTCTCAATATCTTCAACTTTTATTTTTCTCCATGGGAACAATCACAAAGAGACTGAAAGATTATCATCCTGTCAAATTTTTATTTGTTGTCTTTCATCTTCTATTCTTTATTCCATACTGTTAATTCTTTATACCCTATCTTTGGCATTTGTTCTTTATCATTTCTTCTCTAGCATTCCTTCTTTGGCAGTTATCATCCAATCTTTAGTATTATTCATTAATTCCTCATTTATTCATTGGTGTATATTCATTTTGCTTTATTCTTTAGTATTCAATGTTCATTATTTGCACGATACCATTTACCATCTATTCTTTCTTTCTTTTTTTTCTGGAATGAAATTTCATTTCTTGTGTCTTGTTTTGGTGTAAATTTCATTCTGTGATACATCGAGGTGCTACCGCTTTTTCTGAGCAGCAGATTGAATCCCTCAATCTTAGGTGTCCAGAGCCCTTCTAATTATCTTCGCCGTGCCAAGTACACAAGTCTTTTGTAATAAAGATGTCATCTGTCCCATTTCAAGTTGCTCAACATATCTCTTAAAGTTTTTGCTCAGCGTAGCTCCGATGATGATTGGTATTATCACCACTTTCCTGACATTCCATAGTTTTGCCACTTCCCTTCTAAGATCTTTGTACTTTTCCCTCTTCTCCTCTTCTCTTTCAATCACTCTTCCATCACACGGGCATGAAACGTCAATGATTTTGCATTCATTTTTCTCTTTATATGTATGTATGTATGTATGTATGTATGTATGTATGTATGTATGTATGTATGTATGTATGTATGTATGTATGTATGTATGTATGTATGTATGTATGTATGTATGTATGTATGTATGTATGTATGTATGTATGTATGTATGTATGTATGTATGTATGTATGTATGTATGTATGTATGTATGTATGTATGTATGTATGTATGTATGTATGTATGCATGTATGTATGTATATTTTTGCCATAAAAGTAAATTACTTTTAATGATAAAAACAAAACAAAAGCGAATCAATTTACAGGAATATTAAATTTTACAGGCAAAAGCAACTAACTGATCAATTTAAAAAATACCCCAGGCTAAAAATGGCAGGGATAGCATTAAAAAGGTCAATGCGACCTTGTTTCCATAATGGTCCCTCCTGAGGTATAACTAAAGAAATGTGATCTGAAAAACGGCCATTGTCTGTAAAGAAGGAGGAATTCAAAAAAGCGGTCCTTAGTAAAAGACATATATGTCATCTTCCTCTTTTCGTATATTTCGGAAAAAATTTTCTTTGATCTTATGTTTGAATGTATTAATGTTGTTAGATAACTTCAACTCTGATGGAAGGCTATTCCATATTTTGGGTCCTAGATAGGATAGGCATTTTTGTCCAGCACTACTGAAAGGAAATTCTAACTTGAATTTGGACCTTCGCGTTGCTCGGCCCTGGTTGACTGGATTGAATATCTCACCACTGTACGCCGGAGCAGTTTCTTTGAAGAATTTCATTATGTTGACACAGACACATTGATCAATCCTGTTCTTTATGGGGAGCCAATTTATAGCTTTGAATTCTGTGACCCCAATATGTGCTGTGTTTTTTAAATCTAGGTAAAAACGTACGCATTTGTTTTGGGCAGTCTGGATTTTTTTGGACAGCCTCTTATTCAACCCTGGATACCATGAAGTGCATGCATAATCAAAATGTGGTTGAATAAGAGCATTTAAAAGCAACCTGCGAAGGGATTTATTGAGGTAGTTTTGCTTCCTGTATAGAAATTTTAGCTTGCCATTTATTTTTCCAAGCATCTTTGTTGCCATTGATTCCGCAGAGAGATTTTCATCCAGAAGACATCCCAGATAATTGACATTTGAATGTTGCTTAATCTTTATATCACCCCTCCTAATGTCCAGCTTTTTTAGGTTCTTGCATTTTTTGTTACTAAAGAGAATGGATTTAGTTTTGTCTTCTCCAAAATGAATGCTTAATTTGTTTTCTAAAAACCAGTCACAGAGGGCATTGAAAATTTTGTTCAAGCTGCTCTCAATTTGCTCAATGCTACTGTCTCTTACAATCAAGCAAGAATCATCTGCATATAGAAGTAGGTCACAGTCAACTGCTCGTGCCATGTCATTCACGTAAAGAAGGAATATGAGCGGACCAAGAATTGACCCCTGAGGGACCCCACATGACAGATTACCATGATTTGAGTATTCCTTTCCTATGTTCACAGTAAATGATCGATCCTGAAGGTAAGATTTAAACCACAGAATGGCAGATTTATTAAAGCCAAGGTATGCCAATTTATCCAAGAAAATGTTATGGTCAAGTGTATCAAAAGCTTTTGAAGGTCAATCGTTATCATGCCTGTGAACTTTCCATTTTTAAATCCTTGAAGGATCTTATCACTCAAGTAAGATAGGCATGTATCTGTTGAGTGATGAGCTCGGAAACCAGATTGGTATCTATACAATATCCTATTTTCATCAAGAAACTTTTGTACTTGCCCATGAATGATTTTTTTCAATAATTTTTGAGAGCTGCGGAAGCAAAGAAATTGGTCGGTAGTTTTTGGGATCATCTTTCGATCCTTTTTTAAAGAGTGGTTTTAGTTTTGCTTGTTTGCAACCATCAGGAAACTTGGACTGTAGGATTGAGAGATTACATAATTCGCTTAATGGCTCAGCGAAAGCAGTTGCACCATCTTTGAGGAATCTCCCTGCAATATTATCCAAACCCGTTGCTTTTGACGGGTTTATTTCTTCTAAGAGCTTGATAACGTTTTCAGAAGATGTGGGAAACAATGAAAAAGAGTCAGAAAGATTCATGTGTTGGTAGTACTTTCGCACCTCGTCTAGTCTATGAGAGGATGGCTTAAGTTTTTTTACTAAGTCTGACGCCAGATTTGAAAAAAAATCCTCGAAAATTTCGGCATTGCTTTTATCATCGAAAAATGGTTTGTCTTTATTATTATTTAAGCAAATTTTAGAGGGCGAGTTGTTTCCTGATGACAATCCAAGAGATTTTAGACACTTCCATCACTCTTTAGGTTTTCCTATGTTCTCATTTAGTTTTCCAACAATAAAGGATTTCTTCTTCTTTTTGATTAAATTTTGGACATGATTGTCCGTTTTCTTGAAATTTACATAATCAACATGAGTTTTAGATGACCTAAATTTTGTAAGTAATTTGTCACGAACCCTAATTCCCTCAAGGACTTCATGGTCCACCCACTCCTGTGTATCTTTTCTAATGCGAATCTCCTTCACAGGGGCAATTTCATCAATTATGTTTGTGACCAGTTCAACAAAATGGTAATAGGCAACATTAATGTTATCGAAATCAATATATTTTGGGAAATCAATTTGACTTAGCTTGTCAAGAAAGACCTGTTTCGCGTAAGTCTTGAAAGTACGGATTTTAATAAAGGTAGGCTCGTGTATTTTGATGCGGGTTGTCTTTCTTGTGCAATAAATCAGCTGATGATCGGATAGACCCAAATCAAGAACCCCCTGCTGAGAAATTCTGGAAGGCGAATTTGTAAGTATCTGGTCAAGGAGGGAGGTTGATCTGTCAGTGACACGAGTAGGTATTTTAATCATTTGCTGCAGTCCATGGAGGGAGTAAAACTCTTTATATATTTTAATTCCATTTGATGTATCATTTTCATTGCTCAAATTGATGTTTCGGTCTCCAAGAATATAAACCTCTTGGTTATCAAAGTTGTTTGTTTTGAAATCGCCTGTGTTAGTTTATCTAAAAAGCCAGTTGTTGTTGGAGGCCTGTAGAGGATTCCAACAAGGATTGGTTTTGATTTGGGCAGTTGAATATCAAAAAATATGTTTTCAATGTCTGGTGAAAAATTCTCCCTTCGATTGAATACCAAATCTTTCCTTATGTAGCAGGCTACTCCTCCACCATGTCTGTTTCTGTCGCATCTCCTTATCTCATACCCATCAATGCTTACTTCCCCATCCAGGACAGTTTCATCAAGCTTAGTTTCTGATATCCCAATGACTGCAGCTTTGGACTACACGAAGTTCATCAATTTTGGATAAAAGACTATTTATGTTTAAATAAAGAAAATGGAGTCCTCTCTTATTGAAATTTGCCTATAATCTGTGTCCGCTAAATGCTCCTCAATATTTATATCCAAGTTAGAGGTATTTGAATCTGTAGAAGAATTTTCTGTCATGGGGACTTCTGCAAAAGGTAGTTTATCCAAATGGCTATCCCTTGATTTACGTTTACAAGCTAAACAAACATATGTTACTTCATTCTTAGGAACCCTGGAGTAGTTATCATAATCGACGTCTGAGATTTTATCACATCTTTTGTGCACCCAAAATCAACATTGGTTGCAGGGTAATCCTTTTCTAACTGACTTATTGCACAGAGAGCATGGGGAATAGGTAGGGCCAGGATGGAGATGAATATCACCTGAGAGCAGCAAGAGAAACCTGAAAAACAGTCCATGATTTTTGCATTTCAGTTGTATTAAGGCACTGGCTGACAGATGCTGTTTTAAACTTTCAGCTCCAATTTCTTCAATCATGGAGAGACATTCATTTGTAAAAAATTCTTGTTTCTGGTGATACTCAAGGTTGTGAAAAGAATTAGTTTTCTCATGTCTCTTGTCACTGTAGATGAGAATGACAAGAGCGAACAACGTCAGAATTGACACAAAGCAGCTTAACCTGTGGCCTGGCCTCCGTAATCTTAACCTTTTCTTTAAGAACTGGTTCCGGAAACTATGGCTTAGTTTGTATTTGGATAGTATCACTCTGGAGAACCAGTGGCCAAGAATGAGGATGCCAACTGAGAAGAATGGCAGCAAAAAATTGTTTGTAATGTGGGAGGCTATCCCTGCCAATTTGAAACAAGTTTCAGAACCCCCCAACCACCCAATACTAATTTCTAAGTCCCCATTACCTAAATCAAAATTAAAATTTTCCACTAAAAACCTAAAAAGAAAAAGGAATTGAAAAAATCTAAAACCTAAAAAAATTAGAGATGTATGAGGCCGATGCAAGAGATGTTGTTGTGGGTGTGGATTTTGATGGAGGTTGTTTTGTGGATTTGATCTTAGGTGGAGACGGTTTAGTGGATTTGATCTTAGGTGGAGATGGCTTTGTGTATGTGGATTTAAATGGGGATGCTTTTGTGGGTGTGGACTTTGATGGAGGTGGTTTTGTGGATTTGGTCTTTGGTGGAGATGGCTTTGTGGATGTGGATTTAGATGGAGATGCTTTTGTGGGTGTGGACTTTGGTGGAGGTGGTTTTGGGGATGTAGTTTTTGGTGTGGATGATTTTGTGGGCTTTGGTGGTATTGTTGTTGTGGTTGAGGACTTTGATGGAGGTGGTTTTGTGGATTTGATTTTAGGTTCTGGCATTGTGGATGTGGATTTAGTTGGAGATACTTTTGTGGGTGTGGATTTTGGTGGAGTCGGTTTTGGGGATGTGGTCTTTTGTGTAGATGATTTTGTGGGCTTTAGTGGAGTAGTTGTTGTGGCTGAGGACTTTGATGGAGGTGGTTTTGTGGATTTGGTCTTTGGTGGAAATGGCTTTGTGGGTGGGGGCTTAGGTGAAGGGGCTTTTGTGGATGTCGTTGCTTGTGGCAGTGATTTTGGAGAGTTGGTTGAATGTTGATGTGGTTTTGTGTGAGGATGTCTTAGTGTCTGTGGATGATTGGGTGACTGTGCTTATATCTGGGGACACTGTGGATGTGTGTGTGAGTGTTTTTGTGGTGGTACGTTTGAGTGGGTGCGTGGGGGTGCGTGTGCTGCTTGCTTGCTAAAATCATTAAAATTCAAAATATTCTTATAAATAGAACTTGCCAGCTTCTCATTGCCCTTTTCTACCAAGTGCAAGTTGTCTTTGTAAAACAAACTATAGTCCAGGTCTCCATTCGGCAAAATCCAGTCATTGTCTGGTTCTATGTAGTTAAAAGTATTTAGTGTGGAATCCTGGCACCAACGTTTTAGTTCTTCATTTATGTTAAGGATGCTGTTTCTTCTGTATCCTGGTTCAGAGTCACGGGGCAGAAGGCCAGTTAAAAGAACGGTAGAATCTGGCTTGGCATTGTGAACAGCCTGGGCAATTACTATGATTCCATTTGCAATTTCGATGGGTTTATCTTTGTCAATATTGTTTGTTCCACATAGGATTACACATATACGCATATTTCTAGGAATTTCTCCGTTCATGACTCTCCAAAGGACATGCTGGGTACGATCTCCACCGATTCCATAGTTGAGGGCTCTGGCTTTCGACGAGGGTCCAAAATATTTGGACCAAACACGCTGATATCTTGTCAAACCATTCATAATCGAGTCCCCAATTAAAAGAATATCGGTATCTTCTATCTGTGATCTTTGAACAAATTTTTCATGTTGTGTGTACCATCCCGGCTTGCAAGATTGACCAGTGGGTTTTGAAGCTTGTTGTCGATGATTCATATTGCACAATAATGGTGGATTGTTCAACTTAGGCCGATCAAGATGACACCGTTGGCTTCGTGAGAGAGGCAGGTTTCGTTGCTTTGTCTTACTTTCAAGATGATACAAGAATGCTTAGCTTTCAGGAGCCACTCTTCCAATATTCTTTCATGAGATTCTTTGCGATATTCTTTGTTAAATGTTCACAGCAAAGCAAAGCGTTTCACCTGGTGAGTGCTCCCTATATTTCATATTATGTCAATTATATTTCATTTTATCATGTATTACGATGTCAGGTCGGTTGTGATTCAACTGCTGATCCGTTTGAATTCTAAAATCCCATAAGATCTTTGCCTTTTCATTCTCCAAAACACTTTCTGGAATATGATCATACCATTTCTCTGTACAATCGAACCCATATTTCCTGCAAAGCTCCCAGTGAATTACTTTCCCAACTCTATCATGCCGCCAATTCTTGTACTGGTTCTGGGCCAACTTTTCACATTCAGCCACTACATGCGCAATAGATTCCTCTCGTTTTCCACACATTCTACAAACAGATGAAACATCTTGTTTATCCATGGGACTCTTAATAGCATTCATCCTCAACGCCTGATCCTGGGCTGCCATTAACATCCCCTCTGTCTCCTTCTTCAGCGTACCATTTATCATCATTATCATTATTACTATTATTATTATTATTATTATTATTATTATTATTATTATTATTATTATTATTATTATTATTATTATTATTATTATTATTATTATTATTATTATTATTATTATTATTATTATTATTATTATTATTATTATTATTATTATTATTATTATTATTATTATTATTATTATTATTATTATTATTATTATTATTATTATTATTATTATTATTATTATTATTATTATTATTATTATTGAAGCAAAATAGCTACAGTTAAATAGCCAACAATAAGGACCATCAAATATTGTTGGTCCTAAAAATGAGCAACACCTTCCATACAAAAAAAAAACAGTCAATATCTAATCTTCGTGTTGGACGAGTCCTGAAAGTACTTTTCGAACCATGCTTTCACTGTCCATTAATACGGTTTTCTGCATCTCTGCTACTGCTTTCTCAGCTAATTTCTTTCGTTCTAAGCGTTCGCTAAATACTCTTTCCACATCACGCAATACTTCTTTCATACCGCCACCAAGAGCACCAATGACAACAGGAATTATAGCTATATCATATCCTGGTCTTCTCTCTCTTAATTCAAATGCAAGTTGTCGATATTTTGTCACTTTCTCATTTCTTTTAGCTGCTATATTTGCCTGCTGCGGACATGCCATATCGCATATCCAGATCTTATTTCTTTCCTTGTCCTCCAATACCAGATCTGGTCTCCTGGATGTTGTTTTTTTACGTAAGTTAAACTCAAAATCCCAGACTAACTTGGCACGACTGTTTTCCAAGACTTGTCCTCTCAGCCAATTTTCCATATACCACTTTGTTTCTTTTCCTACCAACCCGTATTCCTTTGCCCATGCAATAGCCATTACCATTAACGCTCTATTGTGACGTGCCAAGTACTCACTGCTGGCTATCGTCTTACATCCAGCAACAAGGTGCTCAACAGTTTCATTGAATTCACCACATAATCGACATCTTCCATTTTCCATTAGCCCCCTTGCCACCTTCCATCCTCTTGTCTCCACCATTTGCTCAATCAGTGTCATTATTGATGCTGTCTTTCTTGGTGTCAATCTTTGTTTTAGCCAAAGATGGCATTCCTGTTCTTGTCGTCTATACATACAACTTTGTAATTCTTTCTGTTCGTAAGAATCCTGTCTTTTCTTTTCCACACCCTTCTTCAATTCTGCCTTCACTTTCTTCCATGTTGGCTTCCATTCTAATTCCAATATTTCTCCCTCTAGCCTTACACTATTCTCTACGAATTCTAATGTCTTATCAATTTCCATCATTGCTTTTACTGCTTCGTCAATTATTGTGTTAGTTTCTTTTATTGTTTCTCTATGCCATGCTGCCTGAATCCATTTATTATTTGACTTGCACATATAACAAGCGACTCTTGTTCTTGTTTCTGCATACACATCTCTCATAGACTTCAGTCCCCTTCCGCCTTGGTCTCTCTTTAGATATAATCGTTCATCACTTGCTTGCCTCCCTAACATGTCGTTCTTCTTCAATTCCCTTTTAACAATTTGATCCAGCTCATTCAGTTCACCTTTTGTCATTTTGCATACATTCATTGGATAAGCTGCCACTGGAACAATCTTAGAATTAATTGCTTGTATCAAGTTTTCATCATTTAGTTCGGATTTCATTAGTAGTTTTGGCCTCTTTGTCATTTATGCTTTAACCCTTTCATATACCTTCTTTGTCTTGATACCATCTGCCTGCTCAACTCCAAGAAACTTATACATCTCCTCCTGATCTGGCTCTAAAGTCTTCATCCGTTCTCGTAACACTTGCAATCCTTCACCTTTCACCATTTTTCCACGTTCGAACACAATTTCTGCACATTTTGAAACACCATAACAAGCTCCTGTATCTAAACTCGCTTGTACAATAACTTCATTTATTTCCTTTAATAAACTGTGTGATTCCTGATATACCTGAAGGTCATCAACAAACAAACTGTGTGTCCGGCTTACATCTCTCTTTCCTGGCTCTCCCATTCGATATCCTTTACTCTGTTCAAGAAGCTTAGCAACAGGTATTTCTGTGATACAAAATCCAACCGGTGAGTAACTATCTCCTTGCAAGAATCCGCACTTTATATGTATCCATCTGCTTACACACTTTTCCCCATCTTTCCAGAGTTCCAGTCTCGTTTTCCATTTATTCATCAGCTCTCTCAACAATGAAATGACTACTGTTGGTATGCCAATCCACTCATACACTCGTATCATCCAGTCGTGATGCACTTTGTCATATGCTTTCTGATAGTCATAGAAGGCTACAGCTAAATTCCTGTGGTAGGTCTTTACTTCCTCCATAATACAGCTGTCAATGATTAACTGGTCAACTGTGCTCAAAACACCCTCTACTGCTCCAAGCTGTCCTGCATCCCAGACCTCATTCTCTAGTGCATGTTCCCTCATGTATTTACCAATCAAACCTGTCATAATCTTGTACGAAGTATTCAAACACGTGATTGGGCGATATTTCTGCTCATTGCTAAGGTCCTTTGTCTTAGGTATTTGGACTGTTCTTCCTGTTGGCCACCATACTGGTATCAGGTTGTTATCATTCTTCATCCTTTCAGATGCCCTCGTCAACGCTTTTTGTGCTGTTTTGAATGTTTTCCACCAGTAATTTTGAATCCCATCTATGCCTGGAGCTGTCCAGTTCTTCCTCTTTCTGATCTCTCCAACTACTCTTTTTTCCGTGAGGGTAAACTCCTTTACATTTTTCACCTTCTCCCGCAGCGCCATTTTCATTTTCTGCATCAATGGCATTTCTGGTGTTTTTTCGTCTTTTTCCCATATCCCAGCCCAGAACTCAACAAACTTTTCCATCGGTGGCGGTTCTCCTTCGTATACAGTCTTTTCCTCCAAAGTCTTAAAAAAGGCTTTTTGGTCTTTTTCAAAATTGGCATTGTCCTTAATTCTGTTTCCTCTTTCGATCATCTTTTCCAGTTTCACCTTTTTATATCGTAATTGATCCACCCATTTCTCTTTGTATCTTCTGATGTTCTTTGATGTTGTTTCGGACTCCTCCATTTGATGTTTTAAGCCTTTCAAGATCTTTTTCTCTTTGTCTGTTGCTTTTCTCTTTTGTTTTCGCCTATGCAGTTCATTTCCAGCCCTAGCTATACTTTGTCTTAGCATTTTCATTTCTCTTTTCATTTTCCTCACTCTCCTGTTTCCGTTAGATGGCTTTTGTGTTCTATTTCCTCTACTTAATTTTTGCGGTAAACCCATTTTAATTTCCACAGCCCTTCCCATCGCATACACCTTGTCAATGATTTCTGGTATGGTATCTACTCCTTTCAAATACTTCCCTAAGGTACTGTCTGCTCTTTCTTGCAACTCAGCCGGCATTTTGAGTTTCCTTAACGTCTCTCTTGGTTCCACGTCTGTCATTGTGACATGTTTCAGGCTAATTAGTTGGTCATTAAATATAGCCTCTAACTCTTCATCGATTAGCTCAGGACCCTCCACTGCTGTCTCACCCTCTATCTTTGATTCATCCTGAATTACTTCATTCGAAATTATCTCCTGTTGGTCATCTCCTTGGTTTCCCGGGTTCTCATTCTCCACTTCATTTCTTTGTCTCACTAGTATAAGATTTGTAATGGTTTGTTCTTTTCGGAACCTTGCTGCATTATCACGTAGCTTCTGTATGCTGGCTGCTGCGTGTTCTGGGTACTGATCTACCCATCTTTCTTTCACCCTTTTCATAAATCCTTTCCCCCTTTTTCTTTCTTCATTGTCAATTTGTACCAATCTTACCTTCATCTCTGTTGTCCACTCTACATTTTTGTATTGTGTATCCCTTTCCTGTGCTTCGCTATTAACGGAGTCTTCCTGAACTCTTCCCCACCCTTCTTTGGCAAATCTTTTAGCATTGTCAATTAAATTCTGCGCTGTCCTCTGTTTCTCTGGATACTCTTGATGCCATCGTTCTTTTATCCTCTTCATGAAGTTTTTCCCTTTCATTCGTTCTTCCATGTCAATTTCTACTACTCTTTTCTTTTCTTCGTCAGTCCATTCTCTACAATTCATTGTATGAAGTCTGTTGTCTCGTTCTCGGTCTGTTTTGTTTTCAGCATCAGTTAACTGAGCCACTGTTCTGTCAGCAACACCGAGTGTAAGGTTTGGTTGATTTTGATAATTGTAATCTAAGTCTTCCATATGATATGTATTTGAATGCACGTGTATAAGAAGTCCATCCAGGGTTGCCCGGCTCTCTGGATAAGGCTTTATAGTGATAGAGTCGCCACTCCTCTACCAGATCCCGCGATCGGTGACCTCATAACGCAGTGGCCATCCACCCATATCGGCACGGTACCTTCGGGTTGCGGGTACAATTGTTCGTGTAGCCTCCACTTATTATTATTATTATTATTATTATTATTATTATTATTATTATTATTATTATTATTATTATTATTATTATTATTATTATTATTATTATTATTATTATTATTATTATTATTATTATTATTATTATTATTATTATTATCATTACTATTATTATTAGTTTACTTGGCTGTATGCACACAATTTCGTTTTTCTGAAGCTCTGGCAGTTCCTTGCTACCTCTGTTGAAGTGCTTGAATTGTACTTGTTTTCTTTCTTTGAGCTTTTCACTGACTCCTTTCTGTGTTTCGGGCTTTAGGCGTTGTTTCGATATGGGTAGCAAAGTTCTCATGCGACGGCCAAACATTCTTTGTGCTGGTGATGAATCCATACCTTCTGATGGTGTGTTTCTCCACTCTAGAAGTGCAAGGTAGAAATCAGTCTTTACATCGTTCGCTTTTTTCATCAGTACCTTGGTGGTCTTAACGGCATTTTCAGCTTTTCCATTGCTTTGAAGGTATTCAGGTGAGCTAGGGGCTCTTTCAAATTCATAGGATTTTGCAAATTCGTCAAATTCGCGTGATGAGAATGGCATGTTATCACTGATCAACTTTTCAGGGATTCCATGGGTTGAGAAGTGTCTTTTTAACTTAAGGATGACTTCTCCAGCTATCTTGTGGTATAGCCAGTCAACTTCAAAATAATTCGACTAAAGGAGACTAAAGGAGACTATGGAGACTAAAGGTTGGTGATCAGTCCAAAGGGTGATTTCACGCCCATAGACATATTGGTGATTTTGTTCCATTCTAAAAACTTGGGCCAAGAGTTCCTTCTCAATTTGACTATATTTTTGTTCAGCTGATGTGAGTGCTCTACTGGTGTATGTGACAGGTCTGCCATTTTGTAGTAGAACAAACCCAAGGCCTTTGGAGGATGCATCCCCTTGTCTTTCAACTGGCATATTTGAGTCAAAGAATTTGAGCACAGGTGCTTTTGTAACTGCATTTTTGATGTTTTGAAACGCTTCATCGTGTTCGCTGTTCCAATTCCAAACAGCATCCCTGTGTGTTAGTCTCCTTAGGGGCTCACATATATCAGAGAGGCTGCTCAGGAACTTTCCAAGGTATTTAACCATGCCGATTAGTCGCTGCACTCCAGAGACATCATTTGGTTTCTCCATCTTTAGAATGGCTTTGATTTTTGCAGGGTCTGCTTTGACCCCATCTGAAGTTAGGAGGTGTCCTATGAAGGAGACTTCATCACATTTGAATTGAAGTTTGTCAGCATTGAGTTTGATACAGCGCTCTTGGCATCTCTTGAGAAGAGCGATCATGTTTCATCGTGATTTTTCATGGCTTCTGAGTATGTTTTTCCTTTCCCTGTCACTAGTGCATCATCAGCAACGGCGTAAACTCCAGTGAGGCCTACAAGTGCTTGATCAAAGTGATGTTTGAAGTGCTCACTAGCTGGCTTGATGCCAAATGGCATTCTGAGGAATTTCCATCTCCCCCATGGCGTGTGAAATGTTGTGAGGTCTGTTGACTCATCATCCAATTCAATTTGCAGGTAGCCTTCCTTGAGGTCGACTTTGCTGAAGACTTTTACATCATCCAAGTCTGGTAAGATATCCTCAATGATGGGAAGGGGATAATGGCTCCTTTTCAGGGCTTAACGTAGGTGCTGGGGGTCAATACACACCCGCAATTTGCCATTGGGTTTCTCTGCGACAACAAGATTGGAAACCCAGTCAGTAGGCTTTGTCACTTTTGTAATAACCCCAAGAGCTTCAAGTCTGTCAAGCTCTTCTTTTAGTTTACTCTTCAGGGCAAGTGGGACACGCCGGGGTGGCATGAAAACTGGCTTGACCGTTTCATCAATATCTAAGTGAAGTTTTCCTGGTATGTGACCAAGACCTTCAAACACATCTGCATATTTTTCATGATATGGTCTCTTGTAAGGCCAGCTGTATGATGTGTAGCTTTGCTTAGATTTGCTTTTGGAGATGAAGAAGGTTCCTGTGCAGTAGCTTGGGAAGGAAAAGCGCCGCTGCAACTAAAGCAATCATTGCTAAAAGGCTCATCAATGTTATCATATTGTACAGTGAGTAACTGCATTTGTTGGGCAGCCTGTGAGCCTAAAAGTGGTATGTAGTCACCCTTGATAATGACAAAAGGGATTTCATAGCACAGATCATTTTTGGGATGTTTGATCTGCAGTGTGCAGGTGCTAACTACAGGCAGGCTAGCTTGCTGTAGAGGGTAAGGGGCTGGTTAGATTCTTGGATTTTTGTTCCAAGAGGGGCATACTTTTCTGGTAGCACATTGCAAGATGCACCAGAATCAACCTGCATTGTGATTTTCTAGTCAGATAATGTGATGTGAGCAAAAATCTTAGACTTGTACTGAGATTTTGAAACTGTATGAATATGCAGATGGCCATTTGCATCATAATCAACAGAGAGAATATCATCATGTGCATTAGAAACAGCATTCACATGAGGCTTAGTAGTGTAATCTCTCTTACCAGCATGTTTGCGTTGGAGGCACATGGCAGCAAAGTGGTTTCTCTTACCGCAGTGTTCAAAAATCTTGCCAAATGCAGGGCAGAACTCTTTTTTCCATCCGTGTTCACCACCACAATACTTACAATCAGAAATAATGTTTCTCTTGGTTCCAAAATTATTTTGATTTCATTTCCACTTTCCTACAGCATGAACTTCATTGTTTGAGTCTTCACTTTGTCCAGTAATCACTTTTAATTGGGCGGTTGTGGTTTCAGCTGATCGAGCAATGTCAATACATCTATTCAAAGTAACTTTGGGTTCTTGCAAAAGCTTTTGTTGTACTTTGATATTTGAGATTCCACAAACAATCCTGTCTCGAATGAGTTCATCTCTCAAATTGCCAAAATTGCATGTGGCAGCCAGGGCACGAAGTGCAGCAGCATAAGCATCAATCGATTCATCCGGTGTTTGGTTTCGATTATTGAATTTAAATCTTTCATAAATGACGTTTGTCTCTCCTAAGCAGTAGGCATGCCATAAATCGAGTATTTTGTAAATGTTTTGCTTATCAATTTAATTTTCAAATGCCAGTCCATTGTGGATATCAAGTGCATCTGGGCCAATGCAAGTTATAAAGGCAGCAACACGAAAGGGGCTGGACTGTGAAGCCAAATTGGTTACAGTATCGTATGCAGTCCAGACTTGCCGCCATTTTGTCCAGTTTTGGGCAAGGTTCCCATGCAATTCAAGTCTTGGAGGCAATGGAACATTTGAGATGAACGCAGTTGGCTGTGCTTCAGCTATGTGGGCTGTACTTTGAGCTCCTTCATCAGGTTGAGTCATGTTGAAAAGATGGTTCACACCACGCCTGATGCCATGTAAAGTTGTGAAACAAAAGAGAGCAAGAGTTATCTAGTCCGCCATGATCATGAATGACCACAACAACAACAAGCCTCCCTATTTACAGCAACAGCAACAATATAACAACGTTACAATGCTCCTTTTTTCTCGATAATCGAGATTTGAGAATTTGCGATTTTTTCAAGGTCAGTCCCAGAAAATTGTCTCCCACCCCCTCATTTTTCAAAATATTTCAGTGAAACTTTTGAGAAGTTGCACAATAAGTAGGAGCAAAAAGCCAACAAGTTTCGTGGCTATAAATATCTTCCTGGCAGAGTTATTTAAAAAACTGTAGTAGGAGGTCAAATTTGCCCCCCAACCAAAATAGGATTAAACTCCACTTCGGATCCATTCTACGGCTATAGTTGTAAAATTTATGATCTTATCTTTGTTCCGCTGTATTACTTGTTTAAGTTTGTGCCGCTGTATCATTTGAAGAAACATATCCACCTCAACTCCCTCTCCCTCTCCCTCTCTCTCTCTCTCTCTCTCTCTCTCTCTCTCTCTCTCTCTCTCTCTCTCTCTCTCTCTCTCTCTCTCTCTCTCTCTCTCTGATAACGTGATCAATGTTCTCCATAAGACATATATATCAAACATACGGGTATTACATGGTCCATCCTAGGTTGCCCGGCACTTAGTACAAGGCTATTACTACTAGGTTTTGCCAATTCCCAGTAGGCATCGTTAGAGACCGCATTACGTTGCAGCCACTCACCCCTGAGCACGACTGAAACCTTAGGTTACGGATTCTTTTTCGGGGTTTACTCCCCTAGATCCGCTGTGTTCTGCTAGTCACAGGGTCACCTCTAGCAGGATATGGCTCTTTATCATTATCATTATCATTATCATTATTATTATCATTACTATTATTATTATTATTATTATTATCATTTTATTATTATTATTATCATTATTATTATTATTATTATCATTATTATTATTATTATTATTATTATTATTATTATTATTATTATTATTATTATTATTATTATTATTATTATTATTATTATTATTATTATTATTATTATTATTATTATTATTATTATTATTATTATTATTATTATTATTATTATTATCATTATTATTATTTGACTGTTTCTCACGGCTAATGTTTGATCTTGCTTTGAGCCGGTTGTTTTCAATTGCTACCGGGCCACAACCAGTAGCCTAGGGTAACAACTGACTGTTTGTCGATGTCTTCTGTGTCTTTTAACTACTGCTGGTAGTCCAAAACCTTTCTCAGTACACGGGCTGTTCCAAGTAGGCAAGTTTTCTGAAGTGGTTCGATACCTGGTGCAAAGTCTATCTTTGATAGGTAATTCTCAAGATTTTTTGTCACAATGCCAAGAGCACCAATAACGACCGGGATAATTATGACTGTCTTCACTTCGTTCCTCCAGCACTTCAAGATCTCATATTTTAGGTCTGTGTACACTTCTATTTTTTCTTTCTCTTTTCGCTCTATTCTGGTGTCAAAAGGACACGCCACGTCTATTAGCATACAGGTTCTCTTCTTTTTCTTTACAATGGCAATGTCTGGTCGGTTGTGTTCCAGCTTCTCATCAGTCTGAATCGGAAAATCCCACAATATCTTTACTTCATCGTTCTCTAGAACCCTCATCTCTTTAGTGATGACGTGCTCATAGCTTTTTTCTGTACAAGGGAATCCATATTGTTGGCACAAGCTCCAGTGCAGCATGGCAGCCACTTTATCATGTCGACATTTCTTATATTCATTCTGGGCCAGCTGTTTACATTCAGAAACTATATGCGCAACTGTTTCGTCCCTCTCTCCGCACAACCTGCATTTGTCTTGGACATCTTTCTTGTCTATGTTTTTCATTATCCACCTGGTTCTTAATGCTTGATCTTGCGCTGCTAGCAGCAGTCCTTCCGTTTCTTTCTTAAGGTAGCCTTTCCGCAACCATAACCAGCTATTCTTGTTATCACGCACATCACTTGTTTCCTTGATAAACTTTGAATGCAGGGTCTTTTCTTCAAATGCTGCCTTATGCTTCTTTACAACCTCATCCTTCATTTTCTTTGGGTCTTCACTGTCATCAAATAGGCCTTCTCTGACAACCTCTGCGAGTAACGTTTCTTCTTTATCCTTTATGTAGAAGCCCATACTGTTTTCTTCTATTTTGACCACGTCTTGTACACTTAACAATCCCCTGCCACCTTCTTTTCTTTTCCAGTAAAGTCTATCTACATTATTATTATTATTATTATTATTATTATTATTATTATTATTATTATTATTATTATTATTATTATTATTATTATTATTATTATTATTATTATTATTATTATTATTATTATTATTATTATTATTATTATTATTATTATTATTATTATTATTATTATTATTATTATTATTATTATTATTATTATTATTATTATTATTATTATTATCATTATCATTGAAAGATAACGCACATTGTTCTAGTCAATGGATTGTTCTTCTTGGGGTTTGACGTCAACAAGACTCATCAAACCTCAAGGACCTTTTTAGGATCCTTGCTGTATGCAGGATAACAGTTTTCTGCAATTCACCGATTCTGCTCTCAATGCCAATGTCCTTCATTCCTTTCTGCAATGTCTTTGGGGTAGTTCCAAGTGCCCCTAATACTATAGGAATGACCACCACCTTCATGTCCCACAGCCTCTTTAGTTCTCGTACGAGATCTTGGTACTTCTCAATTTTCTCCATCTCTTTACTGTCCACCCTGCTGTCATATGGGATAGCAAAGTCTATTACCTGCGCCTTGTTTGTCTCTTTATCAATGACTATCATATCTGGACGCCTTGCTTGGATGATATGGTCTGTCTGCACTGTAAAATCCCATAAAATCTTACATTTGTCGTTCTCTATCACTGAAACTGGCTTGTGTTGATACCATTTATCATTTACTTCGATGCCATACTTTTTACAAACATCCCAGTGCACCCTCCTACCAACCCAATCGTGTCTTCTCTTGTACTCTCTCTGTGCCATCTTACTACACTCACTTATTAAGTGGTTCACCGTCTCGTCCTTTTCTCCGCACATTCTGCACTTACTTTGTTCCTGAGTATTATCAATTTTGGCCATGATCACATTTGTACGGACTGCTTGCTCTTGTGCAGCAAGTATTAGAGATTCTGTTTCCCTCTTCAAGTTTCCCTGCTTTAGCCATAGCCACCTGTCCTCACCAGCGATGTCATCAGTTTGCCTCAGAAATTGTCCATGCAGTGTCTTTTCTTTCCAGTTTTCTTTCCTTTCCGTTCTCTTTCTTTTCTTTACATCAGCTTCCGACTAAATAACTTCACCCTCTTCTGTGATTCTCAATGAACTTATTAACCTTTCTGTACAATTGTTGACATACCTTTTCAATGAAACTTTTGCTATATTGACTGTATCCTCTACTCCTAAAAATCCTCTTCCCCCATCCTTCTGTGGTAAATATAGCCTATCAACGTTGTTCTTCGGATGTAAGGCATTGTGCATTGTCATCAGTTTCCTTGTTTGTCTATCTAGCTGTTCCATCTCAAATTTTGTCCAGTCTAGAAATGCAGCTGAATATCTGAGCAGCGATACTGCCCAGGTGTTGATACCTTTTATGAGATTCCCTGCATTTAGCTTTGTTTCCAGAATTTTTCGTACCCGTCTTTTGTACTCTTTCATAACTTTATCTTTCATTTCCTGGTGTCTTATCTGATCTGCTTGAAGCATTCCCAAATATTTGTAGCTTTCTCCATCCCTTACTGACTTAATCACAGACTCGTCTGGTAACTTAATCCCATTTGATGTAGCTACCTTTCCTCTTTTCAACAATAGCATGGCACACTTTTCTATTCCAAACTCCATTCCAATGCCTTTGCTGAAAATCCCTACTGTTTGAATCAAGGAGTCCAATGATTTTTCATTCTTCGCATACAACTTTAGGTCATCCATAAATAAAAGATGATTAACCTTCTCTCCAGTCTTAGAAAATTCATATCCTGCCTTTGACTTCCTCAATATGTGGGTCAAAGGAATCAGCGCAACTACAAACAAATAATAATAATAATAATTATTATTATTATTATTATTATTATTATCATTATTATATATTATCATCATTATTATCATTATTATTATTATTATTATTATTATTATTATTATTATTATTATTATTATTATTATTATTATTATTATCATTATTATTATTATTATTATTATTATTATTATTATTATTATTATTATTATTATTATTATTATTATTATTATTATTATTATTATTATTATTATTATTATTATTATTATTATTATTATTATTATTATTATTATTATTATTATTATTATTATTATTATTATTATTATTATTATTATTATTATTATTATTATTATTATTATTATTATTATTATTATTATTATTATTATTATTATTATTATCATTCTCGCTTCCAAATAAGAGTAACCTCAAAAGATGGAAGGTGGCTAACGATAATCTTTGTACACACCGTCAAAAGGCTCAAACGCAGCTTCATGTCTTGTCAAACTGTTCTGCTGCTCTGACGTAAGGCAGATATACCTGGAGGCACAATTCGGTTCTGTTGACAATAGCTCACTATCTGGCCCCGCTTGTTGGTCATGCGATCAATCTTTTTGTGGATATTGATGGCTACAGAAATGCAGCTATGTGTTTCAGAACAATGAGACCTGACGTTGTCTTGGTGGATCACGACAAAATGATAGTAATGGAAATTCGATCAAGTCAAGAGAATATAAAAAACGAAGATACAAGGAACTAAAGGACGATTCTCTAATTCACTGTAACAAGTTTGAAATAATTTTCATTGAAATCACAACCTTAGGATTTGCTCCCGGCGGGTGCACTTGTATATAAAAAGTGATACACAAGCTTGTCTGTAAATTCACTGAGAATGGGGTAAAAAAATTTTCAAATCCTAGGACCTAGGATTTATAAAAAAGGGGGGTTATTTTAAAATATAGTCAGTGAATGCAGAAGGGAGGGCAGAACCCATCCAGCACCCTTGAGACACATTCAAAGGCAAGAACAGCAAGACTTGTGCATTCTTCTTGTAGGGGTCATGTTTCCTTTTCCAAGGTAACTGGTGATACATTGCAATTGGAAAAGCCATTTTACATCAGTAACTCCATTTTCTCTAATTGAAAGCCTGACACGGTTTGCTTTTTTGGCAGGATGATCAGCTCCCAGCTTATGCTGCATAGCTTCTTTACCAGAGAGCCTGATCTCAGGCTATTTAGACTTGCTCCAAGCCTTTTCCGAGATATATCAGCACTAAGGAACATAGTTACTTCTGCGGAGGCGTAAACCACAAAGAGGACGCTGCGAAGGAAAAGCAAATGCGAAGGAAACGGAATAGACTTGTCAGACATGGAGGCTCGTGAATATTAATGAGCTTCAGCGGACCGATTTTGGTCCGCTCGGCATCCTTTGACAAGCGAATTTAGCCAATGAGAGGCGTTCATTGAACAATGGATTTTAGCTTACAAGGGGGGCAAGTTTCTTCAGCCTCAACTCACACAATTCACATTTCATTTCAAAATGGCGACCACAGCAAGCTGTGACCAAAATATTTCGACGCAAATGAAGGCCATAGAGAATGCAAAAGGCTTCTTCGACTCAGCTGAGCTGAAAGAATATCATAGGAAAGCCCTCATGAGTAAATTGCAAGGACTTGACAGCGTTAAAGCATAGCCAATTGGTCGATATGCAATGGCGAAGGACGGACTGATTCAAGCGATGTTGTGTTCGAAGAAAACAACTTTGGCAGCATAAGATCTGACCCTTAGCAAGAGAATTATCTGTTTTGTTGATGAAGGATACTTCGTCAGAAAGTGGTAAGTTTCTTTCTTTATCAGCCGGTTTGAAGATCAACTTTATATCTGCCAAAATATGACCTTAATAATGGATATCCTGCAAAATATGACTACTGACTGAGAAAGTGGAATTTATGAACCCTTCCAATCCCCTTGAAAGTTGAATGAATTAAATCAGTACAGAAATGGTTGTTGATTCATCCAATATTTTTAAAAGCAAAAACCAGGCTTTGAACAACAATGGAAACTGAGATTGAAATGAATCATATGTTAATGACTATCAGATCTGTCATACTGTATCTAGCAAGAAAACAAATGCGACGACTAAGTAGAGCAAATACTGCATGTACTGTAAGTCCTTGTGAGAAGCTCTGAGAAGAAATTATTTTGAAGGGGCTGCACATTTTCCATTCACAATTTCAGTGCAATCAGATGATCAGAAATAAGACTCTATAATTTCAAAGGTTTGTGAAGCTAAACATATTTCATATTGGCTTCCTTGTTCTAGGGGAACTAACTGGAAAAAAAGACTGCTGCAGTTGCTTTGCAAGAAGACTACTCATACTGTAATTAGCTGAATCATGATCCTAATTGGTGACAAGAAGAAAGTTCCATCTGCCTGCCTAACAGCAGCAGCATTGCCAAGTCTTAAAGAAACAATCAACAAATACACTCAGTTTTTAGGATTGTAGTGATGAATAGAATAGTTTAAGATTTAAGAGTCATGATGACGTATTTGATTTCTTAGGATTTTGTACAGAGGATATCAAGCTGCAAGGATATAATGTTAGAAGGATTCTTGTTTTGTCAAGATCATGATCATTATCACTTCCAGTTGAGATTCCTTGATCAAGAATTTTGTCATGTATTCAGATTTCCACTCAAGGCCATATGCCATTCTCCATGCTGGAACACGTCATGTAGATATCAAAGAGAGCATAGCTAGTTATATGTAAATTGCTGCCACCATGACATCTCCCAAAGTTTATTCTTGCACTGACCGCTCTAAGTCATCTAATTCTCTTGATTCATTTGAAATGAGCTGGACTCAGAAGATACATTTTCTCAAGATGACAAAAGTGATTATAAAAAGGGCAGGTCAGTTGTGTGACAACTAACTGAAATTTCTTACCAATTCAAATCACAAAATTGAACCCAAGGGGGTTACTTGACTTGGATTTACTGGGGTGCACCCCTGGAGAAAATCTTTCTTACAAAGCTCCATAATGTTTCACTCCAAATGATATCCCCCACCAGGAATTGAACAATGGGTATTAGAATACTCCTGTCAGGAGGTATAAAGTAATTTAAACAAATTATCTGTTTCTGAATGGGATGAACTCTTCGAACAGGTGCTCAGTCAGATTCTTTGTTCTTTTTTATATTTATCTCTCCTCTTGATTGTCTATAAGTTGCTTATTACACTAATGATTAACTTGCTTTGAAATTGTATGCCAGTTAAAACAGACCGTGGCAGTTGCTGCAGAGCCTTTTTCAGTTTTTCATTCAATTTCTGAACATTGCTTACATTAAGCAAAGTGTGAAGGAACTGAGTTATGGTAATGTATTTCATCAACATTGTGCTTTTTCAATGAAATCAGGTTGATAATAGCTCACTTATGTTTTTAGTTGAATTTCAAGTTTGATCAGTACACACTAGCTCTTAATTAGAACTTTCCAAGCAAAATCACATTTCTAATTAACAGATATTTGTGCACTGATCAAACAAAGCAATAATTCTGAATGAACACAAACCTCACACAAACATAAAGAACAGAAGGAATCAATCAGTAACAGCTACAGTAACGAATTCAGCTTTCACTTTGAAATATTGTATGTCTCCATTTCTTTGCCACATTGAATTACATAATTACAAGACAGAGTCAATGTTTACATTATATTCATTAAAGGGGCCGGGTCAGGCAATGTAAACAAACTTCTTTCAAAATGACGATTTTGCAGTATTTTTGATAGGCCGTATCACAGAGATCTTCAACTATGTTTCCCAAAATGACAGTGCTACTTTGAAGATCGACTCTTGAGCTTTGTAGAGAAGCAAACTGAACACTCATATGCTGTACGATTGCAGAGATATTGGTGGATTTTTGGAAATAACTTTCCAGTGGATTCACCCCATCCACCAAAATCTGTGCAGAACACAATGGCCACGTGTGGACAATGATATAGATTATAGAGATAACAGGTTTGTTTACAGTTACGTGACCCAGCGCCTTTAAGGTAACAGGCAAAGAACATTGCTTTTATGAAGTTGTGCAAAAATGGCATAAAGTAGAGAATGGTATATGGAAGTAACTTTTGTGTTGTTCTATCATTGCCTTTGGGGTGTAGAGTGAAGAGCACAAGTACTTGTTTAAAGGAAACTTTCTGTAGGTCTGGGATAAGGAAGTTTCTTAGATTTGAAATTTTTTCCCTACCAAAATTTGGTCATGAGTTTCTTTTATTGTCAATTCGCTGAATTTTGAACTGATTTCATTATCCAATGAGGCTTCAAAACTACACAGCAACATCTGAATGAATATCAATAGAAGTTGCAACCAGTTTCAAGACATCTTTGCATCATCTTAAAAACTGAAGCTGCAAATTATTAAGTTTTCGCGCTGGCTTGACAGCAGTGACCTAGTGGGTAGAATCTTTCATAAATTCTTTTGTGGACCATGCTCCGATGAATATTGCCAGAAAAATCCACTGGTGCAAGTTTCATTATGCTATTCCCTCAAGTGGCATACAGTAGGTAGGGTCTGCTGGCGTAAGGTGAGAAGGCTGAGGTGAAATAGGTAGTGCTGATTGCTGGCAAACAGTAGACCTTCTAATGTGGAAACAAAGACTTCTTAGCAGACATGTTCGGCTGTCAGAGCACACTTTCTAAAATAGCTTCCATTGCTTTATTGGTACAATGTCGTTAAAAAATTTGGGTGTTGCTGATTGCTCAAAAACAGTGGACCCTGCACTGATAGATAAACTTTTACTATATCAAGGTAGGTAGCTTGAACAATTCTAGGTAGAGGAAACTGTTAAAAAAATCTTTAGAAAAATCTCTTCAGATCTACGCTTCCCATTTTGCCCCAAACTTATCCATTTTACCTCAATAGACCCTGCCCGTATCATGTCAGTTAGAAATAAATTGAGTACTATTCAAGCATCAAAAATACTTCAATTGTTTTGAAATTTTCAGGATGGCACAGATTTGATAACGTTAAAAGAGACTCTGGCAAAATTCATGTTTTCTTATAAGTGTGTAGACCCTCAAATGATACTTGTCAACATTGGTAGTTTGGCCAGTTGTAGCTTGGGGGAAATGTGAAAAGATTTAGCAAAATTTATCAATGATCTAGCCCGGCACATTTTACCCTAAAACCTACCCAATTTAACCCAGCTTAAGACCCTGCTAATCTGAGAGAATCAATAAATCATACACTTCACTTTCAAACACTGTCAAAATGTGAAATTGAGCCAAAGCGTTAGGAAGTATTATGTGGCAAAGTCATTTCAACTCAGGAATTTTGATTTACATCACCAAATCGTCATTGCAGAGTAAGCCATGCATGATCTTTGTATGACCATTATTACCAAGTTTAGTTTGGTTCACGACTCTTTCCTTTTGGTATCGCAGTGATCGCGGTGGCCTAGCATGACATCTGTTTGAAGTTGATATCGACAGTTTGTCCCTGGTCCAAGATCGTTCACAGCGATATCAGTCCAAATATCTCAATTATTTCGACTGTTGTAAGGCCTCATTTCCCTTTGCTCGTCAATTTATTGGGGCAAGATCCACTAACTCTCACAGCACAGCGCCATCTTTGCCCAAGAACATCACAACAACGTTATCTTGCACTTGCACTTGCAATACAAAACCTCCTGGCTACCGAGCGGACCAAAATCGGTCCGCTGAAGCTCATTAATATTCATGAGCCTCCATGTCTGACAAGTCTATTCCGTTTCCTTCGCATTCGCTTTTCCTTCGCAGCGTCCTCTACGAAGTTTACGCCCCTGCAGAAATAACTATGTTCCTTAGTGCTGATATATCTCGGAATAGACTTAGAGCAAGTCTACAGGCTATTCAGTTCAACAATAGATTTACATTTTTCTGTCTTGGGAAATAAAAGCAAAAGCATCTCCATAGCAAAACATCTTACCACAGGCACTGTAACTTTAACACTTTAACTTCAAGGTAGTGGAGCAGTCACTCAAAAATCATTACATTTTGACTAGAGGCTCTGACAAACACACAGCCATCTTTCCACTGAAACAATGCGGAAGAATGTGAGCCTCTTTTGCAATCCAAGGCATTCTAAAACGCGGGAAATGTTTAGAAGCACAAGCCATTAGGTACAGCGCGTCGCCCAAGCAGAAAACAAAAGATGACTTGATATATGGAAACACGAACATGCGCAGAAGCATAGATAGGGACTTTGCCGTATTTGCAGAATATCTTTTTTTTAACAATTTCTTTATCGTTGGCAACAAAATAACTGATAGCTAAAATATTTAGCTAATCAATTCCAACGCTAAAAATATATATTACAAAGTGTGGATAAAATATACAGAGTTGTTAAAACTATTTACAATTCGTCAAAGTATACAATAAAACAAATCTTTAAAAACATCATAAAAAGCCCAAGTTCGGAATGAAAGTGCGACACAGCTTGCATGGACAATTTTCTCCCTTCCAATTTTTTAGATTTGCTTTAAACTGAGCAAGGGATCCCGAGTTTCGTATTGTTTGCGGTAGCATTTGCCATAGTTGTGGACCTTTAAATCTGATGCTTTCTGTGCCATTACCCACCGATCTCACCCTAGGCTGAACAAATTCAACATTGTTTCGCAAATTGTAATGACTTTCATTTTCACAGAAAATTTCCTGCATGAAAGAAGGATTCAGGTCATTTCTGGTTTTGTACATCTCAGTCATAAGTAATTGAAGGTTCTTTGTATGAATAGTAACAGCACAGTCCTTCTCTAATAGTTCACTATAAGTAGATTCGGCATCCTTATAAATTATTCTCAAAGCCCTTTCCTGTATTTTGTTAATTTTCTTGTTGAGCTGCCTGCTGTGAAACATCCAGATTAAAGGACAGTCTTGAAATTGACTGGTAATAAATGCCCTCATGAGAGCTCTCAATTTTCTCTGATCCATGTATGGTGATATGCGAGCAAGTGCGTAAAGCTTATTGCTAGCCTTCTGGCACAGTTTGGAAACATGGTTTTCGAAGGAAAGTTTACTATCAATTTGAACTCCCAGTAGTTTCTCTTCATAGCTATTTACAACGTTAGCACTTCCAATCCTAACAGTAACAGGATCGTCACATCTCTACCCAAGAACCAACAAATGGCATTTATCTGCATTCAATTTCATAAAGTTGTCAGCAAACCATTTCAATGCTATCGTACAATCATTTTCAAGCTTATGAACTATGTTATCGAGGTTCTTATTGCAGGTATAGGTTGTAGTAGTATCATCTGCATAGTTACATATATCCGAGTCTTGAATAAAGAGTAAAAGATCATTAATGTAGATGTTGAATAACAGAGGCCCTAAGACTGACCCCTGTGGAACACCACCTACGACGCTTTTCCAAGAACTGAATGACCCATTTACTTTAACTCTTTGTTGTCTATTTGTGAGGTAATTGTTAATAAGTGTTAATGCTTCGCGAGAGAAGCCATAGGCGTGCAATTTTGCAATCAACAGATCATGTCTTATACAATCAAATGCCTTGGAGAGATCCATCAAAACAGCCCCTGCCTTACCACCTTCATCAAGGCTAATTTTAAATTTTTCTAAGAGCCTTACGAGAGCGTGCTGGGCATTGTAGCCTTTTCGAAAGCCACAGAAAAGTGACGATAAAAAGGGTGTAATATACGCAACTATTTGTTTATCCATTATTCTTTCAAACAGCTTTGAGACCGTAGGCAGAACACTGATTGGCCGAGAGTTAGTTCTAGAATTGGATGGTCCATTCTTGGGAAGAGATGTGACATCCACGCACTTTAGTTCATCAGGAAAGGACGAACTTTCTATGCAATCATTAAGATTTGCGTCAAAGGTTCTACACATATATCAGAATTTAACTTGAGGATTTTAGGAGGAACATTTTTGTGAGTTGTAGCTTTCCTGGGATTTAGATCCCTGACCTCTTTGTCCAAAGCATCGGGGGTAACTTTCTGAAAGTGGAAGGAACCAGCATTTTGGTAATGATTTTTGATTTTCAGAATGCTAGGATGATTGGAGAATTTGTGTACAGCCTTATCAATAGGATCTATGATTCCTTCTGTTGCATTTTCGTAACCAGAGCTTTCTTTTATACCAAGGGAATCCGTTACAGAGACGAAAAATTCGTTCATGGTTTCTGCTACCTCGTCATCGTTGGAAATGATAGTTTCATCTTCAATCAAAACTATTTTATTCTTAGATTGTAGTTTGTCCGAGAAGAGAGGTTTCACGGTTTTCCAGAATTTCTTATTGTCAGTGACAAGTGAAATGTCTAGGTTATTATAATAATTTCTTTTTCACTTGTCACGAGAAATTATCATGATATCTTAGGCCCTTTCGCCGCTCCTCTACTCAGTGGGCACGGCTGAGTTTGTTTTCGTGTGAATAAAGAACTTGCCTTAATCGGAATTATCGTTCTTTGCTCTGGTGACTTTTATTTAAAGAACACTGAGACTGAAAACTGAGAACTTTCTCTTTCCTTTCTGTCTACCTTGAACTTAAGGACCACCGGAGACGTCACAATTGTGGAAATCCTGTGGTTCTTTGTATTACGTCAATCTACTTGACTAAACAATCAGCTAGATTCGGTACTTATTGTCCCATCCTTGAAAGAAAACGTACTTCCGCGTTGACGAAAACAATCGATTGGCATCGCACACAAACGAATTACAGTCATAACAAACATCTTATTGTTAGAGAAGCAATTATTCTTGTCTCTTATTGTCACATGTCACATGTCTCCTCACAGACTAGAATACCTCGTTTCGATGATGAGGCGAGATCAAATATTGGCGGGAACATCTGCGCAGTTTGGCGCCTTTTCCCACCACTTTGTTGTTCTTTGGAGTGTAATTGATGTCAAAAAGCAGCAACATGAACGGGAACAGACCTCTAACATTGACAAGTGACAACCTTTTCTAGGCTTAATATGTGTATTTCCAGAGAACAGGCATTAACAATTAGTAACGCGGTTATCTTGTCGAACTTCAATTATTGCCCTTTGATCTGGCTATTCTGTAACAAAGGTGCAAACAAAGAGATTGACCGCACACACAAACGTGCTCTTCGGATCCTCTATAAAGAATACGAATGTCCCTTTGAAACATTGCTTACTCGAAGTGGCAGTTTTTGTATACATGTTAGAAACTTGCAGAAACTAATGACAGAAATCTACAAGTCCATGAATCAACTTAACCTATCGCTTGTATGGGAATTTCATGAAAAGAAACATGTAACTTATGATCTAAGAGTTAAAAAAATCTCTGCAAACTGCCGCAAATAAAGACACAGGGCTATGGACAAGAATCACTGTCCTTTAGAGGGAGCTTCCTCTGGAACACCCTTGATGATACTATTAAAAATTAGCCAACACTTACTGCTTTCAAAAAGAGGATCATAGACTGGGCTGGTGATAAATGCACCTGCAAAATATGCCGCTAATTATTCTTTCTTTTGTATAAAGTATAATTTTCTTGTTAATAGTTGGTGTGAATTAGTATGTGGTTATATACTATTGTAAATACCAACTTTAGATATGTATAAATGAAAAAAACAAAGTGATGGGAAAAGGCGCCAAACTGCGCAGATGTTCCCGCCAATATTTGATCTCGCCTCATCATCGAAACGAGGTATTCTAGTCTGTGAGGAGACATGTGATGTGACATGTGACAACAAGAGACAAGAATAATTGCTTCTCTAAAAATAAGATGTTTGTTATGACTGTAATTCGTTTGTGTGCAATGCCAATCGATTGTTTTCGTCAACGCGGAAGTACGTTTTCTTTCAAAGATGGGACAATGAGTACCGAATCTAGCTGATTGTTTAGTCAAATAGATTGACGTAATACAAAGAACCAAAGTACCACAGGATGTCCACAATTGTGACTTCTCGGGTGATCCTCAAGTTAGGGTAGATAGAAAGGAAATTTTTCGGTCTCACTGTTCTTTAATTTAAAGCCATCAAACAATGAACGATAATTCTGATTAAGGCAAGTTCTTTATTTACACAAAAACAAACTCAGCCCTGCCGAATGAGTAGAGGAGCGGCGAAAGGGCCTAAGATGTTCTGCAGATCGGGTTAAGTCCCCATCTATGCTTTTGCGCATGTTCGTGTTTCCATACATCAAGTCATCTATTGTTTTCTTCTTGGGCGACGCGCTGTACCTAATGGCTTGTTTTAGAAGCGATGAGCCGAACGAACCTTAAATCGCACCGCGAGTGATGGAGGAGTTGAAAAAAATAATTTTACTGATGCTGTTTACATGTAATTTGGTAGTGGTAAGACAGTCATTTGGCCCCAGTTAGTTTTCATTTCAATTACTATTTCCTTCAGGCACAAAGAGGGTTAGGCCCACCAGGCCTAAAACTTAATTTCATATATTTATTTCATATTTATATGTTTCATATTTTAAACATATTTATACAGGGTACAAATTCAATAAGGATATTGTTTTACAATTTGGCCCTGTTAAAATTAAAGTACCTAATAAACTATTTACAAATAAATTAATAGATAAAAATATATACATCTGGTGACAATAAGCAATATCCAAAATTAAAGATTTTCGTACCCCAACTGTCTCAACCTTGATTTAAAAGAGTATACCGAGGGGGTCTCTTTGATATCATTGTTAAACTTGTTCCACACTTTGGTACCACGGTAAGAGAATGCCTTTTGGCCACTTACTGTTCGCATTAACGGTACTGCAAGATCATGTTTGGTGTTTCTTAGCTCTCGTGTGTGGAAATCTGATAGTCTAAGGAATAGGTCACTAAGGTACTGTGGTGCAAGATCGTTTAGAGATTTATACATCATTGTAGATGTCTCTTTCACAATCATTTCTTTGACGGACAACCAGCCAAGTTCTTTGCGTAATGGCACAGAAGGTGCATCATAAGAACTACCCGTAACGATACGAGCAGCCCTGTTTTGTAGCTTTTGTAGAGACTCTATTCTCGTAATACCACTACAGCCCCAAACGGAGCAGCAATAGTTAAAATGTGGTTCTACAATACTACGATAAATGTCGTTCAAGGTTTCCATTGATACAAAGTTTTTACAATATTTTAAAAGACCTATTGCGCGAGAAACTTTCCCTTTTATGTTCTCAATTTGGCACTTCCACGTTAGACTATCGTCTATATGGACACCAAGGTATTTCACTTTGTTCACTAAGTCAATATCAGTACCACCTACGTGAAACACTGGCAACAAAGTAGGCTGCACAGCCATTTCATTTACATTTTGCATTGACCCTATCATAGCCTGTGTTTTGACGACGTTCAATGATAGCTTGTTACCTTGAAGCCATTTCTCGATATTGACAAGCTCAGCGTTTAACACCATGTGCAATTCATCCAAAGTTTTGGAGGAATATGAAATCACGGTATCATCAGCATACATATTTGTCTCAGCCTTCTTTAGTGCAAAGGGAAGATCATTTATATAAAGCAGAAACAGAAGTGGTCCCAAACAAGACCCTTGTGGCACTTCGACATCAATATCTTTAATGTCAGAAGGGACGCCATTTACTTTGCAAAACTGCTTTCTGTTATTCAAATACGACTGAAACCAATCATGTTCCAAGCCGCAGATACCATAGAATTTCATCTTATCAAGAAGAATACCATGATGAACGGTATCAAAGGCCTTCTTAAGGTCAATGAATATCATAGCTGTATATTTCCTAAATACTTAAAATATTTTGTTTGCCATATATTTTCTCGGAAATGAATAATGATCAAACAATAATAAGGGCACCCTAAGGGCAACATTTCCTTGAAATTAAAATGAATTTTAGTGCTGTAAAGGAGATGCAATTTATGTTTCTTCGAGACTGTTGTGCTTTGGTCAACATTGAACAAATCTTCATGCATATACAGCCAAAAACCTAGACTGCACAAAACCATAAAAGAATTTAGAAACCTGAGTTTGTAGGGTATATGACTGAGACCAAACCATACAATATGGTTTCTACCATATTATTGTTCAGTGAATTGATGTGTAGTGGAAAGGATAAACGCCGTGTTCTGTTGAACTGAGAAAAATATACCAATGTTCTGTTCCATTTTGAGTAGTTGGTAATTCACTGCTTACTTTAGTGACGTCTAAAGGAAATAGTCTGCAGAACATATCAGTGATTCTCAAGAATAGGGGTATGCATGTATAAGACATTGCGATGAAATGTCAGTGAATAGGGTCCAACTGTGGAGTCATTTCTCATTGAAAAGGGTATGTTTTGGAAAGCTTCAGACAAGCTTGTGTATCACTTTTTATATTGAAGTGCACCCGCCGGGATTTGCTACGAATAATATTGATGGACTGACAAAGTTTGCGAAGAAGAATAACATCAACTACATGAGACTTATAAGTAAATATATGGAAAGTGCACTACGTGCATCCTACTACATCTTCTGCATAAGGAATAAGGACTGGGTGACCACAGAACTTTTGTATTTTTACTAAGTACCTGGTGTTCTCGCTAAGCTTTGGTCTAGGACCTTTCCCACATTGACCTTGCACTGTAAGTGAACAATGTTTTGGGATCTACCTAATATGTTGCTGTAGAAAATTTTAACTATTACTTCTAAACTTGCTTGTAGTATAACAGTATTATTAAAATTTTATCTTGTACTTTAACTTCCTTTAGATTTTTGAATGAAAAGATTAAAGTTTGAAAAAAAAATCATAATTATTGTTATAAGAAACAAAACCATCATCAAAAAATTAACAGAAAAGAAAATAAAAAGAAACACAACTGTTAAAAACTCTGGTACGCTTCGATTAAAAACTCTGCTGACGAAGATTTTTAATCGAAACGTACCAGAGTTTTTAACAGTTGTGTTTCTTTTTTTTTATTATTATTATTATTATTATCATTATCATTATTATTATTGTTGTTGGTAAGATGGAGGACAGACAGGCCTAATTGCGTGGTCTGCCCGAAGTTACTGTTGACACATAATCCGTCGTAACTGCCGTCGTAAAAGCTGTTGGACTACTACACCAGTACCTTTCGAATGATCAGGAAGTTAAAGAAAGCATTTAAAGCAGCTATCAACACTGGAAGGATCCATTTTGTTGGCACCAAGCTGGACTGTCATTTTGATTACGATTTCTGCAGTGAGGTCAGAGTCTTGGATTCAGAAGAGTTGGAAGCATTCGAGGTGAAGGAGAAGCAATTTAGGGCGCAGATAGCGTCCAAGAGAATAAATCATGGAGATTTTGTTTGCAAAGGAGATGTCGAAGCTTGGTTTAAAGTTAGTAAAATCTTGAATGGAATCTTTTACCAAAATAATACCTTTCTCGACAAAAAGCTGTCTGGGGAGCATTGGAGTGAGAAATTTCTAAAATATGTTTACCGTATATTGAGACGGTTCCCAAGAGATGATAACTATGGCGTACGAAGCGTGGTTAATGATATATCGTATATTGAAAAACAACTGAAATATATTAAAGAAACAATAGGGCCTTTCTTTTCCTTGAGAACAAACAACAACGGTCCAACAAATGAGGTATCTAAAGAAAAGCTAATTAATCTTTGGTTTGAAAAACGTAAGAAAGCTATTTCCATCATAAAAAACGATGGATTGTGGCCGCTCAGTGTCCAAGCTAACATTTCAGTGGAGAGAACTGAAACATATTATCAGGAATCAAGTAAATGCACTGTAAGTCATGGTTTTGAGGAAGATGAGCCAAGTTTCTTCGACCGATCAATGGCCGCAGGTACTGTAACCCAGGGAGATTACTTTGGCATTGATGAAATTGAGTCGATCATTAATTCTTGTCCCAAACGGAAGAGTTGTGGATCTGGTGGGGTGTTCTATGAAGACTTGAAGCAAATTTTCTTGGATTATGGGCACACATTTGTTAATGTCTTGAATGCCATGCTCCTAAATCAACGGGTATCTTCTTTATGGAAATGCTGTATAATCCAACGTATCCCGAAAAAATCTTTCGTGGAAACTGATTTGTCAACACTTAGGGATATTTCTCTTCTGCCAACATGTTATAAAATATTGTCAAAAGCTTTGTGTGGCAGGATCACTATCTACATAATGAACGAAATTGCGTTTTGGCAAAGAGCCTTTTTGTGCCAGAGAGATAGACAAGAACTGATTTTCACATTGAAAGCAGCCATTGATGATTTTCGACATCTGAGCACTAAACTTACTGTTGTTTTCATCGATTTTGCTGACGCCTTTGGTAGTGTCAATCACAAATTCATTTTCGAAACCCTGGAAAACTTCAGCATCCCTTTGAAATATTGTTGCCTGATTGAAGATATTTACAGGCATTCATCTTTCTCAGTGATATGTGGTGTCCAACTAAGCAAGTCCTTCAACATCATTAGAGGAACCAAAACAGGGGATCCGTTAAGTGCTTTATTATTTATCATGGTCATAGACAGAGTGTGTAAACCAATGGTTGCTACTGCTATAAGTTGTATAGCCATTCAGAATGAAAGAATGGTCAATATCATACCCCTGCAAGCGTTTGCTGATGATATTGTTGTCGTACAGTATAACTCAGAAATTTCTCAACTGATCTTTGATGCAGGGGAAGAAATGATGGCCCAGGCTGGCTTGGAAGTAAAACACGAGAAATGCGCTGTTTTATACGCTAGAAGGTCGGGTAATAATTGGTAAAAGGGTAAATCGGACATAAAACCAAAAGTGAAAGTACAGTCAAATGAATTAGCTGTTTGTGGGCGCAATAAGCCATATAAATACTTGGGAAAGTCGTTATCGTTATCTGGAGAGGATCCGAAGCAGGTCAATCAAATATTAGAAAATTATAAAGAGTTGCTGGACAAAATCTCAAAATGTAAGTTGCCACTTTCGCTGAAGGCAAGTGCTTTCAATAACATGGCTCTTGCTAAAATATTGCATCATTTTAACAATACAAGGTTTACCGAGGAACAGCTCGAAGAATTGGATAAGGCTCAAACACAAACAGTTCGAAATTTGTACGATTTATACAGTTCAACTACGCAGCTCATCATTTACCTACCACGCGAGGACGGAGGAATAGGAATCAAACGTGTATCTGCTGTATACCGGACGACACGAATTGCGTTTCTCCTAAAAATGTTGAATCATGAGGAAGATCATTTTAGAAACAGTGCACGTCAGTCTCTAAGTCTTGACATGTTAAGGAGGGGGGGTAGCAGAATCGAGTGATGAAAAGAACTTTCTTGGTTACGAAGTCACAGTTGATGGATATTTGAATAATAAAACAAACTTTGGTTGTCAGTCTGACTGGCCTGAGTTGTTGCGCTATGCAAGGAAACTAGATATCTCCATCGTTTTCAGAGATGGGAAAGCAGGTGTAATCATTGATGGAAAGTTTCACGACGACACTTCATCGCTACAAAAGATTCTATTTCATTACACAGTTAAACGTGATTTGATTAAGGCAAAAGAATTGTCAATTCAGGGGTGCTTTTTCGGTATGGATGGCATTCATTTGAAGTCATCACATTCCATTTTCTACAACTGGAAAATAGACGACTTGTTAGTGAAATTCAGCATGAAAGCACGACTTTGCCTCCTTCCAACTAACTTTACGCTGCATAATTGGAACCGTGAACATGATCCTTTATGCCCCTTTTGCCGAAATCATACCGAAAGTATGGCGCATCTGATGAATGGTTGTCATGAATTTCGAAATTTTTGTAGTCGTCGCCACAATCGAATCGCTGATAAAGTAGAAGATGTTATTTCTCAGAGTAACCGTCGTCTACGAGTCTACTCAAACAAGCTAATGGAGACAATATTCACAGAGTATCGCGAGGAACTGCTGTTGATTGAACATCGCAAACCAGACATTATTTTAATTGATCATGTATCACAGAAGTGCACCATTGTTGAAGTAGCTGTGTGTTATGATTTGTACTTTGATTACGCGTTTCGAGAGAAGTTGGGGCGTTACGAGAGCGTTTGCTGTCTATTACGAGGTCATGGATGGAACGTTGAATTAAAGGTTATGTGTTTTGGCTCGCTTGGTTGCATAAAGAAGGATATTTGGAGAGAACTGAGATCTTTGTCAGTTGACAAATTAGTTGCAAAGCAGATGTTACAATGGTGTTCAATATCAAATGTTATTATGGCAAATTATATTTGGAGGCACAGGGTGCGGAAGTTATTCCCATAGTCTAGGCCTACATTTAGCACTTTTGAAATTCGAGGGCATTGCTCTTTTTCCGTTTGAAATAAGTCAGCTAAATGCTTGCCTGTGCTTGGATAAACTCCCCCCCCCCTTTGCTGAGGTATTTTCATGTGATACTGTGTGTAGTAGCTAACATAAACCTAGTATAGCGTATTCATACGTTAACTGAGCTGCTAGCTCAGGCACTAGGGCAGATACGAATATAATATTATCATTATTATCATTATTATTATTATTATTATTATTATTATTATTATTATTATTATTATTATTATTATTATTATTATTATTATTATTATTATTATTATTATTATTATTATTATTATTATTATTATTATTATTATTATTATTATTATTATTATTATTATTATTATTATTATCAGCTGCTGGAAGCAATAAGTAGGCTACCACTTCATCCGAAGAACAAGATTCTTCTCTATTCGACGTATTTCATGTCTAAAGTGTCTTGGGACCTAACAATTGCCGATTTAGACATCACTTGGGTCAAACAAAATCTGGACTCGCTAGCACATAGGTACATTAGATTATGGCTTGAGATACCGATCAGCGGAACATTGGACATAATTAGTCTTACGAAAGAAAAATGCGGGCTAGGAATTATTGACCCGTCAACGAAATTTTCCCAGTGCCAAGTTTCGCTTAGGAACTGTTTAAAGAAGTCCCCGAATGGAGACATACAATCACTACATAAAGTAACTAGCCGTGATAAAAATGTGCAATATGACAGATACGCTAATGGGAAAGAGGTAATCAAAGAAAATAGAATGAAGAAAGTCCACAGGATCACACACGAATTGTCATCACAAGGCCTTATACTGAAGGCTATTCTTGAGCACACTACAAATAAAATAACAAGCATTTGGAGTGATGCACAGAAACTTCTACCGAAGAACATCTTCAACTTCTCTGTACGTTACCTGAATAATAGCTTGCCTACAAAGAAAAATATGAAATTTTGGGGCAGAGTCGAAAACGAGTTGTGTTACTTCTGCCAACTTCCACAATCCCTTCTTCACGTCGTCTCTGGTTGCAAATCCATGCTTGAGGGGAAAAGATATACTTGGCGTCACAACTCTGTCCTCTTGACGATTGGCAACTTCTTAACAGGAATAAGGAATATTAAAGTCTATGCTGATGACATTCCAGGCTTCAGATCATCAGCTGTTATCACTGGAAACAGAAAGCGCCCAGATCTCCTTGTGATCAATGACGGTGTATTATATGTTCTCGAACTGTCTGTTGGTTTCGAAACAAACATTGGAAATAACGAGGCTCATAAAAAGCAGCGCTACGAAAATCTCCTGAAAGACCTTTCATCCTCATACTTGCGTGTGGAATACATCAATCTATCAATGGGAGCAATAGGAACAATCGGCATTAACGGACACAAAGCGTTTATGAATATGTTGAATAATTTATCAATAAGTAAGCAAGAGCAACTTTATCTGGAAAAGAAAATAATAACAATCTGCATACGTTGTACATACTACATATTTTGTAAAAGAGACAGTGAGTGGTCAAGTCCAGAACTGTTAGCATTTTAAATTCTTTTCTATCAAGATGTGGACAAATATTATATTTCGGACGTATTAGCTTTATACTTTTCAACTTATTTTAAGGAACTTTTTAATTAGAACTTGTAAATTTCCCCATCATGCCTAACTGAGAGTGATGGGTGTCATCATGTAGAGTAGTATTTGTAGGGAATAAAAAGTTTCCATTATTATTATTATTATTATTATTATTATTATTATTATTATTATTATTATTATTATTATTATTATTATTATTATTATTATTATTATTATTATTATTATTATTATTATTATTATTATTATTATTATTATTATTATTATTATTATTATTATTATTATTATTATTATTATTATTATTATTATTATTATTATTATTATTATTATTATTTCCCTACCATATGCAAGCAATACAGCACGGTGGAAAACAACAGAAAGTGCTTCATGCAAAGCCTGTGGTATGCAGCAGACGTTAGGACATGTCGTTGCTGGCTGTCCCGTACATCTAGACGAAAGAAGATATAATTGGAGACACGACTCAGTCTTGCTGAACATTATGAAGCTTATTCCAAAATCAGTCAGTCTTAAAGAATATGCTGATATTGAGGATAAAAATTTCAGATTCTCAAGCCCATCAGTAATCACGGGAGATACTTACAGGCCAGACATTGTTTTAGTCAAGGATGAGCTGCTTGTCATTGTTGAACTGACCGTTGGTTTTGAGACAAACATTGAAAAGAATGGACAAAGGAAAAGAGAAAAGTATAAAGACCTAATGGATACAATGAAACAAGAGTATGAAGAAGTAATTTTTGTCAATCTAACCATGGGCGCATTAGGAATTATTGGTAGAGATAGCTCTAATTTGTATTTAGCACTTTCGAAGTTATCTCTTGATGCCAAGTCCATTGACTTTCTAGTGAAACGGATAATAAATGTATGCATCCGTAGTACTTATTACATTTTCTGTATAAGAGACAAAGAGTGGACAGATCCGGAATTAATGAGTTGGTAGACTGCTTGTGACTTTTACCGTCTACATGCCATGCCTTATAGTGAGTGGTATAGTAGTTCTTAATTTTTTTTCCTGATATCTTTGCTTTATAATGTATTTATAGTGGAATTTAAAAATGATGAGATGAAGTTTGAAAAAAATTATTATTATTATTATTATTATTATTATTATTATTATTATTATTATTATTATTATTATTATTATTATTATTATTATCATTATTATTATTATTATTATTATTATTATTATTATTATTATTATTATTATTATTATTATTATTATTATTATTATTATTATTATTATTATTATTATTATTATTATTATTATTATTATTATTATTATTATTATTATTATTATTATTATTATTATTATTATTATTATTATTATTATTATCATCATTATTATTATCATTGTGTCAATAATCTGACAGTGTTAGAGTATCACCATCTGCCTAATAACACTAGCACACTGATCCAGCAACTTTACACGAACTTCTTTACCTGTATTACAACTGATTCCTATAGAACAGATTTAATACATGTTGGTAAAGGAGTCCTACAAGGAGACTGTTTGAGTCCACTTTTGTTCAACCTAATAATAAAAACTTTCCTCCAACATGTAAAAAATGCAAGCTACCGACAACTAGGGTACCACTGGTATCAATTTGCAGACGATGCTGCAGTCATTTCCGGCCAGCAAAGTGAGAATCAAATGCTGCTAAATGCCTTCACAAGGTGGTGCTCCTGGGCAGATATGTTGATACGAGTTGATAAATGCAAGACGTTTGGGATAGAAAAGGTCGGTTCAAATGCAAAACAAGTCCCCCCAAAGCTATACGTCAATAATAACTTAATCCCTACAGTCGGGCAAGGCGAACACTTTGTTTACCTAGGTCGCTCTTTCAATTATGAAATGGACAACAAGAGCCACCAAGACCAGTTAGTTGAACTAACTCAGGATATCATGCAACGAATTAACATTCTTCCCTTACATCCAAAAAATAAAATTGCTCTTTACTCCAGATACTTGCTGCCAAAGCTGTCGTGGCACCTGACAATTGCTGATCCGTCAAAAACATGGGTGATACAATCACTAGATAGCTTGTGTAACCAATACATCCGTGATTGGCTCGAAATTCCAATATCTGGGACAATGGACATAGTTAGCTTACCGAAAAGTAAATTTGGGCTGAACATCATACCTGTTTCAACCAAATTCACCCAATGTCAGGCAACAATAAGAAACTGCCTAAAGAACTCAGTCAATGACGATATTCGGCATATTCATGAAGCTACTAGCTATGGTACCAATGTGCAATATGACAAATACAAAACCACACGAGAGGTCCTAAAAGATATGAGAGCAGCGACAACTGATCATATAACGACCAAACTGACGTCACAGGGACTTATCATTCGCGCAATTTGGGATGCAGTGATGCCAGCATACAAGGGACTGTGGCTCTCAACATTTGATAAGATGCCAAGAAACATATTCAACTTCTGTATACGGCATTTAAACAATACACCAAGCCTTCGGTGGAAGCAAGATGGCGATCAGGAGTGTTCGTAGCTTCTCTTCATGCAAGTCGGTTTGTTGGCTCCTCTTCAGTATTGCCATACTAAATTCAGCTATTATTCACAAGAGAATTATTAAACAGAGAAGATTACAATCAACCAAAATAGCCTACCTTCACGACATATCTGATTTGCATGGATTTGAACCAACGAATGATTTTGGCCTAAGTCGCGTGGAAGGTCATGGGCCTAAGTTGAGGTCAAAGTACAACCGAAGTCGAATCGCCTATTGTGCTGGAAAAGGAACTCAAACATTCCAACTCCTCAAAGATGCATCTATTTTGTTGATTTTATCTGGTGATATAGAGTGCAACCCTGGCCCAGTAAAAAATCCATGCTCCTCATGCAATAGAGCAGTTGCAAAACTCATCGAGCATTATTGTGTAGCAGCTGTGATGAGGAATGTCATATTGGCCCTAAATGTGGGAATGTTTCCACTACTCAGTATAAAGCCTACAAGAAAACCATCAACTATTCTTGGAAATGCCCCTCTTGTGTTTTGACAGTGCCCTGCAACCAAGCCTTCAACTCATTTGATGGTATCCTGGATCAGTCCATAGTGGCTGAATCAAATTTTTCTGCAATAAGGAATCCATCATTTCCATTTCCTAAGAAGGGATTTTCTATCTTTCACTTAAACACTCGAAGCATTTTCCACAAAATGGATGAAATTCGTGTATTTGCCAAGCAAAACCCTTACCATGTCCTGGCCTTTTCTGAAACTTGGCTCCAGAAGTCAGTATCGAACTCAGAAATTGATATCGAAGGTTATGCAGTACCTATTAGGTGTGACAGACAATATGAAGATAAGACTGGAGGTGACATAGCAGTTTATTTCAAAAACTCAGTTCTCCATAAGGAAATTTGGTATATTAGCCGTCCTGAATTAGAAGCAACTGCTGTCAAAGTTTGCCCAGCAAACTCCCCTTCATTCATTCTCATAGCTGCATATAGACCAATGCCACACTCACCCCTTGAGCCACACTTACCAAACTTTCTTGACAGTGTCCTGGAAAAATGTCCTTGCAATGACGATATCGTAATGCTTGGGGACCTCAACCTTAATCAGTTTGAGATAACCACTGCTACTAGAACAATGGACAATATTTGCATGGTGCACAACCTACATCAACTCATTGACCTACCAACAAGGGTCACAGATACAACAAGCACACTGATTGATCTAATATTTGTTTCTGAACTTTCTTTTGTTGTCTCCTCGGGTGTCGTTCCACTGGGAATAAGTGATCATTTTGGAACATTCGTATCACGATCAGCCCATAAACCTAATCATTGTAAACAAGATCATTTGTTACATCATTATCGTGACTACAAGGCTTTCAACGAAGAAAAATGTTTGGAAGATATAGATGCAGCCCCTTGGGAATTGGTGAATATATTTGATGATATTGATGATAAAGTTGACATATTTTACCAACTCATCACCCAGCTGCTTGACTGGCATGCTCCTAAAAAACAAAAAAGAATAAAACACGAATCCTACCCCTGGATTACAAGTCGCGTAATTGAACACATCAGGAAAAAGGCATATGCCCTCCAATTGTTCCTTAAGAATAGAACAGAACTCACATGGAACTTTTATAAAAGAATAAGAAATCATACCACTGAAGTCATTAGAAAATCTAAAAGGGAATACTTTGTTGATGCTGTTGATAGCGTGGAGGACAATCCCAAGAGAATGTGGCAGGGGCGGATCCAGACCGATGCAACCGATGCAGATGCATCGGTCAGTTTCACATGATCGATAATCTAGAAGTCTTTGCAGCAGAATTTTTATCAGACGCAAAGCATTTGAGGTCTTTCGAAATGCCCCCTTCTTTCTGGTGCAACTGCTCCTACGTAGTAACCTCGTAGCTTCAGACTCAGACACAAAAGCCATGACCAACCATTAGACCATTAGACCAATTATTGTCCAAAAGAATAAGTGTCCTCAAAACAACTCCGGTAAATCCCATTATGATTCTAATCCTCTATTCAATTGATGTGTTACGCGCGTCTCGACAAGGCAACGAAAGCCAACGCACAAACAGGAGATCCTTGCGTAATCATTTTGACGAGTGCATCGGTGTCAATCATAGCAGCTTTGACAGCTCCTTTCTTCTGAACAAACGATAGCCAAAATGCATCGGTCCCCAGACCCCTGAGTGGAGAAAAATCAGCGTTTTGCACCGGTTGACCGATGCAGTCCAAAGGTTACCATTGAGCAATAGATTGCCCTCTACTATTATCGTTGTTCGCCGTTCGGTTGTCTCGCCTACTCTCGCCTGAATGGAAAGTACAGCGTACAGAGTGTGAGAGGACCTAATTGTGGTTGACTGAATAAAGTAGTCCGTGGAGGGGAACTTTTCTGGCAACACCAAATCAGCAAACAACGAAATTGGGCCTGTCTGGCCAAGATGTAAACAGCACTTTGAAAAGCACTGGCTTGAATAGCGCTGACTTGAGGTAAATGTGCATATCCTTGTACCTGAAATAATGTTCGAAGTAAGGTCTTCCAGCTAAAACAAAATTGAAAAGGGCGTTGCCCATGTTTTTCGAGAGTCTGAAGGGCGTGGCCACTCGAAAATTTTCCCCCAGACCCCCTCATTTGCATTGGTCACCCCAATATCTGGATCCGCCCATAGAATGTGGAAGATACTGAAAAAGCTACTGCCCTCCAAGCGTGCTAAGACTCCAACCAAAATCAATTTCGAAGGCAAAACCTACACATCCCCCAGTGACATAGCAAATTCCTTCAACGCGTTTTTCACAACAGTCGCTGCTAAAATCACATCACATCTTGAACCCCCGCAAGTAGATAATGTGTCAATATTAACAAAAAGTAAGTTAACTATCCCATCTGCATCTCCAAACAGTATTTCCAAGATCATATCAAAGTTGAACAATTCTAAAGGAATTGGTCTGGATGAGCTATCGGTCAAGACCATCAAAATTTTCTGTAAATCACCAGCATTTGTTAAAAGTCTTGCTGAAATTATCAATTTTTCCTTCAAAACTGGCTGCTTTCCTAACATTTGGAAAAAAGCAAGTTTTGTTCCTGTTTTCAAATCTGCAGACATTCATAATATCGATAACTGTAGGCCAATATCAGTGCTATGTTGCCTTAGCAAAATAATTGAGAGAGTTACGTTCAACCACATCTATTCGTTCCTGATAAAAGAAGGCCTGTTACACAAATTTCAATCTGGATTCAGACATCTACACTCAACTACTACAGCTCTCCTGCATCTTATCAATACCATTTATACGGATATGGATAATAGTTCACTCACAGGAGCCCTCTTCCTGGACCTTCGAAAGGCATTTGATACTGTGAACCACACTATTATGCTTGCCAAAATTAAAGCTCTTAATCCGGATGAACAGTTACTGAATTGGTTCACATCATATCTTGAAAACAGAACACAAGTGGTAGATTTCGATGGCAAACATTCTAAGCCAGCTACCATAAGAACTGGCGTTCCCCAGGGCTCGATCCTCGGTCCACTGTTGTTTTTACTTTATGTAAATGACTTGCCTTCACTAATTGAATCTGAGACAATAATGTTTGCTGATGATACCACAGTGTTATCACATGGCTCCTCGCATCAAGTTGTTACATCTACTATCCAAAGGGATCTAAATAGTATTTGTTTGTACTCATCAAGGAATCATCTAGTGCCCCATCCAAAGAAAACGAAAGTTATTCTTTTCAGTAAGCCATCACAAGCTACACCCTTAGAGGAAAGATCACCTTTATCACTGAACAATGTTGGTTTTGAATATGTAACAAGTTACAAGTGTCTCGGATTCACTCTAGATCAGCATTTGGACTATTCTTTACACCTAAAAGATATGTGCAGAAAGATCAATTACAGCTTACAAATGATGAGACGTGTAAATGTGTACCTCCCCAAAGAAAGTCTGATCCTTCTTGCCAACTCCTTGGTCCTAAGCCATCTGGATTATTGCTCCCCTATCCTATATAATTTGAACTGCGGTCAGCTTGACATATTGCTGAAACTCCAGAAACAATGTGCGCGCATCATTTTTGGCTATGATAGAAGAACTCATAGGAAGCCATTATTCATCCAACTTAACTGGCTACCATTGCACCAACGAATCGAATATAACATATGCCTCCTTCTCTACAAAGTCAACAATAATATAGCACCACCTTACTTGTCTGAAATGTTTGTGAAAACAGCTGAAGTTCATCAACATCGAACAAGAGCTGCTGTAAATAGTCACTTTTTCAAAATTAGAGGAACTGGACATACTTACCTAAAATCATTTAGATGTTATGGAGCAAAAGTTTGGAATTTGTTACTAACTGAAATACGTCACACTGAGCCTATTGAGAACTTTAAGATAAAAAGTAAAGCCTACTTTATGGACAAAATTAAATCTGACTCTTATGTAAAATATGACTGGTCATTCCATTGATTTTGATATATATATAAATATATATTAAAATATGACTGGCCAAGAATTTTTTTATTGTACACAATTTAATTAGGATTTTAGTTTTGATTTTTTACTTTGTGAACCAGGCTGTAAACAAGTTTTTAACTTAGCCCTGTTATTCACGTTAAGGAATTTCATACATACATACATACATACATACATACATACATACATACATACATACATACATACATACATACATACATACATACATACATACATACATACATACATACATACATACATACATACATACATGCATACATACATACATACATACATACATACATACATACATACATACATACACTAGCCACAAACAAAAGCATGTTTACGTGGAAGAAATCAGCTAGTGCTCAATGCAGTGTATGCAGTGCCCCACAAACACTAGGACACGTAATTGGTGGATGTGCCGCTCACTTGAAAGATGGGAGATACGCATGGAGACATGATTCTATTCTTAAAAATCTTGCTGATTACCTTAGATTAAAAGAAAACTTATGTGTGCATGCTGATCTGGAAAGATATTCTTCACCTTCAGTGATAACTGGTGATGATTTGCGACCTGACATAGTGATAATCAAAGGAAAATTGCTGTACATATTGGAACTAACCGTTGGATTTGAAACTAATATCTCTAAGAATGCTGAAAGGAAAGAGCAAAAATATGCAGATCTGATTGAGAACTTACAAGGACGTCGTGAACAAAATAAGTACGAAAAGGTTCTCTTTGTAAATTTATCACTGGGAGCCTTAGTGAGGGGATGGAAATTATTGAAAGCAAATGGGTCATTTAGTCTCCTTGGAAAAGGAAATCTCAAGCTGGTATCGTATGAAGAGAGTACTAGCAATAGTCATTGGAATCATCAAGAGAAAAAGGTTCATCAGCGAAAAACCGAAAGTTAAAGTTTGCAAGAAGCCGAAGATAAGCTTATCAAGTGGATTCAACACAGAGAATTTGCAAACACGATAAAGATTCTCAAAGACATAGATTCTGGAAGCATTGACAGAGAATCGGAGAAGAAAAAGAAACTTTTGTTACGTCAAAGAAGCAACCTTCTTCAATTTGATCCATTTTTTTATTCCAATGGCATCTTGAGAGTTGGAGGACGTCTACGAAGAGCGAAATTAGATGATAATCTGAAGTATCCTGTAATCATACCACATAACGGAAAGATCCCAATTTTGATTGCAAGACATTGTCATGATGCAGTATATCATGAAGGAAGAGGAATAACGACGAATGAGATTCGAAATTCAGGATATTGGATCGTAAGAGGTGGCTTGATTGTTCGACGTATAATTTCAAAATGCATAGTTTGTCGCCTTCTCCGAGGAAGACTTGGCCAACAGAAGATGGCAGATCTGCCTGCAGACAGGACTTTGCCAGCACCTCCACTTACTTACTGCGGTGTCGATTATTTTGGCCCATTCTTGATCAAAGAGAAAAGGAAAGAAATCAAGCGATATGGTGCTCTTTTTACTTGTCTAAATTCACGTGCGGTACACATAGAAGTAGCAAAGAAGTAGCAAATTCTCTGGAAACTGATTCATTTATACTGGCTTTTAGGCGGTTCATCAGTATTCGTGGAAATATCAGATCCTTAAGATCCGATTGGGGAAAAAATTTTGTAGGAGCAGAGAGAGAGAACTGAAAGAAGACGGATCATGAAAGAATCAGAGATTTCTTGTTATATGAAGGATATTCATATTTCATATCTAAGTCTTTTAAAGAGGGTTGCCTTTCAACTAGTTGATTTTCAAGGAGCCTCCGATAAAAACATTAATTACAATATATAGCATAAAAGGAAAAAAGCTATTAATTAAATTAAACTATAAAACTTTATTTACAATATCTCAAACTTATATAAAAGAATGTTCAAAATTTACAATAAGAGTGAAAGGAAGCATCTGTTTCTAAATATTTTTTTTAAAAGCTATACAGAGAGGTTGCCTGCTTTGACTCGGCTGAAAGGCTATTCCATAGCTTAGCACCTCTATAAGAGAAACATTTCTGGCCGTTTGTTGACCTTTTCATCGGTAACCTCAAGTCGGTTCCCGTATTACGAAGACTATATGATGAGTAGAGCAATTTTTGGGTGAACAGGTCACACAGATATTGTGGAGCCAGCTCATTCAGGGACTTGAAGACCATTGCCTTAGATTCACTGGAAATCAGTTGGTCAACGGTCTTCCATCCCAGCTTTTCGATAAGAGGTCTGCTTGGGGCATCGAAGCTGCTGTTCGTTATTATCCTAGCAGCACGCTTTTGAAGTTTTTGTAGCTGATTAATTTCACTTGAACCAGCGCAGCCCCAGACAGAACAGCAGTATCAAAAATGAGGCTCCACAATACCTGTACAGAGAGTTTGCAAAGTTTCTTTCGGAAGAAAAGACTTGGCATGTTTTAGAAATCCTATTGCCCTGGAGACCTTGGCAGAAACTGCCTTGATCCGTTCTTTCCAATCCAAAGAACAGTCAATTTGCAAACCGAGGCATTTAGTCTTTTTGACTACTTCCAGCTCGTTATGACGTATTTTCAATTTCAAGTCTTCATTTTGACCCTTGAGAATACTGTTGTGTTTCTGCTTGGAGGAAATAAGCATAGAATGAGTTTTTGCTACATTCAGGGAAAGCTTGTTACCTTGTAGCCATGAGTCCAGGTTGGCAAGATCACTGTTAATAGCCTCACTCAGCCGAGTCATATCGTGAGACTGGTAGCACAAACCAGCACCACCAGCATACATGGACACGTTGGAATCCAGGACTGCTTGCGGGAGATCATTGATGTAGACGAGGAAAAGAAGAGGGCCAAGGCATGAACCCTGTGGAACACCAACTTCTATGTCCTCGATTTCGGAATCAACACCATTAACCCTACAAAATTGTTTCCGATTCGTTAGGTAGGACTTAAACCAAGAGAGTTCACGATGATGTACACCGTAAAGCTCAAGCTTTTTGCAGAGAATGTTATGATCAACAGTATCAAATGCCTTTTTTAGGTCAATAAACACTAGACCCACAAGCTTTCCAAGGTCCATTCCATTGTACCAGTCGTCAGTATTTTTAAGCAAGCATGTTACTGTTGAATGAAGATGCAAAAAGCCGGACTGGCCGCATGAAAAGTGGCCGTTATCATTTATGTACTCGTACAGCTGATTTGTTACTAATTTTTCAAAAAGGCCTTGAGATGACAGGCAAGACTGATATTGGTCGATAGTTGGACTTATCAGCACTGTCTCCATCTTTGAAGATTGGAGTAACTCTAGCAACTTTCCATGAGTCGGGAAAACGACTTGTTTCAATGGATGTATTGAACAAGAAAGCAAGCGAGTTTTCAATAAAAGGCAGTGCAAGCTTCAAAAAGTAGCTAGAGATGTTGTCAGTCCCAAAGCTCTTTGCTGTCTTAACAGCGGCAAATGCATCCCTGATTTCCTGCACTGAAATAGTTCTGAAATGGAATGTTGCCTTATGTTTGTTAATTTCATAGTCACCTGCAAGAAGGGGATTAGGGGCTGGATCTATTTTTTCAGCAAGATCCTTACCTACTGAGCAGAAGAAACTGTTCATTGCATTAGAAATATGTTTTCTATGAACAGTTTCGGAACCAGACTCTTTGAGACAATCAATGTTGCTGGACTTTGATCTTTTATTGAGAATTTCATTGATTGTCTTCCATGATTCTTTCATGTTACCTTGATATGGAGAGATCTTATTAATATAGTACTGCTTCTTTAATTGGATGTTTAGGACATTGACCTTGTTACGGACCTGTCCATAAGAGTCCATAAGGAATTGGGACTTTCCCTTAGCTGCAGCCTTTTTTAGCTTATCCCTGGTCTGCATTAGTTTCTTCAGGTCCTTGTCAATCCAGGGGCAGTACTTCTCTGAAACACGCATTACAGTCATTGGGGCATGTTTCTCTATGATCAAAGATAAAAGGTTCGACCAACTGCTTACGAGAACATCTATGTCATCCGTTTCAGTAAGCATTTGCTCCCAACAAATGCCAGAAACATCAGCCAGGAATGATTCTTCGTTGAAATTTTTCATCTTTCGAGTTTTGATCATTTTGTGGCCTTCTTCCACTGCTCCATTAACCCTATAGTGATTGGGCTATTTGATAGTCCTATTTTGGTTGGGGGGGGGCAAAAAAGCCCCCCCCCTACCTAACTCTTGACTGGTAATAGGTAGAGTGACCAAGTTTTGTGTGCTAATAGCTTCAGGCATGTACTTTCTGAAAATGTAAAAATTAACCTAAGATTGGCCCTCATTTTTGCTCACGTCAGTATTTTCCTTTGTGTAGTCAAGAAAAGCGGCAAAATTGACTAAAATCAGAAAAATCGCGATAAAATTAAATTTGGAGCACATTTTCCACCCAAACATGATAATTGTGATAGAATGCATCAAATAACACTACACTACAAAAGAAATTTGCAAAATATTCAACTTATGTTCTTTTTTTCGCGATAATTGAGATTTGAGAATTTGCGATTTTTCCAGGGTCAGTCCCAGAAAAAAATTTGCCCCCCCCCAACCAAAATAGGGTTAAATTTTCGAATGCAGTAGACCATATGATGATCACTCATGGAAACTTCATACACTCTGGATTTTGTAATGTTTCTCGCACTTGTTGTAACAATATGGTCAATTATAGATAAGGTAGTTAGAGTGACCCTAGTTGGCTCCTCAATAAGCTGTTTGAAGCTGAATAACTCATAGAGATCAAGCATGTGCTTTGAATTGTTATCTATGGGCTGCTCAGCTTGTTTTGAAGTGAGGTCACAATTAGTGTCCCCTAAGAGGATTATTTCTTTGCCCTCTTTGTCCAAAAAAGAGAGAACTTTTTCCAGCTTACTGAAAGATCCAACAGGGTCGCTCGGTGGACGGTACCAAGCAAGTACAAGAAATGACTTGCTTTTTGGTGGTTCTACTTCAATACAAATGAGTTCCAGGTTATCAGTAGGGATATCAAGACGACGTTTGTACTTGATAGAGTCCCTAATATAAATGGAAACACCCCCACCATTGTATGTCCTATCCAAACGTTCTTGTTGGTACCCAGCCAAAATAGTGAGCTCCTTTGGGGATTCTGGATCGAGCTTGGTCTCATTCAACGCAAGAATTTGAATTCCAAGGTCCCTAATTAATAGCTGAACCTCATCTAGGTGAATTCGAAGACCGTTGATATTCAGGGATGCAATTGCAATACCCTTTTTAAATCCTAAATGCTGATGAAACCTACCAGATGCCTCAGTATCACTAGTGGGTGTTAGATTTTTAGCTGAGGAGCCAGTATTGCAGGCAGCCTCCCTGTTAAGGGTTTGAATCGAGAATTGGTCTTGATTTTCAATCGATGCTCCGTCGAACGTACCGTAATTTGTTAACAAGATTTTGTGCAAACCTGGCATTTAAGTGGAGCCCTCTGCGACAAAGTTGTTCATTCATGATATTACTGTTGTTTATTGTGTCCAGTTTGAGTGAGATTATCTTTTCACGTACATCGGAAAATATCTTATTAGCCTTGAGATTGTCATTTCTGCGGATTGGTCGTGATATGATGATTTTACACCCAAGTACCATTTTTTCGATTTCCTCTTTAAGATCAAGAATTCTTTTGACCAGCTTGTCAGAATCTATACCATTTTCAGTAGCATCGTTGATCCCAATGTGTAAAATGACTGTGCTGGGCTCCTTCTTCAAAATAGGCTTTTAGCAGGAATGCATGTCTTCTGTATTAGCTCCAGAGAAAGCTCTTAATTTCACTTCCAATTTCATTTGTAATTTGCTCCCCTCTATACCATTTGACATGCTGTCACCCATAATGGGCACTGTTCCTTTTTTCCAAGTGTGAGTCGATGTTTTCTTTGCTTTCTCTGCCGGTTTGGCTGCATCGGTTTCAAGTACTTGCCTTGTTTCTTCCTTGTCATTAGGTTTAGATTCGAGGCCAGACTTCTCACTTGTTGATTGCTCGTTGTTGTTAACTTTCTCTGAGGTTAACTTTCCTTTGTCAGGTTTTTGTTGTGATTTCTTCAGGGAATGCATTTCTTCTGGCTTGCATTTTACTAGATGCTCTTCGTACTTTTCTCGTTTTGCTTTCACGTAGTCTTCTAATTGGGAAGCGAAGCTAGGTGTTACTTGAGTTTGCTTAATCTCTGGGGGCTCGCAGACTTGTTGATCCTTATTAGATCCTTGTTGATCCTTGTGTGCTTTTTGTAAATTCTCTTGTTGGGCCTTGTATGCTTTTTGTGCGTTCTCTTGGGAAGGTTGTTGGCTCTTAAAATTAGTGTTGTTATTTTCATGAGATGGTTTACTCATTGATTCAAGGATTGTTTCCAATTCTTTTATCCTCGTTGCTTTGTCTCCTATGTCATCCTTGAGAAAGTCGATGGTGTTTCTAAGCATGCGATTTAGAATTTTTCGTCGCGTAGCATTTCCACTTGGCCACTCAAAGTGTCCGCCATTTTGCCAATAACTTCCACAAGGCTATCAAAATGAGTAGCTGAGTTGGTTCTGTTGAATGGAGTGGCTTGTGGGTCTATGGCATTTGTCAAGGATGAATGGTCTCCCAGTCTCTGAGGCCAACTATTTGGAGCACCACCGCTGACAACCGGGGTCCCACGCTGGCAAAAACTCATTGAAGATTTCTCGGGCGTGCGGACACCATCAAGAAAAGCAAGAAAAGAGTGGAAAGAGTCTTCCCGGGTATGACTGTCATCAACATTTCCATCTTCATTCTCATTCACATTGTCTTCATCACTATTTTGGCCATTTTGTAACTCGAAATCGTTTACCGTATCCTCTTTGCTAATCTCATTTTCCCGCACGCGCTCGTTAGATAGATAGATAGATAAACTTTATTTACAGAGGATAAACCTGGTTAGCCTAGCAACTAATCTTCCCCAGGGTCCTCTCTACTAACTACGCAATAAGAATATAATACAATTTTTCTTAAAAAAAAGGTGTCCTTTAAATTTCTAAAAAGCCTAGTAACAATTTTGTTTAAAGTAAAATTTAAGTATTTAAATCTGAAACGTCAAGGTAATGCTGATACGCTTTTCTCTTGAAAATTCCCAGTGATGTTGACTGTCTAATGTTAAGTGGAAGTTCATTCCATATTTCACTTCCTTTTATTGATATTGACTGATCAGCCTTTTTCAGTTTTGATCTGGGCACATACAAGTTGTTGTGTGATGAACTTCTCGTCAATCGCTGCTTAATCTGATTTTGATCAGTGAACGAATCAGTCATATATTTTGGAGCTAGTCCATTTAGAGCCTTGTAGACTACTATGGCTGTTTTGAAAATAATTCTTTGTTGAACGGGCAGCCACCTAAGTTTCTTAAACAGTGGTCCTGAATGCTCACGGCCTGGAAGGTCATAGATCAACCTGGCTGCTCTCTTTTGAAGCTTCAACAGCGAGGATATCTTTGTTGAAGACCCCCAAACCACACTGCAGTAATCAAAATAGACTTGTATGAAGCTTTGATAGAACAAGTTTCTTGCATCAAATGGCAGGTAAGACTTGATCCTACGAAACAGAGCAAGGTTGCGGCTTATAGTATTGCATATGTTTTTAACTTGAACGTTCCATGTAAGATCTTGGTCAATAACAACTCCAAGGAGCTTTTGTTGGTGAATCTGAAGTAATGGCTGGCCATTCATTTTCACCCCAATTGCTTGATCTTGTTGGTTTCTTTTCAGCATTGAACGTTTTTGCTGTGTCGTGACCAGAAGAGACTTTGTTTTTTCTACATTGACAGCCATCTTGTTTTCACTGCACCATGTTGCGATTTGTCTAGCAGATGTGTTCAATTTTGTTTCAATCTCTTTGATAGTCTTGCCAGAAACTGATGCAGTGCTATCATCTGCATACATCTCTAATGCACCTTCATTTATTTCTAATAGAATGTCATTCATGAACAAGATGAATAATAGTGGCCCCAAAATTGAGCCTTGTGGTACCCCTGACTTCACAAGGTCAGGATCTGAAATGTTATTTTTAAAATTAACCATTTGCTTACGTTCGTTCAAATACGAGGTGAACCATTCAAGTGTTTTTCCGCTGCATTGATGCAGTTTTAGCTTTTCCAATAATAATGTATGATTGACAAGATCGAACGCTTTTCTCAAATCGAGCAGAATAACGCCTGTCATAAGGCCATCGTTCATTGACTTTAACCATCGGGTTGTTAGATTGAGAAGTGCAGTTTCACATGAGTGCATTGCTCTGAAGCCTGACTGAGCTACGTAAAGGAGGCCATGTGTGTCCAGGTATGAGCAGAAATGACTGTGGACATGTTTTTCAATTATTTTACTTAGCAGGGGAAGGACTGAAATTGGTCGAAAATTCCCAAAGTCATGGAGGGGGCCAGACTTGTGTACTGGAGTGACTTTCGCAGTTTTCCAAACGTCTGGAAAAATACCAGACGTAAAACTTTTGTTTATGATCTTGGTAACAGATTGAACAATCTCGGGAGCTGCTGCTTTTAATAATTTACGACTCACCCCGTCGATTCCAACAGCCTTTTTCGTAGGCATAGCACTTATTTCCTTTAATACGTGTTCCTCTGTTATTAATGGTATTGTGAATTTAGTATATCTGTTAGTTTTTGATTCGATAAACGTTTTAAGCCTCTTCAGGTTTGGCATAACGTTTCCTGACACGGCTGGTATATACTTTTCAACAATGTCTACAAAATGCTTATCAAAAAGGTTGGAAATTTGAGCACTATCAGTTACATGCTTTCCATCGCTGCTCATAAATATTGGCTCTTGCGATTTTTCTTTGGGTGTAGAATCCGTAAGGTAGGACCACAATGCTTTGCTGTTTTTCTGCTGATTTTCAATCATTGTATGGTAGTACACCTTCTTTGCTTCTTTTATAAGCCCAACAACTTCGTTGCGCAATATTCTAGCTTCGTTATGAAACCCAGCTGCTTTTAATCGGTCTCGTTCATTAATAGCTTGAATGATATCAGGAGTCATCCAGTCAGGTTGTTTCGGATGTTTAACTCTTCTACTACGCAATGGTGCATGACTTTCGACAATATCCATGAAAAGGCTGCTCCAAGCACTTAGTGCATCATTTGGGTTGTCGAATATGTCCAGTACATGCCAAGGAACCTCCCTTAAATCTTCTCTAAATTTTTGCTCATTGAAATTCTTAATGGATCTATATTTTATATGGGTATGCTGTTGCTTTTGGGAAAACTTCAGCTTCCAGACAGCACACGTAGGATAGCTCGTTCTCTTCCTCCTTCTTTTCGATGTTTTCGTTGCTATGCACAATGTAATCGTCGCAAAGCGTATCGATTTCCTCATAACCTTTGTTGATTTTGTATGATGCATGACCATCTTCGTATCTCTTTATCTTTAAAATTTCTTCCTTATGCATTTTCAACACTGTATTTACGATCTCATCTTTACTTAGGCCATTGTTCGCACCCTCTACAACCTTGCAAATTCTCTCTAAATCCGTTCTTTTCTTCTTCTTGTTTTCGATATGCTTAATCGCAGCAATAATCTGGTGTTCAGTCGATGGAGTCTTTACAGTTACTTCCATGTTCAATGAATGCAACTGTAATTGTCTTATCAGCGATCAACTTCGTGTCTGCACTTTCTGTGTCTGCACTTTGAGTCTTTTTTTTATTTATCAATCTAAAATTTTAAAAACAACAATTCAATACAACTACTGTGACATTTGTAGCGAGGAAAGACACAAAGTCACCGGGTCCTCACTACAAATGCCACTTACAATTTTCTACAAAATATTAACGGTAGCTTAAGGTGGTTGCAGGAGAAAAAAACCTCCGGAATTTAAAGATTATCAAATAAGTTAGAGCTTTTCTCCTGCAACCACCTTATTAATAGTAGAAAAGGAAACAACAAAAAAACAACAACAAAAAACAAACAAAACAAGAACAAGAAACACAAGCTAAATCGAAACTGAAGTACCCCCAAAACCCGCACAAACAGCCCACCTCCCACCAAACCACAAGCACGAGAGCACCAGCAGGGAGAATGGAATCTATGGTACAGAGATCAACTCCGAGGAGAAAAGAAAAAGAAACTAAAAAACTTCCAACTAATCCTAGACTTCCCCAGCTAACGCCCCCGCAGCAGCAGTCCGATGAGCAGAGACTGCCCACACAAATATCGGGAACACCCAGTCAAGAAAAAGGCTTAGGCTGCTGTTTTTCCAGAAAGTTTAATTGAAACGTCCAGAAGTCTTAATAAAAGAAATAGTTGCTTCTAGAATGATTCTGTTTGCAAAGGTACTTTCATTTGGGTTCCCATATAACAACAAATGACAAAGATCCTTTGAGTTCATGCTAGCAACATCATATCCGACATCCGAGACTTGACCAAGGAGATCTTGGCGCTGAGCTGTAAACTGGGGGCAGTGCAGGAGGTAATGCTCATTATCTTCCTTTCCTGTACCACAAATACAAATTGAACTCAAGCAGTCAAAACCATGCCTAAATCTATGTTGATTCCCAAAATATCATAGATATTGAAAACAGGGTTTTTCTTAGGTCTAATGATCCGAAGCAATTTGCTCTTGAAAACAGCGAGAGAAGGAGAATCTTGTACTGATTTCTCTAACAGATTCCACTCACATATTGTGTTATGAAAGTAAGAGCTAAAAAAGCGCATAGTTCTACCTACATTTTGCTCATAACAACGCGGGTTTCTTAAATCATAATCAACTGAGGGATGTTCAGGTATCTCATTGAAGAGGTAATCTGGGCTTTTGGATGTGGTTATTGAAAAGAAATGACATAATCTTCGACACCACTTTCGTTTATAAAGTGTTTCCCATCCGAGCTCTTCAAGCAGCTTTTGCCTACTTGTACCCATCCACGCTCCAGTAACAGCTAGTGCTGCTTTATATTGAGTTTGTTCTAGTTGTTGTGTAAAGTTCAGCTGCATATCTGGGTCATATTTATGGTAAATTATGTCTCCATAGTCTAGGTGAGGTCTCACGTAAAGTTTATAGGTTTGATCAAGGACCTCTCTTGATACATATTTAGAAAGGTATTTTAACAAACCGATTCCTCTGCGTGCTTTTAAGATAGCCTCTCGAATATGACTTTTGAAATTTAGCTTTGAGTCAAGAATAAAACCAAGATGCTTGTGTTCCAATTTTGAGACAATGACCTCGTCTCCCAATTTAAGACCAGGGTTGATTGGCTTATTCCTTTTGCATGAAAATATAACCTCCTCTGTCTTGTCAGCGTTAAACTGCATTTTCCATTGCCATGCCCATAAGTTAATTTTTTCTAAATCTCTGTTTCAGTCAAGTGCAGCTACATTTTCATCCTGAACGGTAGTGAACAATGACGTGTCATCGGCAAATAACTTAATACCACATTTAACATTGTGGGTTATATCGTTAATGTAGATCAAAAACAACAGCGGTCCAAGAACTGATCCTTGAGGTACACCTGCGGATATTGTATCCCACTTTGAACATTGTCATTTAATACGACCCTTTGCTTACGATCTGCCAAAAAACTTTTAACAATCCGAAGAACGTTTCCATGTAAGCCATTGAATTCCAACTTATAAATTAGACCCTCGTGCCAGACCCTGTCAAATGCCTTTGATAGGTCAAGGAAGATGGCACGTGTTTCTTTACTAGGAGTTTCATCAAAGGCTCTATCGATATTTTGTGTGATTAGCAGTAACTGATTGATAGTTGAATCACCGGGACGAAACCCTGATTGATGAGGCGATATAAGACCATTTATACAGAGGTGCTCGTAGATGGCATCAAATAATAGCTTTTCAAACAACTTGCCAAAGATTGGAAGAAGGGAAATTGGGCGGTAGTTTTTCTTGTTCTGTTTGCAATCCTTTTTATGCACAGGAATTATGTTTGCTTTCTTTCACTGGGAAGGGTAAATTCCTGTTTCAAGACATCTTTCGAATATGCAACACAGAGGATCTACTATCGAATTATCACATATTTTGATCATGGCAACAGAAATTCCATCACATTCATGTGCCTTTTTAGTATCTAGAGAACGAATGATTCGAAGCATCTTTTCCCTACTGATATCTATATTTAATAAAGGTGATGGAAACTGCGGAATAAATGTAGGGATAGTACTACCAGTTTCTATCTCCCTGCATTGAGCAACAAAGAACTCATTGAAGATATTTGCTTTTGCTTCTACATTAGTAATAAATAAGCCATTTTCAATAAGAGGGGGTATGTTAGAAACTGTCTTTTTATTGAGAAGTCTGTTGAATAAAGACCAATATGATTTAGCCCCAGACACGTTATTCGATAACTTTCTGCCAAGACCAAGATAATAATCATTTTTAGCATTGGTAATCATTCTTGATGTTTAAGTTTTGGACATTTTTAACATAGTCCCAGTCTTCTTGCTTTCTACCACGTCTAACAAACTTAGCATATATTCTGTGCTTGCGCTTAATAGCAGTTTTTAATTCCCTCTTCATCCACGGCGGATCTCTATCATCAAATTTGACAACTTTATTAGGTATATACTCCGAAAAAATTTCAGATAGAGAATTTGTAAATATTTCTACCATTTCTGCAGGATTTAGCCCATCAAAGCAAGCTGTCCAGTTGATTTTGTTAATTGACCCAATAACCATTTGAACATCAACCTTGGAATAGTCCCATACTTTTCTCTCATATGGAGGGGGAGATGGCAAAGAGACATTCAGTTTACCGTGGATAATTTGATGTTGACAGTGTTCGTCCAGGGATGGGTGAACACCATAGTCAATAAACATATTGGGTTGGTCAGTAATAATTAAGTCAATGCAAGAACAGCCTTCATTTCTTATATTAGTTGGCTCCTCAATCAATTGATACAGGCCATTTGTTTCCATAAGTTCGTCCAAAGCAGTACCCTCAGGCTGTTCAATATCCTCAGTCCACCACATTGAAGATCTACAATTGAGATCGCCTGTTAAATAATGCAATGTGGACTTTTAGCTTTCATTTTATTGATAGTCTGCTGCAAGCGATCAATGACGGCCTCAAACTGCTCGCTATTTTGGCTTGGACTACGATACATGGTCCCAAATAAAACTTTTTTGCGTGCTTTTCTAATTTCAGTAATGATAATTTCGGGTAATAGCTCAAGGTCAGTTCGTCTCTTGATGGGTAGCCCTTCGAGAAAAAAGAGACACACTCCGCCAGTTTTGGTATTGCTCGGATGATCATTGCGATATATTTCTTTGCTGAACCCTTCAATATAGATTTCATCATTTTTTACAGTTAGATCAAGCATAGACTCAGAAATAGCAATAATGTCAAATTTGTGGAGGGCATCATAAGTTTCAATAAGCGGTATCTCTATTCGATCTCTAGCACAGATGCTATTCAAGTTCCAGTGAAAGAACTTCAAACATTTATTAATTTCTGGGCCAGGATTTGGATGAATGTCTCCACATAAAAGCAGCTGGCTGAATGGGCTGTACCCACCAACCTGAAAAATCTCTAGTGCAGTCCCAATAAGAAGAGTAAAAAGAATATGCTGCGCTAAACACAGGGCTTTCCGTGGGTACGCCTTGCTGTAAATGAGGATGTTTTTACATAATTTAGGTAGCTCATTGAAAAACAAAAAAGAAAGCCATAGATAAACAATCACATGCGAATTTATTTTTGCAAAGATTCGACTGACATCTGTACTTTTTAGGGGAGTAGCTGGCACAACAATTTCAGCGAGGTGGGTCCACAAGAAGGAAACAACGAGGGATAATGGCAATGAAAGAACAGATGAACTGATGAATAAGTACATGTAGGCAAAGTACTGAAGAGCACAAAATGAAATCCCGACCACTGGTATTTCAAGGCCCTTTGGGACTTTCGACATAAACCAACCTCGGCGCCCTGCGATTCCTGCACGCCACTGGCTAATTCCTACAGGCATCTGCACGCTTGATATCCTTGGTCATTCTCAGCATTAGTCGACAAACTACAGGATGTTTTGAAAAGACATATATAAATCTGAGACAAACAGCAGCCTTGGAAAAACAAAAGATAATGACCATAAAATAGAAAGAAACAATAGAATAGGAAGATAAATGAAAACTGTATAAAATAATAGTAATTAAAAATGCATCTATTGTGCAACATCAAGAGGAGCAGTTGAGAAGAGCTATCAGGGGAATTTTCTGCTGTTACTTTGAAAATTCAAAAAGATTGGATCAATGAGATGTTTGGTTTGCTATCTAGATATTTTAATACCCTAAGCTATGATTTCCAAAAAAGAGCAATTTTGTGTCCCTTGTGACTTACTCACTAAGAAAAACAAGAAATTTCAGACCCCCTTGAGATTGCCGTGATGTTTACGCAAAAAAAAAACAGGTTTTAGAAAACATGGTGCATGCCGCGCGGAACCATCAGGCAAACGTCAGACATGTTGCAATTTACGAATTTTCCCTCCGCGCGTCACTAATTAGCCCAGAAATAGTAAAGCGTAAATATCACAATTAAGCAATTTCCTTAGTTAATCTCGTTAAAATGGGGACAGAGTTTTTGAGAATTTGCAAGAAGAAACGTTGATAGATGTCAACTCGAGACTTACTCATTAGTAAAAAAAGAGCGCAGGTAGGCACCAGAAGGAACGGTATTTCATTCCCAAGAAACAACAAGATATTTGAAAAAAAACCCTAGAAATCCTTATCATTTTAAAGAATTGTTTACACCCTTTCAGGGAAGAAATGCTCCTTCTCAGACACCTAAAAAAAACTTTCCATATAAACCTCAATTCAGTATAAGGGGCATTTCGCTCCCTGAGAAGGGAAACTCGTACGCTAAACAAAAATTTCTTGTGAGATTTATACACGAAAAATGAACCTAAGGAATAAACTCTGTTAGCATTTAAAGACTTTAGATGTTTCTTAGACAATGAAATGCCCCTCGTCAGATGCCTAACCGCTTAACATAACAATAAACATTTAGGTACCTACCAAAACACAAACGCTCATTACGCATAGAGCAGCTTCTAAGAATTCGAGCTTACAGAGTCTTCAGTTCTCAGAGTTTTCTTCTTCGACTTTTTGTTGAAAATCACCCACAGAAGAAAAGAAGAGGAACTTTCCATTTTTCATTTTCGCCGCTAGGTTACAGTTTATGTCCGCAAATACAAAACTAACATCACCACAGCCTTTTGCCCATTCAGATGCCTGTTTCAGTGTGCCAAGCCTGCTCCTAGTTAAGTCCAATCTGATCTTGATATCATCTAACTTTTTTCTGTTTCTGTAGACCTTGGTTCGATCTCTGAACGAGGAGAAACTGTCAACAGAATCAATCCCAACACCACAATCTAATTCAGTAAGGATATCTTCCACCTTTTGCATACAATCTTCAGATTCTTCATCACCAGGAAGCTCAACATTATTAATTCTTAGACACAGCCTCCTGCTATATTGCTCCTCATTGTCGATTCTGTACTCAAGCCTATTGACTACCGCCAGCGAACTTTCAAGTCTTTCGATCCAATCTTCGAGACTTTTAATCTTTTTATCTCGCTCTTCTAACTTTTCTTCGAAGATTTCTTTCACTTTTTCGATTGCTTCGTCAATGAACACTCCATCAGGTAACTTGCCCAGAAAATCACGCACAGGCTTCAAAGCGGCATCAATGATTTCTTTCACTTGGGACTGGGTAACTGGCTGTTCTCCCATGCTTTGCTGTAATCTCGTTTTAGGCCGTTCGCGTGTGAAAAGCTCTTCCATTCAGCTTTCAGCTCAACTATCTTCCAACGTACAAAATAACAAACTCAAGTAAAACTACTAATTCATTACAAGTCTTTTCAGCTTAATTCATGATCCCTGCTACATTAGCTCATTCGTTAACCCATTACTTAGCTGCCGCAGCAAAATGCACGTCCAGCAGCCATTGCCCTTCTAAGATCGAGTCTGACTATCTTATGATTCGATAGACTATCATTCGATTCGATAGACAAGATAGAGGATCAGACTATCTTGTAATTCGATGGAAGAGAAATCCACCTGCAGCGAGTCATATGGGTGGAGTTTGGGAAAGACAGATCAGATCCGTTCTATCAATCCTTTCTTCAATGTTCAAGACACATGGCAGCTCCTTGAACGACGAGGCTTTCCGCACATTTATGGCAGAAACTACAGCAATAATCAATTCAAGACCCTTGACGACAGATAATCTTGATCGGCCAGATGACCCGTTGCCACTTTCCCCCTCAAGTTTGCTGACAATGAAGACCAAGGCAATATTACCTCCGCCTGGAAATTTCCAAAGAGCGAACATGTATTCAAGGAAATACTGGCTTCGCGTTCAGCATCTTGCAAACGAATTCTGGCAGAGATGGCAGAAGGAATACCTCATCAATTTACATGCCCAGAAATGAAATGTTGGACGAAATGTTGGATCAAGTAGTCAAACGGATCCAACATTCCATCCAACATTCGTAAACAAAATTTGTTTTTGATCTCGATCATGCTTCATCCAACATCAATTTGCAAATGTTGGATGATCCAACATGGGTTGTGAAACGCATCCAACGTTTCATCCAACATAGGCTTTTAGCATGTGATCAGTTGGGTGCGTTTACACCCAAGTGGTCAGTTGGGTGCGTTTGACCAGGGCTTAAATCCGAAAAATGAACACGAAGTCTTGTCAAAAGGGCTGACTTATAGCTGTTGGTTAATCCATGCAATTACTTCTGGATAGGTCGAATGATGGAGAATGGTGACTTTTTAAACGAGGATATCGTCAGAGCACTTCGTATGTCTGCAGATGAGGCAGAGCCTGGAACTAGATGCATAGGGTGAGGACGTTCGTTCGTAAGGACCTTCGAGTTTGTTCGTTTTTATGCATTGTGTTGTACATTCTATAAGTGATGGGCTTTGTTGATGAATTGAGTACTGACAGTGTCAAAGATATCATTGACCACGTTCGAAAAAACAAGAGAAAAAGACCCGATAAAGATTCTATTTGTCGTGAAGCAGAATTACGCTATGGCCTAGACAAGGATTCGGTTGCTCGTATGCTCGACAAGTTGACTCTCGAAAACAAATTATACGTAAAGGAATCTTACTTTGTAAATGAAAGTCAAGGAAATGAAAAAGATCAGCTCTCTGATATTGTTTTGCTTGAAGAGACTAAACTTACGGAAGTCGATGATAAACAAACGACTGTGGAATGCAATGAATCGAAAGCACGCTTGTCTCCCTCCCATCCAGTCAACCCAGCCAGGATCACGAAAGATGACTTCATCCATGCGGACAGCAATATTTTCCAAACAGCTAGTGATTTAGCCAGGTCGGTCATCGAACTCAATCAACTACTTGGCAAAGAACGCGATTTAAATATTCGTCTTTTAAAGGAAAACTTCAACTTAAAGTCACTCTTAGGCCTAAACAACAACAGGCTTCAGGAAACTATCAATGAACAATCATTTAACACCTTGGACAATGAATCAGAACTTGATGAATCCCCAAAGATCGTATATGAAAACATTCAGGTGGAGAATAACAATGGAAATGATAATAACAATAGAAATCATAAAAATGTACGAAGACAACAGAAGAGCGCATGGTAGCAGGAAAGCGGTCTTTAAACGGAAAGAGGGATCCAATGCATTTTGGGGACCGAAAAATAACCCTCAGTTGGATATTTGGATAGCATTTTTTAATGATTCTACCTAGCCTAGTCTTGATTTGCAGACTGTACTGCCCAGGGAAAGGAATACAAAATAAGAGGGGGACTTTATTGTCCGCCTCTTTTGGGGGTTGGGCCTAAATTGGCGATCCAGAAATTTCTTAATAATACGATCAATAAGGCTCTTAGGGAAGCAATTCTCAGTCAAGATTTTCTTGATGCGAACAATTTCTTCATGGAAATTGCGGTATGAAGAGCAAATGTGGAAGGCGCGATAAACTAGAACCCTAACTAGGTTAATCTTATATTTGGTAGGGGCTAGGCTAGAGAAGTCAGTATAAAGACCAGTAAATGTCTTTTTCCTGTATAAGCTAGTTGAAAAAGTATAATCATCATGAGTGACAAGTACATCCAAAAATGGCAAAGCATAATCCGACTCTAATTCATAAGTAAATTTAATATTAGGATGTTGACGATTCACAAATTCAAGAAAACTATGTATATATATGATCTCTATTTCTAAATAAGCAAAATGTATCGTCAACATACCTACGATATAGTACAGGCTTATATTCAGAAGGACAGTTGGCTAGATATTTCTTTTCTAGAACATTCATAAAGATGTTAGCAAGGGTTGGCCCAAGAGGTGACCCCATAGCAACACCATCACTTTGGTCAAATAGTTGTTTGTTGAAGACAAAATGAGTGTCCTTAACTGCAAAAGTCAGTAATTTACGAAACTGTGAAGGGTTGAGAGAACAGTCCCTATACTCCAAGTTTTCAGTGTCTTCAAACAATAATTCAATGCACAAGTCAATGCATTCATCCAGTGGAATATCAGTAAATAAGCTGGATACATCGAAGCTAGCCATAACAAGATCTTCATCCTTGTGAAAAGATGTTATTTCAGATACAAAGAAAAAGAATCCTTTACGGTATATTCATTTCAAGTAAAAGGCTTTAAAATCGGTACAAGAAACTTAGCCAGCTTATAATTATATGTGCCAATTGCAGAAAGGATAGGCCTAGCGGGGCAGTTTCTTTGTGAACCTTAGGCAGACCATACAGTACTCCCGGGGTACTGCCAGTAGAGAGAAGTTCTCGGTACACGGATTCAGAAATAGCTTTATCTTTCAAGAGTTTGTCCCTCAAAAACGTATACGTTTATTCTCACGTTTTGCGCAAAGATCCAGCATATCACAGTCCAGTTTCTTAAATTTGGAAGTATCCGATAATATTGTTTCAACCTTCTGAATATAATCAACCTTATTAAGAATGATCGCTCCATTGCCTTTATCGGGACGTAAAATAACAAGGTCCCTATTCTTAGATAAATTCTTAGGAGCTGCTAATTCAGCTTTACTTATATTCAGAGGAAACTGTCCAAGATCATATCCATAATATGACGCTAGTGCTATGCTCTTGAGTCTGGTTTTAACATAATCAAAATTGAGCTCTTCTTGAGCAATAGGCCTATTCTTCAGGTCTCGGGCTAGTGTTTCAAATGGATTGAGGAAGTCACAATAGTCCAATTTATCAGGACGAATACTAAATTTTAGACCACGAGAGAGGACTTTCTTTTCCACCGAGTTCAGAGCATAGTCAGAGTAGTTAAATATGACTTTATCAGGGTCAATACCCGTAGCCAAATATTCTTGCTTAAGGTTATCTAATTTACGATTCTGGACAATGTCAACCCTTTTCATCGATTTAGTATTAACAGATGTGATAAAGGCAATAATATGATTAAAGGCAATAGGCAATTAAAGATGATAAAGGCAATTAGGCAATTAGGCAATTAGGCAATTAGGCAATTAAAGGTGATAAAGGCAATAATATGATCAATATTATGCCTTTTACTTCACATTGACGAGATCCGTACCCTCGTAAAGGATCTTGGGGTACACATTTTGGCAATCAATGAAACAAAGCTTGATGAAAATATTCACGATGATCTTGTCAGTATTGAGGGCTATACGATTAGAAGACGTGATCGCAACCGCCATGGTGGTGGGGTAGCTATTTACATAAGGGACTCTATTTATGATAAATGTAAATGAAAGACATCTATAGGTATTGTCCAACGAGGGCCAACAAGGGCAGGGCTCCAACACTGACGTCTTCCGGCACCAATAAAAGTGTGAAGAAACGTTGGTCTGGTTGGACCAAGGGAAAAGAGAAACCTGACAGTGACACTGAGATTAAACGGATGGTTGCACTAGCACTTGCCAGGAGTTTGGAGGCAACTTTGAATAACCACATATTTTGCTTTGAAAATAAATTATATCGACAGACGAAGGGAGGAGCAATAGGTGTTGGAATTGCAGGAGATGTTGCCAATCTCTTTATGGTATGGTGGGATCGCCAGCTAAAGAAGAAACTGCAAGACGAGGGGATAAAGGCCAGGATGTATTCTAGGTACGTTGATGACATAAACATCGTCTGTGAGGCAATAGATATGCAGGTGGAAAGAGAAGAAGCTGACGAAACAACAATTAAGTCGATTCAGAAAATTGCCAATAAGATTCACAAGAGTATCCAAATGACAGTCGACTACCCATCAAATCATGAGAACAGGAAAATGCCGGTTTTGGACCTTGAACAATGGATAGAACAGATTGAAGTTGACGGCGAGCATAAATACCAAATTCTTCACACCCATTATATGAAAAAGATTGCCAGCCAAAGAGTAATTAGCAAAGAATCAGCACTCTCGATGCAAACAAAGATCAGTATATTGGTTTCCGACTTAGTACGAGTGATGAGAAATGTATCACAACTATGCGATGAAAAAGAAAGATCAATGCACGTGCAACACTGCATTCACAGGATGCAATTTTCCGGATATCCACAAGGAGATGTTCTCTGAGCCAACCTCGTTCTGATCATAATGATAGTAATAACCAAACTTTAAGGGAAAATGCCTTAAATATATTGACAACATCAGATTCGGTAGCCTGTGAAACTGAGGCAGATTGTTTTGACAAACTCCAAAATCTTCACTTAAAATATCCCAAAAATGTCATCTTTGGGTACATTAACATAAACTCAATCCGGAACAAATTCGAAAATTTTTCAATCATGATACAGGATCATATAGACATCTTGGTCATTGCAGAGACAAAATTAGATGCATCGTTTCCAAAAAATCAGTTCTCAATACCCGGATTCAAAACACCATACCGACTGGATGTCTCTGATAAAAGTGGCGGGTTGTTGGTCTTTGTCAGAGATTGCCTCCTTTCGACAGAGATTAAAGTTGACAATATATCAGCAGATATACAGGTTATTCCGTTTGAACTAAATATTAGAAAGCAAAAATGGTTGTTACTACCGATCTATAGACCTCCAAATCAAAATATGTCTTTCTTCGTAGAACAAATTTCCAAGCTCATCGATAAGCTTGGGCGGTATGACAATGTACTTGTACTTGGAGACTTCAACATGGAGCCTAATGATAAAAATCTGTCTCCTTTACTGGAAGAACATAACCTTTACAATCTCATCAAAGGGCCCACATGTTTCAAGTCTTGCCAGGGACGGTGCTTGACCTACTGTTAACAAATAAGAAGCATTCTTTTATGATGACCCAGTCATTTGAGACTGGATTTAGCGATAATCACCATTTAATATACACTGTACTTAAGTCAACTTACAACAAGGCACCTCCAAAGAAGCTTCTCTATCGTGACTATAAGAACTGGTCAGAGGAGCGCTGGAAAATGGACCTTGAGAGAAATCTTCCTGCTTCGCATCCAGCGAGCTACTCGGAATTTGAATCAGTCTTCATGACCACCCTTGAAGCAAATGCACCCCTTAAAACAAAAGTAGTTAGGGCAAATAACAAACCACACGTAACAAAAGAGCTGCGTAAAGCGATAATGGTAAGAACCAATCTCAAAAAGGTTGCAAATAAAAGTGGTAGTATGGAAGATATGAGAAAGTATAAAGATCAGAGGAACCTTGTTGTAAAGTTAAATATAAGAAAAAAACGGGAGTATTTTGAATCCATTCAATCGAAAACCATAGAGAATGATAAACAGTTTTGGAAAAGCGTAAAGCCATTGTTTTCAAACGTGGATCCTACAAGAGACAGGATCATATTGATTGAGGGAGACAAGATACTCTCGAGAGACGAAGAGGTCTCTGAATGCTTCGATGAATATTTTAGCAACATAACCGACTCGTTAGATATTGCACCAAGCTTTAAGGAGGCACATGAGGATATGCCAATCGATCTAACAGTAGATCAGCTGGTAGAAAAGGCAGTTGAGAAATATAAAAACCACCCTTCTATCAGGAGAATTAGGGAGAATAGTGACAGGACAAATTCCAAATTTGAGTTCAAGCACGTTTTACCAAATGAAGTTGGGAAGCAGATAGACGCACTTAATAGTAATAAAGCAAATAGTGGCAAAATACCTACCGATAAACTTAAGAAAGCGAAGGATTTAGCTTGCCCGTATCTTACCAATTGCATCAACTCTGCTATCTACGATTCTGAATTTCCAAAGGAACTGAAGGACGCTGATGTGTCGCCCGGTTTTAAAAAAGGTGTAACCACTACAAAGGTGAATTATAGGCCTATTAGTGTCTAGCCATCGGCTTCCAAAATTTTTGAGAGAATACTCAAAGGACAAATGGAAGGTTTTCTTAAACCTATTCTATCAAGTCTACTTTCTGGCTTCAGAGAGGGATATAGCACACAACATTCGCTAGTAAGAGTTATAGAAGCATGGAGAAGGAGCCTAGATTCGTCTGGTATAGTTGGTACGATACTTATGGACCTATCAAAAGCATATGACTGTATACCTCATGACCTCCTTATTGCTAAATTGGAGGCCTATGGGTTTAATGGAAAAAGCTTGCGACTGATGTACAGCTACCTAACGGATCGGAAACAGAGGGTAAAAATTGGGTCTTATAAAAGTTCTCAGAGCAATGTCAAAATTGGCGTCCCTCAAGGCTCTGTTCTTGGGCCATTGCTATTCAACATCTTCCTAAATGATTTATTCTATATGGAATTAAATTCAGAGATATGTAATTTTGCCGACGATAACACTGTGTATTCATGTGGCACTCGTATTAGCGAAATTATGACAAATTTAGAAAACGACCTAAGTACACTCCTAAATTGGTTTTATGCTAATGGTATGGTAGCAAACCCTGATAAGTTCCAATTGATGTTCTTGGGACTAAATGAAAGGCACAAGTTACGCTTGAATATAGAGGGTGTAAAAAAATCGTCCACAGAACATGTTAAGCTTCTTGGAATTGAAATTGACAACAAACTTCGATTCAATAAGCATGTAGAAACACTATGCGACAAAACAAACAGAAAAGTCAGTGCTTTTAGGAGGTTAAAATTCTATCTCTCAAGAGAACAGGCAATGAAACTGTGCAACACAGTAATCATCTCAAGCTTTAACTATTGCCCATTAGTGTGGATGCTTTGTGGTAAAGATGCCAACCATAAAATAAACCGTACCCACAAGCGTGCTTTAAGAATACTCCACAATGATTACGACTCTTCCTTTAATATACTTTTGGAGAAAAGTGACACTGTTACAATCCATATTAAAAATCTCCAAAAACTGATGCTAGAAATCTTTAAGTCAATGAACCATCTAAATCCATCATATATCTGGCACCTTCATGAAAGGAAGGAGATTCAGTATGATCTCAGAACTAAGCATCTGTGCAAATTGCCGATTACGAGGACGATAAAATTTGGCATGGAGTCACTCTCATTCAGAGGAAGTTTATTGTGGAACAATCTTAACGATGAAATAAAGGAGCTACCAACAGTTGCAAGCTTTAAAAGAAAGATCAAAACCTGGACGGGTGAAGCATGTAATTGCAAAATTTGTAAATAGCCTGCCCATTACGTTGCGTAGCTTGTATATATTTCTTAGACATACTTGTAAATTATATTGTAAATAGTTGGTATTAATTAGTTTTTCCTAACTACGTTACACCAACTGTAAAGAATGTTTATGATTTGATTTGATTTGATTTGATTTGATTTGATTTGATTTGATTTGATTTGATTTGATTTGATTTGATTTGATTTGGTTTGATTTGATTTGATTTGATTTGATTTGATTTGAGCATGCAGCAGAAAAAAAAATAAATAATAAAAGATAGCGTGCTGGTCTATAAGAAAGCTAAGAAAGTATTCGAGAACATAGTAGAGCGTGATAGAACTGGGGAGTGCCCAATGTACAGGGGGAAATTTTGGCAAAGAAATGAAAGAGACAAGACAAAACTCGACAGGAAATATAAGTGGTATGAAAAGGGGGGTCATGAAACAGTTATGTTCATAGAAGCAACACCAGATGAACAGTTGGCAAAAGCATGTAGAAGAGCACTGAAAGAAGCAGGGCTAAAAATTCGGGTAGTAGAAAGAGCAGGAAAATCAGTAAAAAGAACACTGGCCAAATCGGATCCGTTTCGGAAGTCAGTGTGTAATCAAGATAAATGCAAAGTGTGCAAATTAGATTCGAATGCTAATTGTAAAGGTAGAGGCGTTGTATACCAGATGAAATGCCAAGGATGCATTGGAAAAAGAGCAAATGATGGGTTGTACGTTGGTGAAACGGCTAGAAGTGTAGGGGAGAGAATAGGAGAGCACCTAACCAAATATGAAGTGAAGGACAAAAACTCCGTGTTCCATAAACATGTAGAAGAAAAACACGGCGGTGAAAGACAAAATGTTAAATTAGAAGTGGTTTCATCTTGTGGCAATGACGCTATGCTAAGACAAGTGACAGAAGCTGTGCTCATTAAGGAACTGAATCCGGAGCTGAACACAAAAGAAGAATGGGGAAATTCGAACGCCCTGCGCGAAAGAAAAACTATATTCGACGTGATGGATCTATGGAACTTGAATGAAGCGAACCTTGTTAAGAACACAAAAATCGAAATCAGTTCTCACTGAGGAGGCTGCCGAAGGGCAGCGAAAATTTTGAGAAAGACATAGAGCGTGTAAGTGTGTTTTTATTATGGTTATTAGGAACTCATAGTAGGTATGAAACTACCTAAATACAATTTATGCTATAACACACGGGATCTCATCAAATCATTGGCAGAAAACGCCAATGACCGAAATAATGAGGGGTTTGATTGTTGATAATGTTATAAAACAGACACAATCTACGGTACCATCATTTTTACTAAGCGTCTCCCAGCCAGGCTCCTCAAGAACCCTGTCCCTGTTTGTACCCCTCCATGCGCTACTAACAGCCAAAAAGTACTCTCCTAATTGGATAGGGAAGGAACAGAAATGATCCTCCTTGGGGACACAAATTGTGATCTCAAAGGAGATAAAGTGATCAGCTCATGGATAACAATACTAAACACATGGCAGATATCTATGAACTGTTCAGTTTTGAACAGCTTATTGTTGAGCCGACAAGAGTCACTCTTGAAACATATTGCCACAACATTTGCCAGAAACATTGTAAAGACAGGGGTCCATGAGGTTTCCCTCAGTGATCACTTTCTTGTCTATTGTATCTGAAAATTCAATGGAGCTGTTGAAAAAGTCCACAAACGGATAACGCTCAGAATATGAAAAATTTTAAAGAAGATGGATTCTTGTCTGATATTTCTGACATTTGTTGGGAGCGTGTTTTTCAACAAACCGACAATATTAATGCTCTTGTTGATGACTGGCTCGCATTAATCATCCTTCTAAGGGAAATAAATCCAAGTATCTGAAAAATATTGTCCCTGGATTAACAAAAACCTGAAGAGTCTGATGCTGACTAGGGATAGACTGAAAAAGGCTGCTCTTAAGAAAGAGTCAAAAGACAGAGAGGGTGTATGGACAATGATTTGTCTCAGGAGAAGTACCTCTATTGTTTAGGGAAGTAAGCCAGAAGCGGCAATGACCTTAGAGACATAGAAATATTGCATGCTTACATAGATTAGGTGAAACTGAAGTTTAGAAATACAAAGGAAATTTACATCTTTGGTGACTTTAACTGTAACATGTTGAGGAAAAATGGCCTTCCATCTATTATAAATGATATCTGCAATAAATGGGTGCGGTGCAACTAATCAATGAACCTACAAGAGAAAATGAGAGTACTGCATCTCTGATTGATATCCTCACCACAACAAAGGAAGAAAGCATCAGAGAAAGTGGAGTAATAAAGATGTCAATCAGTTATCATTGTACGCCAATAGGAAAGGAAAGAAGATCAGACTGCCCCCTAGGATCTCGGAGTCAAGATCTTTCAAGAACTTCAACCCTGAGGAATTCACCAAAGATTTAGCATCCCTAGACTGGTCAGAACTATACCATACATTAGATGTGAATGAGTGTGCTGAAATTTTCACAGGAAGCATCTTACAAGCTGCTGATAAGCATGCGCCATCACAGAGAACCATTAGAGTGCAGAGGACAGTACATAATATGTTCTCTGATGAACTCATTGCTCTTATGAAAGAAAGAGATAGGACAAGGCAGTTAGATCTAAATCCCTTAAAAAGGAAGAAGACTAGTCAGTGTTCAAAAAGCTCAGGAATAAAGTAAACAACACTAAAAACAAAGAAAGAAGGATTATTTCAAAGATCAAATTCAGAATGCAAAGGGTAGTAAAGAGATGTGGAAGAAACTCAAGGTACTGGCGCCAAATAGGAGTAAAAAGGCTGTTAAAGTGATAGTCAGGGCGATACGGGGATTCACACTGGAAATTTTTGCGGGCGATTTAATTTTTGGTTTAAACATACATTATACCTTCCTGATAATGATTCTGGTGGTTGGACGCCTTCGAACTACTTCAGTGGCGCCTCCAGTCAAAGTTTAGTCATCGCAGTTTTAGGCTCGTCTTCTTCGGAGGCCGCCCTATTGTTTTCAATGTCAGACTTCTCGAGCAGATCGTGGTAAAGTCTAAACGCGCCTTGATTCTTTGAATAATTTGAAAGTAACTTCCTTTTACTCAAAATATTCAACTTAAACAGGAAAATAACTCTTTCAGTGTATTTTATAGGAGTTTAATCACGAATAGAGGCAAGGGGCTACCGACAAGTTCTCAAGGAAAATGACACTTAAGATCTTTTTGTTTGTTTGTTTGTCAACTTATTTTGATTCGATTGTAACCTAGCTATACATATCCATATATATACAACTAATCTAAATCGAATATACAAATGGATAATAAGGAAATGAAAAAGTAAATAGATAAATTAAACATTGACAAGGTTTAATATATGGACAAGGTTTATCGGATATCATTAAATTGACAGGCATTACATTTACAGGTTGGGCCATCCCATTGTTTGATCATGTTCTTAAAACTGTTTAGATTCTCGGCTGAAATTAATTCATTTGGCAAGTAATTCCATATCTTAGGTCACATGACTTTCAGGCTATTGGAAACAAAGGTTACTTGATTTGGCCGAAAGTGATTCAAATTATTTGGATTTCGCAACGAATAATCTGAAGTTCTGACACTAGATATATCATTCATGAATGCCGGATTGAGCTTTTTTAATGTTTTGAAAATCTCAATACAAAGTGTTCTTTGACGAGAGACCAGCATTGTGCATCCGTTTGATTTGAGAAGTAAGTCTTTATAGGAGCTTACATAATCATTATGCAGAAATCTCAGTGCGCGTTCTTGTATTTTTTCAATTTTCTGTAACGATTTAGGGAGTGGTCATTTTTAATCCTGGGTACCAGGGCGGAGGATAATTCCATATAATCAAAAAAAAATTTCATACCCCATCTTGAATAATGAAAAAGTTTTCATACCCAACCATCTTTAAGTGAAATGATTTGGTACCTGTAATTCGGGAATCTGAATTTACCCTCTGCACTTCAATTCAGAGAACCAAAGTAATTCAGAGATTCAGAGAATCAATTCAGAGAATCGATCTAAAGAATCAATGTAATTCGGGAATCTGAATTTACTCTCTGCAAAGTATCGCGTGAACTCCAAAGATCCTCGAAAGGGCTGATCCGCAGAAAAAGGGGGTTCAATCTTCTGAATTTTCTCTAATTAATTAAACCAACTTGACTCTTTATAATTTAATTTTTTTAGTATGAAGTTCTTAATGTCTTTCTTTCAATTCGACGGCGATAAGAGCTCTGCCAGCGGCGTAACAAGAGCTAAGCATTGTTCTTCGCATGTAACGATAAGTGCTCTGCCAGCGGCGTAACAAGAGCTAAGCATTGTTCTTCAAATGTAACGATAAGAGCTCTGCCAGCGGCGTAACAAGAGCTAAGCATTGTCCTTCAATTATAACGATTCACCGTACCATTCCAAAACGATAAATAAATCCCAATAACTCCATCTGAATTCTGTTCATAAGATGATATATACAAATAACAGCAAGTAGTAAGTCCAGTCTCTGAGATTCAAGACAGCGAATGAATATAACTGCAGTGTGTTCTTTTCCAAATCAATAAATAACTTTGTCATTCGGGACGATAATACAATCGATAAGCAAATCCAGTAAATCTTTGTGCTTCGGCACGAAATACAGCAATAAAGCTTGTTCTTCTGAACGAATGAAACGATAAAGTTTCCAAATAAATGTTGGGCTTCGGCCCGAACGCTTCGAAGTTAACTTGAAAAAAACGCGTCGACAGACTTGATTTTCTTTCGCGAATCGAATAACAAACTGTTCATGCTTGTCTGACCATGAACAAAGCCTATTGAACAACAACAAAGACTCGACTCTCTATGTACAAAAGTTTTTGAACGCACATTGTTTTATATTCTTTGTGACGTACGTTGTTTACGCAAACGTTGCTTTGGTGTGGGGATAACCCCTAGCTTTTGTGTGGGAATCACCACACGCCCGGCTCTAGTGCGGTACTGAACAGTACCCCATCCAAATATATACATATATTTGTACACATACCAGTTGTTCCAAGTGATCATACCATAAAAATAATGTACTGTATCATTTCCAGATGTCAGCTAAAATAAAAATGTATCTCCCATATCAAAGTAAACTGGCAAAGTCCTGGTGCAACATGTAAAATATACTTACAGAGTACCATCAAATACTGTCAAGTGCATCACACATATTTCTTTTTTTCTTAACCTTTATGTATAGATTTGAAGTTTTTCAAAGTCAATTGCCTTTACAATGTGGGTGTTGAATGTTGTGCAAATATGCTCCTAGAGCCCCACTCAGCAAATGAATGTCACAAAATTTACAGCAACACAAGGAGTTTTAAAGATGAAAAGAAAAGGAATGATCATTTACCAAAATACTCAGACAAACGCCAGTTACCAGCTATTCTTCCACTGCGAGTTGTTGAGAAAAGTGATTCAGCAAATTGGCTCAGAATCATGCACAAGATTATCAGCTTCAGAATCATGCCCATCAGACTCATCACCATCTGCCACAACAGTAGTTTGTATCACATCATCATTGTCTTCCATCTCGGCTTCACTGTCATCAAGTTCTGGTTCCTTTTCAACTTGAATATTGTCATTCACAATCCTAAAGTGCCATTCTTTTATTGTCTCAATTTTCTGCTGCTTTTTTAACTTCAAACAATGTTTCAGATTGTGAAATGTGAGATGCTTGTCCAGGCTCTTCACTTTTAGTGACTTGAGTGTATTCATGTTTACATGTTTGTCCCAGCCAAAATCATTGTAAGTCATAGCATCTTCTTCCTCCCTGGCTCTATTATTTTCTTGCAGGCGAACCTGCTTTCTCAAGTGTGTGCATTCAAGTTCATTAACTGCCTTTAGAACGGCACTCTTCTCCACTATAAACTTTGCACAAAATTCATCAATTTCATTGACCATTTTGGATGAAATCTGCTTTTCTTGACAAAGATATCTTAAATTTGTTCTTGGATTTAAATCATTAACCACTCTTTGTTTGCCATGGAAGGTAGCAGGAGTATCCTTCACATGTAAATACTTGTAATCATCTGCTGTCCTATCAGGCACTGGTTCAGGTATTCTAGTACATGGTGGTCCTACCCATGTATTTCTTGAGCAGAACTCACAGAGATCATCATCACAAGAAAGCTTCACAAATTCTAGGTATTTTTCACCTTTTCGAAAGTATTTTGCCATGAAATTATCAAGTTTAGTGTAAAAATGGTAACCAGGAACAATTTTCTTTTTGTCTTTTTCGTCAATATATCTCCGCAGGTATTCTTTATCCCAGAAAAACAGTTCCTCATGTTCAGGGGTAACAAATGATTTCAGATATCCATCAGGTGCAACAGCTCCCTCGATTCGATCAGAAACCTCTTCACAAACTTTAAATGCATTGAACTTCATTCGTCTGAATTCATGCTTTTCAAGATCATCAGTTGAAAGGTTAGATATTTCATCTTCAATTATGCCATGATATTTCTCTTGGTATTCCCATTGCAGATAGCCACCATCACAAATTGCATCACCTGTGAATAGAAATTGGGAGTTTTGTAATACAAAAGAATACCTACATATATAAATACAGTATAAAATAATATATTTATGTATCAGCTTTAGTTTTCAAATATGATGGAATTTGTTTTCTCGCTCAGGATAACTTTTTGTTGACAGACAAGAATAAAGTGCAGTTAACGTGGATGAGGGCCAGAACTCCCATTACATCCGCAAGATGATCCTCACCTATGCCCACATGAGATTTAGTAGCCTCATGCAAGGGCGAGGATGACCCCAGACAATTAATTACATTGCCATTACCAGCCCACGTACTGTAGAAGGGCTTGCCATGAGATATCTGCACAGCTGTAAAGGAATCTTGTCATCTTTTGCAATAAAATAGGTTAAATGAAGCAGCCCCAGTACTGCACTATGGAACTTTCTTTTGGTTTTGATGGTTTGCACAAACAGTTGTGTCATCCCTTTGAATATGATAATCCCTCTCGGGAACAAAATTTAGTTGCACAAATATGTAATTGGATTCTGATGTCAACTTTTGATAGATTCAACCAGTAAGCAAGTTTTGAGATAAACAATTAAAAACATTTTAAAAATTGCTTACCAACATAACTCTGAATTCTTTCTACTTCATTGTGGCTGCTGTCGCGTGGAGCTAAATGGTGTCTGATATAGTAGTCAATGTTTGTGATGAGTATTTCTTGAGCAATGCCATAGCAAACATCATTATTTGTGATTCCAACCCCTGGCCCTGTATCAGTGAGATCAACTACACGTGGCTTTTGTGTGGGCAGATTCAGTGTTTCAATGAAAGATAAGCAACTCTCTATCACAGCAAACAAACTTTCAAACTTAGGTAAGACTACCAGACCAGAATTTGGCAACTTTATTTTGTCCATCAGTGTTTTACTTGCCTCTGAAACCAGGCGTAGCTGCGAAACCAACAACTGTGCACATTCATTTTCTTTATCATTGAAAGAAGGCGCATTTACTGATTCTGCTATTTCTAAAAATTTTTGGCTGAAGAAAGATAAGAAAGAAAGAAAGAAAGAAAGGAAGAAAGGAAGAAAGAAAGAAAGAAAGAAAGAAAGAAAGAAAGTAAGTGAGAAAGAAAGAAAGTAAGTGAGAAAGAAGGAAAGAAAGAAAGAAAGAAAGATAAGCAACTCTCTATCACAGCAAACAAACTTTCAAACTTAGGTAAGACTACCAGACCAGAATTTGGCAACTTTATTTTGTCCATCAGTGTTTTACTTGCCTCTGAAGCCAGGCGTAGCTGCGAAACCAACAACTGTGCACATTCATTTTCTTTATCATTGAAAGAAGGCGCATTTACTGATTCTGCTATTTCTAAAAATTTTTGGCTGAAGAAAGATAATTTGTTAAGTTCATATTCACAAAATGCACAATCTTCTTTGTCAGTTCCAAGACAAATATCTTCCCAGATCATTTGATTTCGTAGGCTTCTCAATAAAGCTAGGGCTCTGAAGCACAAACTATAAAATAACTTTCCCTGCCAGCTTTCCTCATTGGGTAGCAAGTGAAGATATGGCTCTCTGTATCTTAGATCCATCAGATGGCTTGACCAAACAAGTCCAGAGCTCCCAATGAAATATTTGGGTTTTACTATGACAATGCTCTGTTGCTCAGTTGTCCTGATTTGTTCTTTATTATCAACATCTTCAACTTGTTTGCTCATGAAATGAAATGTTCCAGGAGTGCAGTTGAGCATGGAAATGGGGAAGTCATATTTCTTGAACTTCCTGGCTGTAGCATCATCAGTTGTAGAGAAAACCCATTGCGAGCGTGCACTGTGCATGCCAGTGCTTGTATCTGGACACAGATAGGCTTTGTCATCAAAACTTCTGTACATAGTCAAATTGCTATCAGTAGAACTCAAATGACGAATTATGTTCTTTTTGTGTGCCCGACAAAAATGTGTTAGTAGGCTGGAAGTATCCTCTGCCTTTGGAGGCTTTTTGCAACAGAACAAACCTAAACCCAAATGCAGTTTTGCTTGTCTTGAGCGCACATTTTTTGGTCGCGCTCTGTTGAAAACAGTCGTTGCAGACTTTATTGGCTGATAACCTCTCTGTATCCTTGAATGATTTGCCAACTGCAAAAAGTCACGTTTCTTTACCCTATGATGCAGATATAGCACTGCATCTTTCCTTCTTCCATGAGCAGTTGCTTTTGATGATATACAATCAGCAATAAACTTCTCATCTATTTCATCTAAAACCTGTTTTCTCCCACTTCCAAGCTTTCTAAGCTTCAGTCTCTCAACTTCAATTATCTTACTTAGGGTGCGGCTTACCATGGAAGAAAGCTTTCTCTGCTGAGAAGTTTCTTCATTTATTAAATCATCTAAGGATGCAATCTTCCTCTGCAGGTCTTCAACGCATTCTGTTTGCTGATTTACTTGAAGTTCACTCCATAACTTTTTTTTGGCTAATAGAAGGCGCCGTTTCTTCGACATCAGTTCTTGGGCTTGCACTCTCTGGCGTATCAACTTGTTTTTCGCAACCTTTTTTGCTTCACCTGTCAGTTGCTCACATTTTGCAAAGAAATTGTCAATGGTTTCTCTATCCTTTAGAACTGTGTCACTGTTAATACCAAGCATATCAATCTCCTTCCTAGTCCTTGGTAGCCTCAAAACTACCCGAAGGATCTTCTTGTCCCACTCTGTGTCCATACTGCTGAAAAAATTTTTGATAAATTCCTTATCTAATGGTTCATGCCTTCCTTCATCAGTAAAACAATGCTGATAGAATGCCTCCAAGTTAAAGTTGTCTGGGCGCAGCACAAGGTATTCTTTCTGTTTTGCTTTCACAATGTTTACACAGAGGCCGTACTTTGGGTGAGGAACCAATTCTGTAAAATGCTTCTTTTCATGTCGGTCCGACTGCATAAACTTGCCTCTAGATGGATGTTGGTAAGCCAAATAAATGTCATAAGCTTCATCAAATGACATGTAAGACAGTGCCTTGGATTTCCCAGGCTCATTGGAAACATTGGCAAAAACCCAATCGAGAATATACCGAAGAGAGCAGAGGTTTCTGGTAGTTATTGAGTCTGCACCTCGTCTTTCTATGTACCTGCTCAGCAGAGATCGATTTCCACTTAGGCTGCAGCTCTGCAGAGATGTTTTTACAACTTCATTTATATACGAACATTTTCGAATCTCTTCTCGCGTTTCGTTGCCATTCGCAGGTTTATTCTGAATTGGGGAGTCTTTGGCGGCCATGTTTGTCAACTGAGCTTTTTGGCGCCAAACCCGCCACAACATAGACTCATTGCAAAGTCTCGTGTTTCACTCTCTCAGTCAACCGTGATGGTGTCGTCAAGCGATAACAGCAACAACAACGGGTGAAAGTTGAAGGAACTTTTGTAATGAATCTACACAACCACCACATCTGGATCTCTGGAGGAAAGAGGGTGGCTCTTGGCTTCAAAACGAGGAATATTGTTTATTTCGAAATGGAGGAACTAAGAGTGTTTTTGGCGAATATTAAACTGGAACAGTATTTGGGAAACTTGATGGAAAATGGCTATGATGATTTCAAGTTTATGTTGACCATGAGTGAAAGTGAGGTGAGAGAAATGCTTGAAGATGCCAATATTGAGAAGAAAGGCCACATAAAGAAGTTTATAGCAGCTCTCAACATTCGTAAATGTGAAGAGGTAAATCCAGTTGCTTCGCAAGATCACAATGCTGCTCCTCCTATCGTTGAAGGTGAGTGATTAATTTTCAGCTTGCATTAATGAGAGCTTGCTGCCTTGCTTGACACTTTGCTTTCAGGATGAAAAATTACATAAAGAACTGTAAGAACAGGTTGAAACCTAGCCTAGGCCTCTGTTTGTTTTCCGTTCACATCCGAGACTGTTTTTTTAATCAATATTTTTCAATCACATCATATTCTAATCAATTGGAATAATTCTTTCCCCCTAGCCCCATCAATTGTGAAAGAGATGCTGCTGCCAAATACTATTAGTAAGAAGCAAGACTATTTCAATCATGTAACAAACAAGTTGCATGAGGATTGCTATTCTTTGATGGTGCCAGATGCCTTTATCCGATATGTATGCGATCAACGAGAGTCAAGGTGGCAACTTCAGAAGAAGCTTGATGTGTTTCTCAACTTCAAGGAACTGATACAAACAAGTGCTGATGGCAACTGCTCCGACATCCGGAAATTTTCGGGAGAAAATTGTCAAATAAATGCAAAAACAATATACCAAGCAAAGAATGCTGCAAAGTTTCTCAATGAGAAGATTTCTCATGTCAGAGATTTTGAGGGAGACGTGAATAATTTCCGTGTTCAGCTGTACAACAGCCAGCATCAAGTGGTTTCTTGGAAACACAACGAATTAGAGTTTTATACTCAATTTTTGCAAACAATTAAGAAGGTAAAAGAAGAACTTTGTCAGTTGGCTGGAATATAAATGCAGCTATTGCAAGATCATCAGGCATCTCAATGAGCTCTGCTGAACAGCACGAGAAGAGGAAGGCAGAAAAGAGAAAGCAAGAAAATAAGGCTAAATCAGTGAAAGAACTGAAGCAGCGATGCCTGAAAAGTGCATCAGCTTGCCTCAGCATCACATGCAAAGTGGACTTCTCAGAAATGGTTAGCAAGTCTGACTTCAGTTTCTCTATTGACAAAGATAAATTGGTTGAAGATGGCTTTGACAAGTTATTGCCAAAGTTGCACTTGAATGGCCTGAAATTGCTGTTAGAAAATGGTGTGTTTGCAGATTTTGATGGGAGCCTTTTACAAGCTGAAAAAGCGGTTGAGAGGATGGAACAAAATCTATTGAAATCAAGTGACACAACTATAAGGAAGAAACAACGCAAGCTGCAGAGAGATATTGACGACAGCAAACAAACTTCAGTTGCATCATTCTTTACAAAGAAAATTAACAGTATTTGAAAATGACAATGAAAATGACTTTCCGCCATTTAGATATCTGTCAAGTAGGGTATACTAGAAAGGAGTAAAATGGGTCAGTTTTTGATAAAATAGGGCGTGAATTTTGATCAATTTTGCCCATAGCTTTGTTCAAGGTTTTCCTCAAGTGAGAACTGCTCAAACAACCTTTGTAAACATGGTGAATGTTGATTTATGAGTTTTCAGGGTACACTATTCCTGTAATAAGGACCAACCCATTTTACCCCTCAAGAACCCTACCTTCCAAGTAATATGATACAAGAAAGAAGTGATAGCACAAAGTAAAAACTACCTCAGATCAAAATAGATGGTTTGTTGAGAAATAGTTTCCCATTACTGGAATTTCTTAATTTTCTTAGCAATCTAAAAGTTGAGTTTCTGACAAGTTTTTTGTAAAAAATATGTGTACTGTAGATAATCCATGAAACATTCATGGCTAGTTTGTCCTGTGAATGACTATGAATGAGCAGCCAGTCTGCAGAATAAATGAACCAGAAGTGGATAGCAATTGAAAAATGTTTTGGCATGATCAGACATGTTGAATTTAATTTTCTTCAAGCTCACCTGCAAAAAAGAGAAAAAATTGTCACACAGTTAACCTGGCTGAAAGGAAGTGAATAGCCATCAAAATTAAACTAAAATCATGTAATCCATCTTGAAGACCTTTATCATGGAGGGGGCAAGGCTTTTTTATACTGAAGATACGTTGGGATGTCCCATTCTCAAGGTTATATTTTGCAGAATTCCTAGTACAAATGAAGGCTTACTTTCTTGCATTCTTGTCCACGCTAAAGTATAATTTCCAACAATTTACATCAACAGAAAGCTAAATTTTGGCTGTTGATGTCCAAGGTCTACTGGGGGTAGAATGAGTTAAGTAAGGGGAAAAGTTGGGTTGGTCCAAAATCTTGCACAATCTTTGTTCAGAATTTTCCCCAAGTTAGTACCACCCAAACTATCTTCCTTGACATGGTGAGTGTTGATTTATCAGTTCCAGCTCCACTGCTTCCCAGCAATTAATACCACAAATTTTACCCTCCTAGCCTCCGATCTCAGTAGACCCTACAAAATACTAGATTTCAGGATTGTTTGCAGGAAATCTAATGCTTCAGATCACATGTTTCTGTGAGATATACTCACAAGGTGAATTACAGGTTCCTATACACAAATAGGGTAGGCTGATGGCGAGGACGTGTCAGAGTTCTCGTCATAGATAGAAGTTGAAAATTCATCAAGCAAGCACAAGCACAAAGATTAAATCTTGAAAACTTCGATTATGAAAGAACAACAAAC